>JASPKZ010001986.1:0-350030 GCA_030220185.1 Diploptera punctata
TCTCTTTCTCTCTCTTTTATCCTCTCTCTCTTTTCTCTCTCTCTTTTCGCTCGCTTTTTCTATTTTTGTCTCTCTTGTTTCTCTCTCTCTTTCTCTTCTCTTTTCTCTCGTGCTCTTTCTCTCTCTCTTTTTCTCTCTTTCTTCTCTTTCTTCTTTCTCTTTCTCTCTTTCTCTTTCTCTCTTCCTCTTTTTCGTCTTTCTCTTTCTCTCTTCCTCTTTTTCTCTTTCTTTCTTTCTCTCGCTTTCTCTCTCTTTCTCTTTCTCTCTTTCTCTCTCTCTCTCTTTCTCTTTCTCACTCCCCCATTAATTCCTAACATTTATTTCACATATTGAATAATCAAAATATGGATGGGATGAAGAGGAAATAAGAAATAGAAATAAAATGAATATATATCATACAATTGTTAAAAGCATCATTACTTATGGAGCAGAACTTTGGTCATTAACAACAAAAACAAATAAGTATATTTTGGCATATGAAATGGACTTTATACGAAGGGCAGCAAGAATTTCAAGAAGAGAAAAAAAAATTAGGAACTCAGTTATAAGAGAGAAAATGAAGATTGAAGTCACTATTTTAGATTATATAAAAACTCAGCAATTAAGATGGTACTGGCATGTCCAGCGAATGGAAGAGGATCGGCTACTAAAATGGGTTTTGGAATGGAAACCTGAGGGAAGACGAGGCAGAGGAAGACCTAAAACCTCCTGTAGTTAGGGAATATGTTTATACATGAAGGAGAAACATCTACATCCAGGAGATTGGATGGACCGACAAAATTGGCTATTAGGAATCGGACGATGTCAATGACATTAATCAACCGATGATCTATCTCAAATATGGATGGGACTTGTTCTACTTGTTTATCATCTAAAACTATTTTCGCAGTGAATAATTATTTATCACAAAATGTTATAATTCTTAACTTTTGTTTTCTGTGCCGATAATTTGAAATTATAGTTTTTTACATACCGGCATTTTGTTTAACTGGTGTAGGTTTACAGAGTATTGCGGGTAGTTTTCATTTGTATTTGTAAATCGTTAGCATACAATAAGAAAAATTAAAATTATGATTATTACTATTATTATTATTATTATTATCATTATCATATCATCATCTACCCGTCTTCCGTCTTCAGTTTTCCTGAGCTTCTTTTTATGTAAACGATTCGCATGTGGTTTTTCCTCGAAAGTCTGACTGGCATGGAGACTAATTGTATTAATTTCTTTGGAAATAGGCCATCTAGCGTTTTCCCAGGATTTCCTTTCTATGAAATTTCAGATCCTGTAATCCATATCTTTTCTCTCCGTATTCATATTTTTCATCATATATATCATATTGTTGAGCTTGGGAGGTCGCTCGTTTCTTACAATGTTTATTTTTGTTTATTTTTATCGAGTTTTTAAACTATTTTCAGTTATCTGATGGTCACGTATGTTATCTGTGATCCAGGTTTCTTCTTGGCTATGAAGTTTTGAAATTGCCCTAATATAATATACAAAATAAATCCCTAATCTAATATACAAAATAAATCCTTTTTTAAACATCAGAAACTAAAATATACGCTTACAGATCATTTTTTCGTACTGATTATGAAAGTACTTTCATTTTTTCTAGCAGGTATTATTTTTACAGTATAATACATAGGTATATAATAAGTTATTGCGATAGTCTATACTGATATCCGTCAATCTAAACACGAGGAAAAGTGATCCCACTACAAGCCTTAAAAGTCCTTGCGAAAGTGGGAGCTTGGTGCTCAATACCTTTCTTTAACAGTCGGCACCAGATGCAGTCGAGTTGGCATCCCTCCGTGACAGCCGCTTTTATCTCAGAGCAAGCATCCGGTACTCACTTCCGTCAGAGATAGGATCAACTCTAGAGCCATGGTGCTGCCAGTGGGTTTAGGTCAGTTTAGGCTAAAGATCCTCACCCAATTGGAACTCGAACCCATGACCTTCCGGCTTGTAGCATGTTGACTTAACTAATTATGCTATGACGCGGGGTTCCCCGACCCCAGTCTAAACATGAGACATGACAGAATTATGATACCTGATGATAAAAATACCTTCTGTGATTAAAATTTACTTGACTTCCTCTTCCTATGGTACATGGTTTCAAGATCATTCAGCAATTATCATGAAATAATTTCCAAGCTGCTTAGAACTGTCGAGCATTGAAGAAAGATTCATCATTAAGGATTTTTCAGATTTGTGATATATTTTCTTTAATCTTTCTCGCTAAGTCTCTCAGATATTGAATTCTATCTAATCAATCTAAATGTTTTTATGTACAGCAGAAAGTAGCAGAATTTCCCGCGGTCCAACCATGACCGTTATTCTTGAATTTCTTAGTAGAATTTGGGAAAACAGATTTCTGTATACCATTTACCGGTAACTATCCTCTCATTCTCTAATTAACCACTTGTTGAGAAGAAAATGACCTTCATATTCTTCCCCACACTCCTTACCCTGTTGATCTTAGTCGGAAGCAATTAATTTGGAATGATCCAGACTGATGATTGACGCTCTGCTTGGGGTCATACTTGTAGATCCAAGTTTTATATATGATATCTACCCAGCAGTTTTCGTTGTTGAACCTCTCCACCATTTCTCTGCACTATTCCATCGTTGTGCATCTCTGCTCTTGTGACATTGGTTGGTGCAAGAAGGTAGAAACACATGGCGAACTAATTCCTAGGGCTACGTTAAGTCGATGTCTTTATCGCGGATTAGAGTTTCCATTACAGATATGTTTTCTTCTGTTGTTGGCCTACCTCTTCTCTCCTCATCTTTAGGGGATGTTCTTAATCAGCAAAAAAACTCCTAAATCAGCAAACCGCCGGAAAACTGTTGGACATGAAGGAGCAAATTCCCAAATGTTTCTGTGCGTCCTTCAAGTGTGTGTGACTAATTTCAAACGCACTTAAAATCGTAAAAAAATCCTCATGAAAATGTTCACTCTCGACCTCCATACGCCGCTATCACCACACGCGCACAACTTCACAAGATTATCGCTTAGAGACAACTGAAAAAAATTGTTTTTTACCTGCTATGGTTTTGACATTCGAGGTTGGGCTTTCCAATGCCATATTAGTTTGTCTTCCTGTCTCGTTTCATGACATCTAATGACCTTCGTATCACGGATTTTAGGTTATTTCTGTTTCCGCTTTTAATTAATTTTATCTTTATTTTTCGAACTTTCTTCTGGTAAAAATCTAGAGACCCATATTTCTTAGGATGCTAATCACATTCTTCAACATTAATTCTTCCATGCTTCTTTCTTTTTTTAATTACCTACCCATCTACGTTATAAAATAATTAATGGGATTTTTTATCTCTCGCCACACATTTGAAAAACAAAAGGAAATTTAGTTTTTCGCTAACATTTTCTCATTGTCCCCCTGAGTTCACTAGCACATTTCAATGCAAACAGCTTTTTATCATAGCTCTTATAACATATTTAATGTGAATCATCAGACTCTCATCACGCCATGACTATTGCAAAAGCACTGAAGTTTAGCATGATTTCTTCAAGGTAAATTGCGTCGCTTCACTAACATATTAGAAAGTATAATCTAACACTTCAAAGCAATTAACTTTTTGACATACCATTTGTATAAATTTAATTAATAATTCGGCGAATAACAGCAGGTGTTATGGTAATTAAACAATATACATATGCTAATTTAATATTATATATTTTTTTACAATTATAATGATAAAGCTATTCTGCATGTAGGAAAATAAATAATTTGTAATTACGTATACCATTTTCTTATAGATGATAGCCTATCATCTCTCCTATTCTTCTCAAAAACTATACGTGCTAGGAAAAAACAAATAACATATTTAAAATCAGCATCCCAAATTTATCACTGTGCACGTATTAGTTTTCTTGATGAATTTTCTTGTTGAAAACATTTTTCTTCTGTTCAAATGCTTAATGAATAATGAAATTAAATGTGTTCTTCATATCACCAAATAACACCTATAATGAATTCCTAAAAATTGATGTCCATTATTCATCAAAAAAGGTTCATTTTCTGAATACGATATGTTTCACATAGGCCTAGGCCTATTATGTTTTATTATGTTTAAAAATACATACAGCCTATATTGATTGAGTTGTGTTTACATAAGCTGTCGGCCTATAATTAAATTAAAATTCATGCTGTTTAACCTCTCATCCGCCACCTGGGCCCTACACTGACTCGAAGGGATTTAAACTATGGACCACACATGCTTTTTGACTACACGAGGTCACGGTAGTTCTTCCCGAATGACTGATCGACTCAATATCAGGACCTTCTTCGAGAAAACACAACATTAAAGACGCAACACACACACACACACACACTTCTTCTTAATCATAATTTGTAGGATTTTCATCCTGTTTATTTCCAAAATCACTCCTCGGAGGAAGACGTATTAGATGTGCATCCACTGTCTATCCATCTCTTGGATGGTCTTCCTCTTGTTCTTCTCCCGTCCATTGGTCTATCTTCTTTAGCTCTTTTTGCAAGTCGGTTGTCTTCCATTCTTTCTATATGACCCTTCCAATATTTTCGTCTATCTATAATAAATTTAGTTATGTCTTCAATATGACATTTTTGTCCCTAATTTCTGTGTGGTGTATTTTATCAAATAGCCTAATGTTTTCCCCTGGATAGTTCTTAAGATCTTCATTTAACATGTGCTTATTACTTGTTCAGTTTTTGTTGTTTCAGCCCTAGTTTCTGCTCCATATACGATAACTGGTCGAACTATTGTTTTGTATATGCGGGTTTTGCTTTCTATTGACATATGTTTATTACGCCAAATTAAATATTTCATATATCCTGATATTTGTACTGCTCTATCAACTTTTTTTACTTATTTTATTCAATTTTTAGTGTTTGTTATTAATGCACCTAAATAATTAAATTCTCGTACTTGTTCTAAAATTTTTCTTTCCACTTCTAATTTGTATCTTACTTTTGATATTGTTAAGCATCTTGTGTTATTCGTATTAATTTCCATATTGTATTTATGGCATTTATATTAAATTGATATCATCGGATTGTGAAAGGAGAACGACATGATCACACACACATTCATACTAAACGTGGTGAATATGATAATGATTATGATGTTCGGGGAACGTTTGGGCCTTAAAGTTTCATGACATTTGTCTTACAGTTGAGGAAAAAACCCGAAAAAAAAAGAAATCACTCAGGAAACTTGATCCGACCAGGGATCGAACGCGGGTCTGCTGCGTACGCAAGCAGCGACGTTATCCCAAAATTACAGCGATGGACTTCTCTTTTTTCTATTTTATAAAATACAATATTTAATTATGACATTCAATAAAACATGGTTGAATACTTATGCCGATCTCTGTATTTAGACAAATACATAGAGGGACCCGCGGTTTATGTTCTACAATTCATATGTAGGCCTACAAGTCAATATGCAAGGCAAGGGACAAAAGTTCTGATCAATCCTGCTTTCTTCTTCCCGACTACGAAAAAAATCTGTTAACCCTCTTAGATAGTCACTACTAAACACCTTCCTAATGCGATTTCTGATTTACTCCGGTATAACCTCGTTTGAAATTAAATCAATAAAAATATAAACAAAATGTCTTTGGGCAGAGAATGAGACGAATTAAAAGAAATGTTGCAAGAATGCTGGACACTTCGAGTAAAAGATAAATCCCGCATTATAGTTCACAAATGAGATTCCTCCGATCACTAACTGGAGTAACATTAAGGGATAGAATGAAAAGTGATGAGATAAGGATGCAGTGGAATAGTAGGGAAATGGTTGAACATACACAAAATTATCAGATTAAATGGTTCCAACACGTCCAGAGAATGTCAAATTTCCGTTTACCAAAGAAGATTTACCACCTCAACCCTAAAGGCAAAAGAGATCTCGGAAGACCCTTCAACCGATGGAAAGATCAGTTTTTGTAGTCGCAGAACGGGCATCATCACCCAATACTGCATTCTGAAGAAGAAAAAGAAGTTCCAAATGAAACGCGTTAAAAATTGAATGAAATTTGCATGGCTTATCTGCTGCACTAGCGCGAATGACGGATAGTCGGATGGATGTGAGAGTTAGGATTCCCATTGCAATTATAAGACCAATTACCAGGCTCCGGCCTTGAGATCTGATCAGTCATATTTGTGCCGGGACCGCAATACTATCTACAATATGCTGTTTATGTGGTAAGTACGTTATAACAATTCTCATTGAGGCAGCGCATGCCTTTACAGATTCCCAATTATACATTTACGGATTTCCCATGCATTCTATTATTTTATAGGAAGATAATGCCAATATAAAACAGAATATAAAAAAGCATTGCTTTCTTATAATTCTTGTTTAAATCTTATGTTATATCGAACCTTATAATCTATGGATTTAGACAATTCTGGATTTTAGGTTCACACGTTAAAATCCGGCCTGGACCCATGATTTTTTTAGGCTATAAAAACCCCCAAGTATGATTTACCTCGGAATGGAAGTAAGGTCATGGCTCTAGTGCATAGATTCACTCCATTCGCGGTATGATATTGGTACAAGAACTTGATTTTTTTAATGTCCCAGGTTGTCATTTCGACATTTCTGGTGTTCTCCCCTGGCATGGCGTCGAAATACGAAGAAGTCGATCTTCGTATAGCAACGCAAGTGACTCACCATGTCACAGATCGTCGTTAAATAGGATATCAGTTTTTATTTAATCAATTACTTTGTTTTATGGTAATTCTTGTAGCGAAGTGGGCAGAGCTCAATGAAATCAGAGTTTAATTTACAACCAACCGAACTGTAACCTGCATCTCATGCTTATTTTCTAATCCACCATATGTAATAGTGAAATTTTAAACTCTACCATTCTTCCCTTTGCTCCTTAACAATAAGCATTACAACTGTACAGTATTTGACCTAGGTGACAATATTTCATGAAGATCACCCTCATGGCATGAACATACAGTGAGAAATGTTGTTTTCAAATGCTGGGCCTTGGCAACGAAGCCATTAGCGTTCTTGCTCTCCAATATTTCTCTATGGTGGATCCAACAGGTATGTACTTCACAGGTTTGTAGATGTTCTTCGTTCATTCCTTCATCGTTGTTGCATAGAGGAAATTTGGATTCATGTAATGATATGGTTTTAATTAAATACACATTTGACACGATAATCTTGATAAAAATACTGAAATCATCGTCATTCTCTTTAATGAATTTATATTTTTAAAATCTTTCGATTCTTCTCCACAAGTAAAAGTACACTTATAATTATTTTCAATGATAACTGCATGTGACCTTTCATCACAATGTATATGTTGCAGAAAATAATACTAAAAGTTTGCCATAAAAATCTATGGTTATCCTTAAAAACATTTTTCAGAATTTAAAGTTTTTAATATCCACTTCATTATATTTCTTATCTGCATTGTTAGATAAGAAATGTAACGAAGAAATTAGAACCGAATTAAACATCTACAGTGTGATGTATAAAATTAAAAATTCAAGATCTAACTGGCTCCAACATATAGAAAGAATGACACCCAATAGACTCCCACAAATTTTGCTTCACTACCAACCCAAAAGGAAAAGGAATATTGGACGCCCCATAACTATACGGAGGGATACGGTCTCTTGATGTAGAAACAGGTCTATGGGCTAATTCCATGACTTAGAAGAAGAAGAATAATATCCAATGTCATTAAATTTCATATATAACAGTCGTAAACTTGTACTCGCATTTCTATATAACTACGTACGATACATCCATTAGACACTTATTTTCCATACTTCTCAACTCAAGTGATGCTGTAATATTTATTATTGGAGCTAATGCCTCCATTTATTGAAAATTGTGGATAAATAATGCACTTATTATGATGCCTAAGGTCTCCTGATACCATGGTTCTTTCGAGTGAATTAGTATCATTATCGCTGTGGTCTCGAGGTAGCATGCTGCCTTGTTACGCAGCGGGCCCGGGTTCGATCCCCGGTCGGGGCAGTTTTTCTGGGTGAGGTTTTTATCGGGGTTTTTCCTCACCTGTAAGACAAATGTCAGGAAAACTTTAAGGCCCAAACTGTCCCCGAAATCATATGGCCATCATTCTTATCATTATCATCCTTACCATTATCATTATCATCAACATCCTTCACCGGTGTGGAAAGCAACGGGAAGCTACCACACCTACACAATTCCCTAGTAAAGCTGCAAGCATAGCATGAAAATGCTATGATTGCAGTGAAGGACCTGCCTTCGGGCAGAATTACAATGGATGGATGGATATGTGCAATAGTTACACCTACCTATCTCCCAAAATTCAATGAAAATGGAGTTAGATATATGTATTATAGTAACATACTTGAATTAAGAAGTATGAAAATCCGATCAATAAATCTGAAATTAAACTTGCTTCATTTTTATCTACTAGATTGCTATGTTTAGCTTTTCAAAGCTTTTAATTATTTAGCGCTTTCTCTTTACTTTTATTTCTAGAATTTAACTTTTTATATTTATTTTAATTTTCGACTGATTAAAAAATAATTAAATCAGTATTTTACCCTCCAAACTATTATTACTATTATTAAGTCTATTATTGTTATTACTATTGTTGTTATTTAATAATATGATGTAAATAGAGAAGGGAAACTATAAGAGATGCTATTAATTGTCAGCATCAGAAAGTGTAGGTTATTTAAAAAAGAGGCAAACTAAAAGTGGTTTGATGAAGAATGTCCTGAAATTGTAATGGAAAGAAAATTAGTAAAACTGAATTGATTACACAAACCAAGTGAAGTAAATTTAGAACATTTCGGGTAACATCAGAAAGGAAACTACAAGGTTTTTAAAAAGTGAAAAGAGGTATATTTGAGAGATGAGATGATTAATGATCTCAAAATAAATACAAACATAAAAAATCATATATTACGGAATTATGATAAAAAGGAAAGTGTTTCAAGTTAGAACAAATATAATTTGAAATTAAAATGGATATATGATTGCAGATCCCAGAAGTACATTAAATAGATGAAAAATATTACTTCAATCAGCTATTAAATATACATGCAGAACAGGAGATTGAAGAGGATGATTTACTGATAGCAAAAATATCAGTCATGGAGGCAAGCACATTAGAACCTGAAATGACAATAAAAAAATTTAAAATGTATAAACCAAAAGGTTGAGATGGGATCCCAGCAGAACTGATAAAATCCAGAGGAAGAAAATGTATGGACAAGATACATTGGTTGCCTAGTATAATTTGGGAAAAAGAGGCTCTTCCAAATGAATGGAAAAAAATGTATTATTGTACCAATCTACAAGAAAAGAGATAAAACTAATTGCAACAACTTCAGGGACATCTCATTACTTTCAACTTCGTACAAAATTCTAACAAATATATCAGTATCCAGACCTACTCCCTACATTAACGATGTAATAGATGACCATCGAAGATTATTTAGAAGAAGTAGGTCTGTAATAAATCAGATTTTTAGTATAAGACAGATTTTAGAAAGGAATGGGAATATGACGGCACTGTACACCAACTATATGTAGACTTCAGGAAGATACATTTCAGTTAAAAAAGAAAAGTTATATAGTATTCTACTGGAATTTGAAATTCTTGAAAAGATAGATTTACTCAAATTTGTCTCTGTGGCACAAAGAGTATTGTTACTTTTGAAATTCATACTCTCGATTAAAACAAGATGATGTACTATCTTTCCACTAATAACTTTTGTACTATAACATGCCATCAAATGTTTAAAGGATAAAGAAGGCATACAACTAAATGGTGTTGATTAGTTCTTAGTATATGCTAATGAAGTAGTATTATTAGGTGATAACGTGAAGATACTAAGTGGCAACATGCACATTCTACAGAGTAACACTAAAAAATTGGGGCTGGAAACAAAATATCAGTAAAACTAAATATATGGCCACATGTAGAAATACATTGTATAATGGAAATGGGTACTTAATAACAAATGAGGGAAAATCGGAAGAAGTGCTAAATTCAATACCTAGAGACAATAATAATTGCAAACAGGATTGAGATACATGCTATTACGCAGTATAGGGACTCTTGTCATCCCAACTTCACTCAAAAAAGTTAAATAAAAAATATATAAAATTATATTTGAAGAGAAAAATTTTCACCTAGACTGAGACTCGAACCTGGGGCCTTTGACTTTCCAGGCCAAATACTCTGCCAACTGAGCTACCGATGCAAGTTGCGATCTAGATAATTTTTCTCTTTATACGTTGTAATTCCCTCGTGCCAAATGCTTTTTCTCTTCAAATATAATTTATCCTTCAGTGAGAAGTGTTAAATTAATAATAAAAACTTCAATATATAAAATTGTTATTCTTTCTTTATGCCGGTGTGAAACATGGATTTTTAGATTAAGGATGGAGAAAAGATTACAAATATTTAAGAATAAAATTCTTAGGAACATGTTTGTACCAAAGAGAGATGAATAGACAGGTGAATAAAGAAAATTACATAACAGAGAGAGATGAATAGACAGGTGAATAAAGAAGACTACATAACAGCCAGCTACACCATCCTCGTACAAACCAGATGCAATAAGAACAGTTAAGTTTTGTAGACTGTGATGGACAGGACATGTTTCATTGAATGGAGAATAAAAGTGAGGCATGGAAACTCCTTGTAGGAAAACCAGAGGGAAAGCATCCAGTAGTTAGTCCAAAAATGAGGGGGAAAATAACATTAAACATGGTTTTGAGGGAAATAATTATATTATATACAACTTTCCTCATTAGAGGATTGCCTCAAGGACAAAGTGATGGAGACAATTAATTTCGAAATTGATGAAATACACTTTGTAAATACATTAAAAAATCTCAAATTGTAACTGAAATAAACATACTATAAAGTAGAAATTTTGTAAAGATGGTTTCTTAAAATTGAAATTGATCCTCTAATGGCAGCGATGGTAATTTTAGAAAGATGCACTCTGTCCAAATCTAAGAAATTCCAAAATTTAGCTAAGAATCTTGGTATAGTACCTCTTTATGGTGAAATTAAATGTTTCTTACCTCTCCTCATATAAATTTTCTAAGTAGATTGCGATTTCGAGACCACAACGGTCTCATCGTCAGCACTTTCTTGGCGACGGATGTTATGAAGAAACTCTTCTGATCAACATAACATCCATCGCCAAGAAAGTGCTGACGATGAGACCGTTGTGGTCTCAAAATCGCGATCTACTTAGAAAATTTATATGAGGAGAGGTAAGAAACATTTAATTTCACCATAAATTAAACCTCATAGTGATTAATTCCTATAAAAGTTAAATAGTACCTCTTGCTCCAATCATCAATCCTGTGACAGTTATATTATCTAGTGGGTATTTATCTTTGTAATGGTCAATTGTAGGCACATATTTTTTTTTTCACAGTCAACTTCCTCAGGTTGGCCACTATGAGTCTCAAAACAAATTGTGGGATCTAATATCATACCAATTTTAGAAGATGGTCTAAATGCAACAATATATATTCATCTGTTACTTCCATTACTGACCACACCATGAACTTCCTCATAAACTGTGTATCCAAAATCTCGCAAGGCTTCTGCCATCATGTTTCGAATAGTGTGATGCCGAATGTTTCTCAGTGATTCTACAAACGGACAAGCCCTAAATACAGGAGATGATTAGAAAACATTAGCTCAGGATAGGGACATATGGAGATCTTACATCTGCATGTCCATGAACCTCCAAGTTTGATAGTTCCAGCGAGTTAGTTATTGCTATAAATAATGTTAATAATGATATTATTATTATTATATCATTATTAATTAACTATTTTATTTTATTGTGTTAATCATGTTATTGCAATTATGTCTGATGTATCAGAGTCACAGGTCAAAGAGAGTGAACCAGTTATCAGTTAAAAGTCGAAGTCCTAATAATGTATATATCTAGCATATCACAAGTAGGGTAAGGCTGCCTAATTCTGTGATAGTTCTTTTTTTTTTACTTTTTTATGCAACTGTAACATTTTAGATAATGGTGACAAAATATGAATATAGGAACATAGTGTTAACCTTTCACGAGATTATTTATTGAATTTACTCCAAACTGATGTACAGAATTTGAAAGAATTGATGGCACACAGATAATTTTTGTGTCATAGAACGAAGCCATTGAGCATGATCAGAGGTCAGCTACTTGGTTCACTAGTGCACAACTATTTGACAAACTAAAATCAGTTCTATTTTGCTGTGAGTCCTGCAAGGGAAAATAATTTTGCGTAAATAAATAGTGCAGTAAATGCTGTAAGTAAAACAAAGCAAAACAAAAGAAAACAAATCAAAATTAATTGAAATAAGGACGAGAGAGAAAGAGAGAGAGAAAAAAAAAGCAAGACAGTGGGATCAAAGATGCGACCTCATGCAGAGAAAACAGACATTCCCTCCACTAGACCACAACCGTCCCTGCTACAAACAGTCTGTATGAAGTGATGCAATACTCCAGGACTTACTTGTATATTGAAGTTTGATATTATCTTGACTTAGTTTAAATTAATTAGACACATTTTTCGTTAGTTGTGGAAATAAACAATCTTGTTATGCCTTGTGTTTTTTTAACAAAGTAATGAGATGTTGCAATCATTATTCATTTTCTACTTTGACCTGTTCCTTTTAATTTATTTATTTTCCTATATATATATAAATTTATTTATTTAACGAAGCCTGGTAACATATAGACATTATGAAAACTTTTGATGTCATTAAAAAAAAAATTTCTGACCTGGATTGAACCTGGGCCCACATCATTGCAAGAAAGCATCTTACTGACTGCTTCACTGAACTGAACGATAGGAATACTGCATGAAGGAAGACTTACACCACCCAATTTCTACTCAAAGGAGACAGCACACTTAACAATTTACTGGTGTGAATCATTCTTCAAAACTTGAACTTTCCATTTGCAAGAGTTGAGCCAGCAATTTTTTCAAAGACTGTACAGTTGTCGCCAAATGCCTTATTCTTTTCTCCAATACAAGAAATCTTAAACATGTGTTATGGCTCCTAAATAGATTGTTTTAATTTTTTTTTTTTTGTTTCAGGAAGGAACATCAGGTGATGTACCTGATAAGGAGTTCCATAATGAAGTTCCTGATATGGCTGACAGTGTTAATAGTGCTGTGGTTGATTTCCTCTCTATATGTTCAGTTAATAGCACTAGCATTGCTAGCAGTACCTCTGATGAATATAATTATCAATGTATGCTGGCATTACATGCCTAAACAAATGATCTCAAAGCTTGATGATAAGGCTGTATTCATCACTGGTAAGACATCATATTCTTAAAATATTTACAAAGCTCCAAATTTTTAGCACCCAAAAAACTAAAATAATGCTTTTTCAAACTATATTTATGTCTTTAAAACTCCCATTTTGTGAGAAATGAAAATTTAAAACATGCAATATTTTGAAAACAAAAATGAATGCCTGTATCGTGATTTGAACCCTAAACCTCTACCTCTGTACACTAGTGTGGTAACAATTGCACTATTTCAGGCTTCTGATGCAAACATTAATTCTTCTTCCTCATATACAATTCTCTTTATCATCAGAAGCAGATAGCCAACCCAATGCTACCAGTACTATCTGGCAGCTTCTAATTCAAGAAGACTTTTTTAATGAGAAATCACATAACTTTTATAGCAGTTAAGCATTATATTTCAATGTATTAATTTAAATCTTAACATTTGCAATGATGGACAATTATTATTTTGAAAATAAAAATCATGTTTCTTTAAATTAATTTTTTAGACTTTTGGCATCTCAGGGCATATTATTAGTTTTAAGAAATTAATTTAACCAAATAGACTGTTTATGTCTATAGTTTTGTGTACTCATGTGTTTTCTGTAGAGGTCACTAATTTAATTTTAATAATGGTATGAAATGGTGATTATGATAAAAGACATCATGGTAATGAAATTCTAACTCCATTTTTCCAAACGACTGAGAAAAAGGAGAAAAAAATGTAGTCAGGTTTCTCAGTCTTGGATTTTGAATTCGGGACCTCATGAATACAAGACAAAAGTATTTTACTGACTCAGCCAATTTGTTTGATACTCATGTTATGTCATTCCTCATATTTTTTTAACATGGCAGTGATAATATTGAAACAGTAACTAACTCACTGATACTATTAAATCCTGAGATAAATGGTCCCACAGACATAAGCTCTCTAAACATCCCTATCCTAAGCTAATATTTTCCAATCATTCCCAGTATATTTCATTTATGGTTAATATTAGTCTTCCATCTTATTTTTAGTTTACTACTGGGTTATTTCCCTCTGATTTTCCTGCAAACACTTTCTGTATACAATTTTTAATTCCCCATTCATGCTGCATGTCCTGTCCTTAACAGACTTAACTGTTCTTATATTTGAAGAGAAAAATTTGTGCCTAAATTGGGATTTGAACCCAAGGTCTCTGCTTCTCCATACCTGAGCTATTTATAAACAGAATATTTTCTCTCTCTTATGCAATCCCTGCATGCATGAGTCAGTGAACCTTTGTTCCACACACCATCTGGCTGCTGCATCTCAAGAAGACTTCAAATGGGATTTACCACTCTTTTAGCTCGTAAAGCTTTATTTTCTATGTTTTTATTTTAAATTTATCACTTCTCACTGAAGGACAAATTATATTTGAAGAATGCCTAAACTGGGAACTGAACCCAAGGTCTCATAACTCTGTACCTAAAACAAGTGAGCTATGTAGGCATTTTAAATAGAAATTTTTTCTACCTTATACAATACCTGCAAGCCCGAAATATTATTATTGTTATTGTTATAGATGTTGATGTTTTTGTTGTTACTATTATTACATTAATGTGTGTTTGTGATTTTTTTACTCCGAGAGGTTGTGATTCGGGATTTGGGAATAGTCTTGCCCAAAGGTTAGACAAGAAGGGAATCACAGTTTATGCTGGGTGTCTTTTTCCTGATGGAGATGGACCTGCACAACTCAGACAGTCGTGTTCAGATAGACTAAAAATTCTGCAATTAGATGTTACCAAAGAAGATCATGTTCAGGATGCAGTAAAAACAGTTACTTCTACACTGGGAAATAAAAGTAAGTAACTTACATATAATTAAATAATTAAATATTAAAAATGTATCACTTCACCTCATATTTTGTCTTCTTTTAGATATCCATCTTCAGTTTTTTTCATGGCCATTGTCTTGTCGTGGTGATGCACTGCTTTTTCCTTCATCTCTTTGTAGACTGATGAACCTCCAAATCAAATCACATTCACCAGGAATTTCAAAATTAATTAAATTCACCTTCTTGTTTTTTCGAATGTGGATTTTTTTCCCAAAACAATGATCTCTTTTGGTTTTCTATTTCATCATCATCAATTGCAGTCATGGATTAGACCATTGGCCTGTTCTGCTTCAGTGGCCACAGTGGGGCTGTTAATGCCAGATTGACATGCTCTATAAACTATCATAACACCTCCCACATCCTCATCGTGACTTCTGGACAATGTAACTCATAGGGTCGAATGTTTGAACGCATTAGACAGTAAAAGGCGTTCTCTGCTGATAAAGTTTTATCCAAACACATTTTTCTTACTCAGAAATCTATTCACGCGATAATAATTGTAAGCTACCTGACAAGGTACCTTAAGATCGTAGCTCAAGATATAAACTTATGTGAAAATCCCGAAGGGAACCGATGGTAACCGATGTAGTTTGAAACCTTTGCAGCTTTATCCAAGATGTCGGACCTTGAAGACTTCGATCATGTTTTCGGTATACGCGGAGAAGAGGAATTTGATAGAGTCTACCAAAGAATTCAACTTGAAGAACAGGAGAATCGGCGTAATATTGCGCGTCGCAGACGTGTTTGTATACGGTATTATTTGCGGGATGCAAGCATAAATGCATTCCTCTATAGCAGACGAAAATAACGGAAGTGGTTTTATCGCTGAGAATTCTGGGTAATTCGTTGCCAATATTACGAAAACGTCAACATTCATGCATGACCGGTAAGGCGGCCGTTAATTCGATCTCAGCTCACCAGTGATTGGAAGTAATTTGAGTAGAGACTAATGTATTTGCATACGATCCTAGTTACAGCAGATGGGAGAGGGTGAGAGCGAGTATCCGGTGCTAACAAACCAGACCCACTGACTATGGGAGCACTCCCAAACAGAAAAGCAGGCAAGTTCAAGATGGTAACCCTACCACTGAACTTTCTGAGCAATGGGTTGGTACCCCATTCTGAGGAGATCTATACATACTCAGAATCTACAAGAAAGAAATGACTGGACTGGTTTTTCTATTTGTTTTATTATTTTAGCTTTTCTTTCAATTTAACATTTTTCTAACTAAGCATTCTAACTACATATTTTTCTACTTTCCCATTTTTAACATTCCCAAGATACACCACCAAAACATCTGAAAAGGAATGGGAAAATCTACAAGCTTATGACGTTACTACATTATAAAGAAAATCTGCAGTAGCAATATTCAGACTAACGGGACATGACTGCCTGAATAAACACCTACACAGACTTGGCATAACAGATTCACCATCAGCACATTGTCCTTTATATCCCTCCTCATCACACAGCATATTATTCATTATCTTTTACGGTCTCGCTTACCAAAACATGGAATTCCCTTCCGCCCTATGTCAGAGACTGTCAAACTATAACATCCTTCAAAAACAAATTAAAGAATTATTTAATAACATACTAACTTATACACCTCACTGATAGTATTCTTTTAACAATTAATAAATTTAATTATCTATGAAAATAATATTAAGATTAACAAATATTTTCTTTTGTTTTGTTATATATTGTACAAACGTAAAATTAGTTTTCTATATCTCATTATTTTTCTTTGTTTTATATACGTTAGACAGGGACAATTTAATGTGTCTTGATTGTATACATTTTATAATTAGTTTTAGTCTTAATTTTAACTAACATTAACTAGTTGCATTATAGATCATAATATAATAGATATTATCTTTTTGATCAAATTTTTATTTAGTATTTAATATTAGAGTTCATTGTGATTGTTATATTCTGATGTATTATATGTTTGCCCTGGTGAGTGGAAGAGAAGGCCACATGGCCTTAACTCCACCAGGCTAAATAAATAAATAAAAATAAATAAATGCCCTTTTTGCAATTTAAATGAAGATATGGAAAGAAACAATCTCCTCCGTTGTCCAGCTTTTGTAAAAGAGACCAGCCTTTCTGCTAAATATTGGAGTGCAAGAGAGCGAATGATGTCATTATCAAGTGCTCGACATTAGATACCTACCAATCAACCAACATTCCCAAGATGTTCCTTCAATGTGGTTTTCAAATTTCTTTTTGCTTTCCCTATGTAGATTTTATCACAATCCCTGCATTTTATTTGATAAATCCCTGATTTATTTTCTTCTTCCATTTCCTCGTTTTTGTTGATTTGATTATTTATGCATTGACCAAATGTGTTTCACATATGATGTAAAATTCTACAAAAAAATGCAGGTCTTTCTAACAAGGAAAACCCCCTGTTCCCATTTTTAGGTAATCTATTTGTGAAAAATTTCAAACATAAGATAATTAGTGGGCACTCTAATTTTTAAATTCTGGTGTAAATATGTTGATAATATAATTACTATTTTTAATCGCAAACATGCTCAGTTGGTAGAGCACTTGGCCCAGAAATCCAAGGGTCCCGGGTTCGAGTCTCGGTCTAGGCGAAAATTTTTCTCTTCAAATATATTCATCCTTCAATGAGAAGTGTTAAATTAATAATAAAAACGTCAATAGTGAAGAAGTAATTCTTTCCCATGTTGTGGTGACATCTTGAAGCAGCTAACTCTCTTCATGCCCGATGTTGTAGTAACATTTTGAAGGATTGGTGTCCCAAAAAGAATTACTGGTTCAGGTTGGGTTTAATTTTCGGTAGAACCGGATTCTCTTCTCAAGGTCGAAAGTTGGTACACATGATAGGAAAACACTTTAAAAATCACTAATAACTGATTCTTGTAGAAATAGTTATAAATTTATTCATTTTGTAGGTTCCCAGCAGATTAAGTAAATTTAAGTGGTATTATTCTTCACTGTCAATTAAAATTAAATTATTTTCTTTACTTGAGTCAACTATTCTTCTTGTATTAAATATCACATTTTATCAGGAGAGCTGTTATTGCTTCTATCCTTGATGAAAGTTGTATGCTGAATGAATAGGTAATTCTTTTAATAATTTTAAAGAACATTATTACATCACATGATGTTATATTTTAAATTCTATTGGTTAATATAATGTTTAAATTTGATTTGTTAAATCAAAAAGTTAATTGTTTTAACATCCAATCAGAGTTTAGTATACTTTTATTTAAAAATATTAAGTTAAGCAGGTGTTCTTATTACAGTTATAACAGAAAGCTTTATAATTCTGACAACAATGACTTAAAACAATTTTAAAAGCATTATTTAGAAAGACTGTTATGTAATACAATTTCCTTAATTGTTACTGAGACATTTTTATTCAACAATGAACAACAATAATTATTTAGATGTTTTTATTTATTTAAGTTATATTTAAATATTAAAAGAATTTTAAAGTATAAAATTATTAACTATAACTTTCATATTTATTATGATATTAAAATCCTGCTTTAAAATGCCCCTGATGATTTTTGTTTTGTTTCCACTAGGAAGAACAAAAGAAAAATGATCATTCCCCAAGAAATATTTACTTAATTATTTAATCAATTTATAAAGTAACTTATCTGCTTGGAATAGATATACGAGTACATTTACATATACATACAATGAAATTAACACTTTAAATATTTTCATTTTTCCTGAAAGAGAAATACATTACATTGACAACAATGTCATACATCTTTCATTACAGAACACAATTTTTTTTCATACAATATTCTAATTCAACATATCTCTGTTACATTCATATAACATTTTCTTTTTTCAGCAACATATTTTAATTTTTTTAATAGTAAATATCAACTTGTCTTTTACTTTACATATCTCAACTTTTTCTTCATTAGATCTCATGTTACTTATATCAACTTCTGTTTACACAACATATCTCAACTTCTTTTTCATTGGATCTCATGTTACATATCTCAGCCTCTTAATTAGAGGTACAAATTTTAGAATCAAGTCGTCTGCTTGTTTTCTAATGCTCAGCGGAATCGGTCTGCCTTTGATCTTAATCGGTTCATGTTCTATGACCTTGAATGAGTGTTCAAAACAATTGCACAATCCAGGCTTCTTTGAGAATGAATTTTTATTTTTCATCAAAACATCATATAATCTACCTTTTTGTTTTTTTTAAGAGAAAAATTATACGCTCAGACCGGGACTTGAACCCGGGACCCTTGGTTCTCTAGACCAAGTGCTCTACCAACTGAGCTACCTGAGCAAGTACCGATCTAAACGCAAATATTTCTCTATATACATATATATAGATGTATATATATACCAAGGGTCCCGGGTTCAAGTCCCGGTCTGAGCGTATAATTTTTCTCTTCAAATATGATTTATCCATCATTGAGATGTACGAAATCAATAATAAAAACACGGAAAAAAGCCGTACTGGCTGTAATGTATAATTCCCAAATATGTCTTCTTAATAAAGGAGCCGCCATTTGCATGATAGAAGCATGGCTTCAGAGCATTTGGTGGACGGGAATTACAATGTATATAGAGAAAGATTTGCGTTTAGATCGGTACTTGCTCAGGTAGCTCAGTTGGTAGAGCACTTGGTCTAGAGAACCAAGGGTCCCGGGTTCAAGTCCCGGTCTCAGCGTATAATTTTTCTCTTCAAATATGATTTATCCATCATTGAGATGTACGAAATCAATAATAAAAATACCTTTTTGTTGTTCTGAAATTCCATGTGTATTGGCTACCTTATATCTTATCTGATGGCAAAAATCGTCTTCCTCGTCATCTAGCATGCACATGAGAAGAGGAATTTCTTTGTTTTCTATACAGTCAGCACATTCATCATCTACACACTTATAATCATCAATATTATTTAATAAATATTCAACTGTGGAATTATCACACAGTAATTCATTATTATACACATGAATATCTTCATTCATGGTTTCTTGGGTCAAATCCCCGTCTTCATTATTTCTATCACATTCTTCTACATTTATGTTTTCAATGAAAATCTCTGGCAAATGGTACGACAATTCTATTATTTGCCTCGTTACTTAAAGACATATTATAATTCTCAAAATCAGTGATAGCTCTGTACTGATCTAACATGTCGATCCAATTAACATATCACATGATAAGTAAGGTGTTATTAAGCAAATAACTTTAAATTTAGTCGAACAGATATTTACTTCTAATAAACATTGAAGTTACTTCTTCTTTCCAATAGCTAGGGTGCAGTATACTCCACAAATTCTTACTGTGTTGATCTTATTTCCTCTAGAAATTAAAGTATTGTAAAATTTCTGATCAATTATTGTGTTAGAACATCCGCTGTCTGCAATACCAATAATCTCCAATCCACAAATATTTAATTTTAACTTAGGTGGACGACGAATAATATTCATTTCTCTAGTACATGTTCTATTTAATTCTTCATTCTCCTTGGAAATGTTTATATTATTAAAAATTCCTCCTTTATTACCATTATCATTATTAATGCTAACCATATCTGTTGGTTTAAATTTAGATAAAATTTCTACACGATCGAAGCTATTGTTGACCCCTAATTTTAAACAAGTTGAGATACGCAACGGAGTCCCTGACGTATCTAATAAAATTGTCATTTAAATTCTGAGGTATTCTATTCACCTCATCTTCAACCCTGTTGCTATCATTAGTTAACACAAGCCCAGAATTATTAATTGTATTTATTCTAGTATCATTATGCCTGAATCCATTTTCACTGTGAGGGCTTGTATTATATATACATTCTTGCCTATCAAAATATCCTTCTCTTTGGTTATTATAAGAGAATCCATTAGAATAACTATTACATCTACGTTTCCTTCTATGGGGTGATGTCCAATTTCTATCATTACCTTCCCCAGAATTTTCTACGTTCATAAAGTTAATTTCTCTCCTATCATTTCTATTCTGAAAATTTCCAGAATTATTTACAGTTCTGTCATTATAAGGTCTATTTCTATAATTATTTCCATTTGACATGCCTCTATTTGCTTGGGGGTTCCTATTCCTATTATAATTATCATTAAATTGTTTTTTCACATCTTTATTATGATCATCATAGATTTTCTTTTCATTATTCTCTGCCCCTACCCCAAGAAAATTTTTGTTGGAATTCCAATTAGCTCCCTTGTTTCTGATCTCAACTTTTCTCTTATTTTCTAATAAGGATAACAACTCTAACATGTCTGAAATCTTTTGAGGTCTAGCAATAATCAAGTGATATTTAATTTCTTCTGGATAATGATGGGATATTAATGACAATAAAGATTTTTCATCAATAGGTGGTTGGAGAAGTGCAGCTATCCTTGCTTTTTCTAGATAATACCCAAGGTAACTATGATCTATTTTAGGGTTATATTTACCACTGGTAATCTCTAACCTGGCTTTATTTTGTCTTTCATGACCCCAATAGTAATTCATAAAAGCACTTTTAAATGTATTATAATCCATCGAGTCATGACATGCTATTTTAAACCAAGATTCAGCCGAATCTTTTAACGACCTTTTCACAAACATCATTTTATAATTATCACTAATACATTTTAATTAAAAATATTCCCCTAACTCTGTAATGAAGTCAAGAGGACTTTGGTTAGAGTATACTGAAAAACATGGTAAATTTATTTCTGACAATAAATTTGCCGGAATTTTAGAATGTTCCACAAAATGTTGAAATTGACTGTCCATACTACATTCTTTTGATTTGTCAAACTTATTTTCACTCACGCTAGTTGACTCTTTATTCTTATTCAAAATTAATTTATATTTATTTTCTAAATCTGTCAATTTTTCAGTCCAATTTCCCATCTTTTCATTAACCATTTTTTCTAGTTTTCCTACTACTTCACTTTTTTAATTTTTTAATTCTTTTTCAACCTTGCTTTCTAAATTTTCAATTGTACTTCCCAAATTTTCAACTGTACTTCCTAAATTTTCACCTGTACTTCCTAAATTTTGAACTGTACTTCCAAAATTTATGAAGCTATTTTTACATGCATCATCGATTTGCACGATAGATTTTATTACATCATTGACTTTATCATCTACTTGTTTAATTTCACTGCCATGTTTATCTTTCAAATCTAGTATATTTTGTTCTACCCTGATTTGATTTAGATTACATTCAATTTTTAATTGTTCAAATCTTTCTTCTACCCTAACACCAAATATTTCAAATTTATCATTCATTTCTTTTCCTAAGTTCCAAATTTCTTTCATCTATTTTCTGACTAATTTTAGAGTTTTCACTTTTTAATTCCCTAAGTTCTGTATTATTACTATCAATTTTCTGACTAAGTTTATAATTATCACTTTTTAGTTCGTCCATTTTCTGATTAAAATTTGAATTTAGCTCCACAAACGCGTTTTTTCATCATTATCATAATATAATTTAAAGCTTGACTATTATTATCATTATTAATATCACTACTGTTAGAAATATCAACATTCCGTTCCGTATTAACAGATTCACTTGTCGGCATATCACTGTCACTATTTACATTATTTTCTCCGTTGCTTGCCATTTCGATATTTCTACCTAAACTTTTCCTATTTCTTAAAGTCATACAAATGCACTTTAACTATTTCGCTATTAAAATGTATATTTACTTACATTCGTCGCTGTGTACTAACTCCGATCTCGTGTATAGGCACCTGGTTAGATTCTCCCACAATGTTTCTGGTTCCTTGATGTATTGGATTCCTAAAGTTCCGTTTGATGAAACTAGTTGAATGATGGTGATTCAGGTTGTATGATGATTCAGGTCCTGCGTTGGAAGCGTCATTTTGAAGAAGTAATTCTTTTCCCATGTTGTGGTGACATCTTGAAGCAGCTAACTCTCTTCATGCCCGATGTTGTAGTAACATTTTGAAGGATTGGTGTCCCAAAAAGAATTACTGGTTCAGGTTGGGTTTAATTTTCGGTAGAGCCAGATTCTCTTCTCAAGGTCGAAAGTTGGTACACAGGATAGGAAAACACTTTAAAATCACTAATAACTGGTTCTTGTAGAAATAGTTATAAATTTATTCATTTTGTAGGTTCCCAGCAGATTAAGTAAATTTAAGTGGTATTATTCTTCACTGTCAATTAAAATTAATTTTTTTCTTTTCTTGAGTCAACTATTCTTCTTGTATTAAATATCACATTTTATCAGGAGAGCTGTTATTGCTTCTATCCTTGATGAAAGTTGTATGCTGAATGAATGGGTAATTCTTTTAATAATTTTAAAGAACATTATTACATCACATGATGTTATATTTTAAATTCTATTGGTTAATATAATGTTTAAATTTGATTTGTTTAAATCAAAAAGTTAATTGTTTTAACATCCAATCAGAGTTTAGTATACTTTTATTTAAAAATATTAAGTTAAGCAAGTGTTCTTATTACAGTTATAACAGAAAGCTTTATAATTCTGACAACAATGACTTAAAACAATTTTAAAAGCATTATTTAGAAAGACTGTTATGTAATACAATTTCCTTAATTGTTACTGAGACATTTTTATTCAACAATGAACAACAATAATTATTTAGATGTTTTTATGTATTTAAGTTATATTTAAATATTAAAAGAATTTTAAAGTATAAAATTATTAACTTTAACGTTCATATTTATTATGATATTAAAATCCTGCTTTAATAGAAGCCCTACTGGCTTTATAAAAAAAAAAGTAAAGTGATCCCACAACAGACCCGGAGGCCCTTGGGGAAGTAGGAGGTTAAGGCTCCCACTTTTTCTAGACAATCGGCCCTTGATGTCAGCCGGGTTGTCAGCCCTGCGTGACGGCCGCCTTTACCCCCAGAACAAGCGTCTGGTACTCATTTCCGTTAGAGGCTGAGTCGACCCCAGGGCCATAGTGCCGCCAGAGGGTTTGGGTCAGTTTAAAAATCCTGACCCCAACGGGACTTGAACCCTGGACCCTCCGGCTTGTAGCTCAGTGCCTTAACCACTACGCTACGGCGTGCCCCCACTGGCTTTATAAAGTAGTGTTAAATTCCCAATAAATGTTTTCTTCACTAAGAAGCCGCCATTTGCAAAGAAAGAAGGTTTCAAGCATTTGGCACAAGGGAATTACAACGTATATAAGAGAGGAATTTGCATCTGGATCGCAACTCGCCTCAGTAGCTCAGTTGGTAGAGCACTTGGCCCGCGAAGGGTTCGAGTCTCGGTCTAGGCGAACATTTTTGTCTTCAAATGTAAATAATGCCTGAAAATAGTTCAACATTCAGAGTCAAACTATCAAATTTACAATAGAAACTGAAATCAACAAACAAAAATCATTTTTACGTCTAAATTTAATAAAAAATTAAAACAATGATATGATAGAATTTGAAATATACAGAAGGAAGACACACACAGATAATTATGTTAAAGCTTCTGGTTTTAATGACATTGCTCACAAGAAGGCAGTTTTCAATAGTTGGACATGTAGATTAGTAAACATACACATGAACAGTAAGAAATACGGTATGAAAAAGAAAAAAGAATAGGTACTTAATTAAGATAGTAATAGAAAATGAGTTTGAAGAAAACATGATACACAGAAATTAAATAAGTTCAAAAGACAAATATTAATCAAAGAAAGTGCACTTCTAAAAGAAAAAGAAGAGTATACAAATCCAATAAGTTTACACCATCCATTGGAGTACCACCAAGTTAAAAAAAAATTAACTTCAACATAAGATTGGTACAGAAAAAGACTTTAGTCCAGATAGAATAATCATATCTAATAAAAATGAAAAAACAGAAGAATAAAATTATTGAAAAAAATGCAGGGATTGTGTTAAAATATACATAAGGAAAAAATTTGAAAGCCTGAGTGAAGGAACATCTTAGGAATGTTAAAAAATGGGGAAGTGGAAAATCTGCAGTAGTCGCTCATGCTTGGTCAGAAAAACGTAAAATTAAAAGAAAGAGCAAGTTAATAAAAGAAATAGAAAACAAAAAAAGAGCTCACAGTTTGGAAAAAAATTCACATTCAAAATAATAAAAAGAATAAGAAGAAATTAGTGAATTTTGAAATTCCCAGGAATGCGATTTGATTTAGAAGTCCATCAGTCTACCAAGAGATGAAGAAAGAAGTAGTCATACTGCCATTTTTCTGTTGTATTCCTTTCATTAAAGCCATTGCTTAAGATTTTTCCACATTTCTGAGAGTGGAAAGCCAGGATCAACTAGTCTATATGTATGTCTTAGCTTAGCATTTCTTACTAATTGATTTGATTTGTTCCTTAGATGTTTGTATTCGTATAGGTTTAGGGCCGCATGCAAATACATTAGTCTCTACTCAAATTACTTCCAATCACTGGTGAGCTGACTCACCGTGAGCAATTGCTGAGATCGAATTGACGGCCGACTTACCGGTCATGCATGAAAGTTGACGTTTTCGTAATATTGGCAACGAATTACCCAGAATTCTCAGCGATAAAACCACTTCCGTTATTTTCGTCTGCTATAGAGGAACGCATTTACGCTTGCGTCCCGCAAATAATACCGTATACAACGACGTCTGCGTCGCGCAATATTACGCCGATTCTCCTGTTCTTCCAGTTGAATTCTTTGGTAGACTCTATCAAATTCCTCTTCTCCGCGTATACCGAAAACATGATCGAAGTCTTCAAGGTTCGACATCTTGGATAAAGCTGCAAAGGTTTCAAACTACATCGGTTACCATCGGTTCCCTTCGGGATTTTCACGATAAGTTTCTATCTTGAGCTATGATCTTAAGGTACCTCGTCAGGTAGCTTACAATTATTATCGCATGAATATATTTCTGAGTAAGCAAAATGTATTTGGATAAAACTTTCTCAGCAGAGAACGCCTTTTACTGTCTAATGCGTTCAAACATTCGACCCTTGTCACATTTGTTGCTCAAGTAAGTATGGTAAGTCCAGAGTCAGGACAAGCTAATGATAAAACAGAATTGTTTTGAAACATGTTCAGACTAAAAATAATATAATTAAAATAACCTCAAAATATCACTTCCTAAAATTAAATATGATAAATAATTTTGGATTGTAAATCAGATCTTACATAACTAGAAACTCCTCCACCTCTTTTACCTGTCTGGTCTGCACACAATAAAAAATAGCCAGGATTTTGAACATGTGTTGAAAAAAAGGGAGGGTTTTAACCATGTTTCAGATACTAGGATACAATGTATATTAAGAGATTTTAAAAAATCATAGAAGTTGTGTAAATGACATAACAAGCTTGTGCATTCACGTGTACTGTATTTAAGGTAAGAGGGTGTGGCGAGTAGGCTGTTTGTAGTAAGGTGGTGTCATGTGAGGATCAGAAGGGGATATGCTACCTAACAGGGTAACTTGAGGACTGCTGACTTGCCTTGTTTGCTTTCAAAATAAAGGTAATGAAAAAAATCAAGTGACAATGTTCACCAAAATATACTGAAATGAGAATTTCAGTCCAACAACAAATCAGTCTAGCCAGTACTGGTATCACACAACATTTCACAAGCAACAAATTTCTATGAAAGTTAAGTGCTGGTTAAAAGGTCTGTCAGTACAAGCAATATAATGAAAAAAACTTTTATACCAAAACAGATTGTGTAAAAGAGTATCGCAAACTTAACTGAACTTGTCTCATCACCACAAAGACAAACACAAATGACAGGATTCATTAAATAGGTTTTCTTTCAGTTTTTGTCCCTATTTATGCTATTTTATTCTACACGTTTTTCTTTTTCATGGGTTCAAATCCAGCCATTGGCAATGGATTTTTTGAGAACATAAAAATTCTGACTATAGCTTCCTTTGGATAAAAAGGAAAGCTGTAAATCCTGTGCCATAAATCCATGACAAGGAAATATCAAGCTTATCGGTAATTCATTTATTGTTGTTATTTGTTCTTGCTGTTTTAAAAAAATCAGGTATCAGAATTTATTAATTTTATTTATTTTTTTTAATTTTTAGGCATGTGGTGTTAATAAAATATTCTTTATAATCTTATAAATAAAGTTTTATAGTAAGATGTCATTTGAAGAGTTATGAATGATGATGTAAGTTGGATTGCTTGCTACCTTGACATTTTTTTCTCTTTTAGAGTTGTGGGCTGTGGTAAACAATGCAGGTATTGCACCAGGAGGAGAAGTGGAATGGACTCCTACAGAAGTATGTCAGAAAACTTTGGAGGTAAACACAGTTGGTCCTTACAGAGTTTCAAAAGCTTTTCTACCACTTCTCAGAAGGTCAAGAGGACGAGTTGTAGTGATTTCTAGCTTCTTAGGTAAGAATGAATGTTCAAGAAATAAACTCTTATACTGTAAATAATATTATTATTATAATATAACATTAATATTGAGGTAAGATGATCAGACTAAAAATAATATAATTAAAATAACCTCAAAATATCACTTCCTAAAATTAAATATGATAGATAATTTTGGATTGTAAATCAGATCTTACATAACTAGATATATTATTCAGCTTATACATTTCCTTCTCAAAATAAAACAAAAATAATGTAAAAGAAATTGTAGAGATGTGAATGTCAACTTATCTCTGGTATTTACCACAACAAACTTAAAGAATAGTTCTGGTCATCAATGAATATTTTTTTCAATGAAAGAAAATAAATTGCCTATAGCAAAAAAATAACAACTTAAACATCCTTTACTTCAATTACAAATCACAGGGCAGTACAATATGATTTATTTACACAATTAATGCAAAACACTTCTAATTAATTTAAACTACATCAAATTAACGTACATTTCATAATAGGAATAAGTGCTTGAGTATTACATCAGTTCAAATAAAATGTTTCTGTCCTGTTTTGAAAATGACACTAATGGCCTGAGACATTAGAGAATAATGTTAAATAAATACTAATTAATATTTTGTAAGATGTCAGAATTAAGTAGATGGTTTATTTTTAAGGTCGCGTTAACACATGTGGTACTGGAGCATACAATATGTCAAAACATGGGGCTGCATCATTCACAGAGACACTGAGGAGAGAACTCATTAAATGGAATGTTTCTGTGCATGGTATTGAACCCTGGATATACAGGTAATTTTATATATCCAACAAAATTAATACTCCAACTTTGATCCCTAAATTTTACAAATGTGCTAACAAATTTAACTGCCATCATATTTATAAGTTAATTATGGGAAATAACATTATGAGGTTCTTAAATTAATAAAGTGAGACAATGTTTATCTTACCTCATACTTCATGTTTTTCTAACACGGGAACTGCGGTTTTCAAGAGGCATCCCTCCATCCTCAGCCAACACCACGACTCCTGAATTTTTGTTTGAATCTCCATCTACCAAGTTGCCATCTTTTGTTGATTACTTGATCACAAGGTTCATCAAATCAACACCAGATGGCAACTTGGTAGATGGAGGTTCAAACAAAAATTCAGCACTCGTATTATTGACTGAGGATGAGAGGGATGCCTCTTGAAAACTGCAGTTCCCGTGTTAGAAAAACATGAAGGTAAGATGAACATTGTCTCACTTTATTAATTTACGATCATATTGTCTCAATGCATATTTCAAGTTACAACTGCATTATAAGTAAAAAATATTTAGTAGAAATTTTACATAATCCAATAATAAAATTTATTTACATATAAACACTGAAGAAATGAATAAAATATAATATGCAATATCTCTGTTATGTAATGGTGAGTGACTACATTCAGCATGTTTTTTTTCTGAAGTGGCCAGGAGTAATGCTCTGCTAACATTTTTGAAGTGGTGTTGCTCTTTTATTAACCTATGCTACCTTAATAATGAGGGGAATTCAGAGAAATATTTTATTAAAAATAACATAATGGAAAACATCTCATTATGTAAGCATAACATAAATCCAAAATAGCAGTGAAAGCCCAAAATGAGTAAAACATAATACTGACAAAAGGCGGTTTAACGAGGGACAAAAACATCAAACATAAAATGCTGTGAATAGCTGTAGGCCTACATGTATTTGAGAAATATATTGAATAACAAAGGTATGAGTTGAACAGTATGCTAAATAACAAAGGTTTGAATTTAAACATAAACTGAATAACAATATTAATAAATAGAATTTTAACAACTCACCTCACAATTATAGATTTCTTGAAAACTATAGTTTCCATACACTAACTGTTAGTTAAACAGTTTCTTATTTCTTCAATAAAGAAAGGGATGCACTCAAAAAAAAAAAGAGGGAGAGGATTAGGAAAGAGATAGAAGAGAAAGCAGAACATAAAAATGAGTACTGTCAAAGAGAACTGAATCTCCCTGCCATTATAGGTGATTTTCTCAATGTATATACTAGGCATAAATGCTTTTATTTAACTAAATTTGAAAATACAATGCAGACTACTGTTATTGACCCATCCCGGGTTTTGGCACCAATAAATGTGGTGATTTGTTAGAAAGAAAACTCGCAGTTTCAACTAACTACACCATTTGATTTATTCTTCTTCCCTCCCCCCTCTCTCTCTCTCTCTCTCAATGAATGACACACACAACTATATAATACAAGGAAGTCCCTCTCCTGGAATGTGCATGGAAATGCAAAGGTTATGGGTTCATTGCATTCAAAAGGTTAATAAAATAAATCACTAAATGTAATTATAAATTCTAATTAAAAAGATTCATGAAGTGACAAGTCTAGAAGACCCTTCACCTACCAGCTTGCTATAGTCTCTATCATTATAACTGGTTTTCTCAAACTGGAGCAACACTTACCACAACTACCCAAATCCCATACAAAGCCATGGATGGACACATGTCCCATTCACTGTATGAATTTCCATAAAAGAATGTCTTGAATCAATCCCATATCTCTGTACTTCACTATATTCACTGTTCCATAGCTCTGTTCTAAGGCTTTACACTGCTTGTCCAACCTAATTTCTATAAATACAACTGAATTCACTATATTCATTATTAGCAATACATTGATTTGTTCTCACTACTGAATTTAAAATAACGGAAATATCTTATTTAACTCATAACACTGAGCAACAAAAAAGTAACTTTTTTATTGTCTCAGAAAGAAAAAATGTGATTCTGATAGTATATTTTCTCCTGAATTCAAATATATCAGTTTTTCTCCATCATGCAAGGTTTCCGAGAGACAGGCATTTATAATTTCAAACACTTTAATATTTTCTACATTCGTAACTACACAATATTCAAACATTTGGACTGACCTAGAAAGTAAGAAATGACAATTTTCTGCTATATTTCGACTGTGGAGCATTCCTCTTGATGGTCCAACAATAATCGGCTAGCATATTAGGATTCCATTTGCCTTGATATCTCTTTTCCATAGCTGAAATCTCCTGATGAATGTGTTCCCTGTGCTCATCGCTCACTACGCCAAGATTTTCTGGGAAGAAATCTAGGTGCGAGTGCAGGAAGTGTATTTTTAAGGACATATTACATCCCAAATTTTTATATGATGTTATAAGATCATTGACAATATCATGGTAATTTTTTGCCTTTCGATTTCCCAAAAATCTGTGAGTAATTTTTTAGAATGCTTGCCAAGCTGCTTTCTCCGGTGGATGCAATAGTTCCTCAAACTTCTCATCATACATTAGTGATTGTATTTGTGGACCCACAAATATCCCTTCTTTAATTTTTGCTTCACTAATTTTAGGAAATTTCTGTTTTAAGTACATGAAACCAGAAGTATTGCCCATTGCTTTCACGAAATTCTTCATTAATCCTACTTTGATATCTAACGGAGGTAGATACATTTTTAGGATTACACAATGAGTCATGTTTCACATTTTTCTGTCCAGGAATGAATGATTCGCATTTAGGCCATTATTTTCTGATGTAATGGTTTTTTTTGTCCCTACTATTCCAAAGACACAAAAAAAAACAACAGTACTTTGTGTAACCAAGCTGCAGACCAAGAATAAGTGCAATTATCTTCAAATCACCACAAATATTCCATTCATACACTGCATATTGAAGGTTTGCCAATATAAATTGAAAGTTTTCATATGTGTCTTTCATACTAGCAGAGTGAGCCACAGGTATTGATGGGAAATTATTTCCATTATGCAGAAGCACTGCTTTTAAACTAGCTTTGGAAGAATCAATGAACAAGCGCCATTCTGTTGGGTTAAGTTCAATACCAAATGTCTCCATAAGAGAAGAAATGTTATTACAAAACACTAAGCCATTTTCTTCAGGAAAATAGTCTTTAAATTGAGAATGACGACTACAATAAGTACATATCTTTGTATTCTTTTGAAGAAGAATCCATTCTTTTAGCCGAGAACCAAGCATTTCAGACTGGTTTTTGGATAACTATAAATCTCATATGAGATCGTTAAGATCTTCTTGAGTCAATAAATGAAGCTCAGATGAACAGCTTTGTTCAAAAGTTGTATCACCAAAATCTGTTTCTTCTTCTTCCTTACTTCCATCAGATTCTGAGCTCTCTTCATGTAATGTCACATGTTCTGGAGGCTTTGGCATGAGCAATTCTTCGCATTGTGGAACTGGTCTCATTGCAGATTGCAAGTCAGGGTTCACCACTGTATATTTTGATTTTGAGGTAATCCCTTTGATGTTTGTTAAGCAGAAATAACAGTCAGAGGAGTAATCTTTGGGCTCCTTCCAAATCATAGGGATAGCAAATGGCATTGGCATGTGCTATTCTTCCTATTACACAATAAACAACAGATATGTGGGGCCCAGGTCCTTGTTTGGTCCCCCACTTTACACCCAAAATAAAGTTCATAACACTTTTTTACTAATGGAGTAAGGTTTCGCCTTTGGGACTTGAGCATCACTTCACCACATATATAACAAAAGTTGTTACGATGATTTAAACAAACTCTAGGCATTTTGTAAATAACAACAAATTAAAAGAAATAAATTTGTAAATAGTAATATACAATAATCCAGACACAACGCACTCACAATTACGTGTTAACTGGTTCACTGCTATCTCACAACTAACATCGTTCTAATGAATGCATGCTATCCTAGATCATGTTTGTGCATGTCTGTACATGTCTATACATATCTGAACCTGCACAACAGTAGCAACGGTACCATTTGAGTCAGCTCATTTGGTTTTATTTTACAATGGACAAATGGACGAAAAAAGTTTATTAAAGAAAGAATTATTTAAATCCATTAATTGAAATTGAAATAAAAACCGTGGGTGATGAAGAAATTCTGAATACATATTTGAAAACACGATAAAAACTGCATTAAGTACAACTATTGGTACTCATGAGACAAAAATCACGTTGACAAGTGCAATGATTAAAAATTTCTTAATTAAAAAAACAAATCTAAGTAATATTTGTAAAATATCAATTCAGAATTTTGTGGACTGAAACAGGGACAATTATACTGTTAGTGTATTGTAATAGATGTTGCATATTTATTGAATTTTCTTTACTTTTATTTTTTTGTAGCACAAATATAACAAATGAAAAGTTAATCGCAGATGATATAAAAAGGAACTGGAATAATACTTCAACTTCTGTACAAGAAGATTATGGTGAATCCTATGTAGAGAGATATCAGGTATTTACTTCTATGTTATTTTGTAGATTATCTAAGTATCAGTGGCGAGGCGTCAATGGAAGCACTGGATGCGGCGCTTCCTTATATTTTTTTACAAAAATAAACTATTTTAAATATCATTTATAATTATAAAATTCTTGTGTTAAAAAGTTGAATTCATTTAAAATAAATTTATAAATAAATAATTTATAAGTTAAATCTGTATACTAGTGTCACCTACCGCAGGTTTACCAAATTACTCTTCCAGTCCTGTTGACTTGGATGTACCAAGCCTAGCTGCGTCTTATCACTGGCATTCTATGTTGAAAGAAAAAATTAAGTTTGTTGCTCTCAGTTAGTATTGAAATAACAGTTTTATTAATTTAATTGTTTACAGTATATAGTTTGTATGTTATATTTTGCTGTGACCTTATCACTAGACAAATAGTATGAATGTAAATAGTGAATTTTCAAGTGTTCTTGTAATTTATTTTATTCTGCGATTTGTCATGAATGTATCTAATAGATGCGAGCTAGTGAAGAGCTTCCAAGAATCCTCTCATGCTAGTAACTCTGCCACGAACATTCAAACGGAGTTGGAACCGCATCATGAACCTGTAATGTGTGCTATTGAAAAACTTTTACAACACCCATTTAATTCACTTTCATTTCAAGACAAAATAAAATTAATAGAAAATTGTAGATCTACACAGCCTCTCACTGAATTAAATACTCAATTAAAGGCCATAAAATTCCCACAGGACATTTCAATCAAAATTTGTATCAAACTATCCCCTGGTTATGTGGTTGCAATAATCTCAAAAAATTATTCTGCTGGCCATGTCTTTTGGTCTCGCCTGAAAAGAATGTTTGGAACAGGACAGGTTTTTGAGGATTTAAATATTTTTCATGAATCTCAAAAAGATGCAAACTCTCATTTCTTCACATGACAAGCCTTAAGCAGTTGAAACAGTTTGGCAAAACTGTAATTGAATTATGTTTAACGTATCTTTTTTTATATATAATTGTATAAATTTTTGGTAATTTTTTTTTTTACTATGGAGCTTCCCTTCTCCCCAAACCCATACCTCACTACTGCTAAGTATTAAATACAGTACCTACTGCATTTGCTAAATATAAGATAACCTCAAACATGAAAAACCTGATAATTTTCAACTGAAATTATGGAATGATCACCTACCTTATAATCACAATTATCTTCAAAATGATGCCTTGTAATATAATATCACTGTATAAGATAACAAATCCAATACTATTCCTAACACTGACATTTTCTGCTTGAAAGCCACAACTCTACACATTGTAGCTTATATTTCTCCTTTCTAAAAATGTGGGCTCAATACCTACCTAAAGGGATTGCAAATTTTAATTACAACTAACTGGCTATAGTATATCAATTGGATGCACAAAATTAGGATCTCTATGGCAGTATTAAACACCAAGTAGGAAGAGAAATCTCTTGAAGCAATTGGGCGAGAATTTATCAGTTCTTCAAGAATTAATACATGTTAGAGTGGTGATGATGATAAAATTTTCAATCTTACGGCTAGGAGGAGAAGTGGATATTCTTTTACAGATTTGCACCAGATACTTGGATTAAATTCTAGATCCCTCCACAGTACTTATATTGAAAAGGCATATCATATTATTGATAGTAATTTGTCATCAGATCCAGATGTTATACAGTGGGACAAGTCTTAAGATATTTTCTTCCAAGCTGTCATAAATCTATCTGCATAAGCTGCTCTAATGGAGAGATCATTGAACAAAGGCGACATGCTGGCAAAGCCTCATTAGTGGCAACCACTGAAAATTTGCGAGATTGTCAGCATTTCTCATTTAAGTATATTTCCTCAGTTTCTGTCAGTAATTGTTTGTAAGATTTCTCTAGTATTTAATAAAATTAAATAAATAAATAATACAGCAATAATATTAATTCATAGAAAATGTTAACTAAATTAATAAATACAAAAACAACTTGTGTACTGGGAAAGACGGCAACTCTGTCAACAATTTCTTTGCCACGTTCTTAGGAGGGTGAGAATTGGATTTAGGTAGAGAAAAGGAAGTCCTGGGAAGAAAATAGTTTAAGTAAATTATTTTCAGTCTGATCATCTTATCTCAATATTAATGTTGATTTGTTCTTGGACATGTTTCAAAACAATTCTGTTTTATCGTCAGCTTGTCCAGACTGGTTAAATTTATGTTGCACACCCCTGGATGCCGATGTCAGCTCCATCCTGTGGTTGGCCTAAGAATCTCCAAACAAGGTCATGCTCTGTTGGTATTTCAAAATTCATAACTCTGTTTTTGTTCTTCTGAATATAGATTTTTTCCCCAAATAGTCAGCTCTTTTATGTTTTCTAACTGTTTTAATAATTTAGTGTCTGAATTTATATTATGTTTTTCAGACCAAACATGAGCAGCAACTGCAGATTTTTCCATTTCCCCATTTTTAATATTTCTTATGTGTTCTTTGGTTCTAATTTTTAGGTTTCTTTTTGTTTTTCCTATATATACATCTTTTCACAACCTGTGCATTCAATTTGATATATTACTGATGTTTTATTTTTATCAGTTTTTTTCATTTTTGTTGGTTTTTATTAGTTTATTTAAACTGTAGTTATTTTTCAGTGCTAATTTAATATTAAACTTCTCAAATATATTTTGGAATTTATTGTGTACCCAAGGGTGATATATGAATTTCCTATATTTTTCTATAGATGGTTTTTCTTTTTCAAGAGTACTTCTGTTTATCATTTTTTGTTTCTTATACTTTTCTATCCTTTTGTGTTATTGCGATCACGGCAGGGCCTAACCTCAATGATAATAAAATATTATTAAAAACCAATAAAGCATATACGATATATACTTGTTTATGATACCAGAAGATAGGAAATAAATAATCACCTTTAATATGCTGATTGATGTCACACTCAGAGCTCATACATGGGTTTTTTTAAATAAAAAATGAGGGAAAAATTATAATAAAATAGAAAATCTTGGACCAAAAGTGATTTCATATCAACATGTTTTTCAAACTATGAGGACACATTTACGAAACTTATATAATCCAGTAAACAACTTTGCTTTTGACTAACACAAGTTTCAAACTATGGGGACACTCTTACGAAAGCTTATATAACCCAGTAAACATTTATGCCTTTTTGACTAACACATTATATAAATATAAAACATCTTATACAACTTGACCCTGACAGAACTAGGAATATTACTAAAGATTGGGTAATGAAAATAGGGTTTCCACGAATTTTGAGAATAGAGAAAGGTAAAAATGATGATATATACACTCTAAAATTTTGGGAAAAATTCAGAATGGAGTGGAGGACCGGAGCATTTGCTTCAGGTCCTCCTGGGGACGAGTGCAGCCTCTCCATGGGTAAGATGCATTATAATACTATTATCAATCTAAAAGATCATGTTTTTTAAAATGGTCATTTTCTGAATAACTTAGAATAATTTGGATAATTATTAAGAATATGCTTTATCATAAGAAGACCAAAAGAGTCAAACAAAATGATTAATATCCTAAAGTTGTTTTTAATGGTACTCTCTCTGAGTATTATTAAGTTTGAATCTATTCGGCTCAATTCAATATGGCGAATTTCTGCTCTTTATTATAAAGGTTTAATCTGTTTTTGCTTCAATATTTTTTGTGTGTTGTTGATAATTTAAATAAATAAATTTTGTTTATGGTTTTATGTGTTTCTGTATACAAATGTGATGTTCAGCTACCAAAACCAAGGCCAACTGCTCGGGCCAATATTTTTTATGTGTTGTTGATAATTTAAATAAATAAATTTTGTTTATGGTTTTATGCGTTTCTGTATACAAATGTGATATTCAGCTACCAAAACCAAGGCCAACCGCTCGGGCCAAAGGTCATTTAAAAAATAAATACCCTTTTTACGCTACATTATGACTTGGATTAATCTTACTTATAACATGTGTACCATTTTTTCATCAAACCCGTTTTCTCTTGCTACTTTGATTAAGTGTTTTTTCTCCTGTTTGAAATCTTCTTTGTTTAAGGGTAAGTTTACCAATCTTTGAGTTAAACTATTAAAGGCTGCTAATCTATGTCCAATTGGATTGAACCCTGTTGATTTAATAAAAATTTTCATATGAGTTTGTTTCCTATGAATCCCAATTTCAATTTTTCTTTTTTCTTCGTTTCTGACCAATTTAAGATCCAAAAAAGGTATTTGTCTATTTTCTTCTATTTCTTTGGTAACCAACAAAAATGAAAAAAACTGATAAAAATAAAAAATCAGGAATATATCATATTGAATGCACGGGTGTTATATAGGAAAAACAAAAAGAAACCTAAAAATTAGAACCAAAGAACACATAAGAAATATTAAAAATGGGGAAATAGAAAAATCTGCAGTTGCTGCTCATGTTTGGTCTGAAAAACATAATATAAATTTAGACACTAAATTATTAAAACAGTTAGAAAATACAAAAGAGCTGACTATTTGGGGAAAAAATCTGTACTCAGAAGAACAAAAACAGAGCATGACCTTGTTTGGAGGTTCTTTGGCCAACCACAGGATGGAGCTGACATCGACATCCAGGATGTGCAACATAAATCTAACCAGTCTGGACAAGCTGACGATAAAACAGAATTGTTTTGAAACATGTCCAAGAACAAATCAACATTAATATTGAGGTAAGATGATCAGACTGAAAATAATTTAATTAAAATAACCTCAAAAATCACTTCCTAAAATTAAATATTGTATATTTTAAGGCTTGTCTTTCACTAAATCCTTTGTGTTTTTTGACAGTAGTAGTTTATCAACCATAACTAGCCTTATCTTTTTCTCTTCTCTTCATCATCATAAAAGGAATACTACACAAAAAGTATACTACATAAACACGTATATACTATCCTAAACTCCTCTCTGTATCAATGTACAGCCTTTGAAAAAAAGATGGCTCATCTCTTGATGATGGAAAGTTAAAAGTTTTGAAGAGCGATTCACACTAGTAAGTTGTTACATGTGCTGTCTCTTTTGAAGTCAAATCCGGCAGCATAAGGGGCCAATCATAGATTTATACCAATCGTTATTGAAAGAATTTCAACAAATAAATTTATTAATTGAATTTCTAAGTTAAGAGTGTTATCAGATGACTGAAAGCAAGTAATGGTCTCTTAAACCAATCATTAGTAAATTAGCGCTTGCTTCTGATGCAGTATTTGTATCATTCGCTTCAGTAGAGCAGTCAGTAAGATGCTTTCTTGTGACGACGCAGGCCCAGGTTCGATCCTGGTCAGGGATTTTTTTTAATAATGTCGTTATTTTTTATAATGCCTACACGTTACCAGGCTATGTTATATAAATAATTTTGTATATATAGGGAAATTAATTAATTAAAGGAAACAGCTCATATATATATATAATGAATAATGATTGTAAAATCTCATTACTTTGTTTAAAAAACACAAGGCATAACAAGATTGTTTATTTCCATTACTAATATAAAATGTGTCTGATTAATTTAAATTAAGATAAGTTAAAATATAATTTCATTATACAAGTCAGTCCTGGAGTATTGCTTCACTTCATACAAGACAGTTCCTAGCAGAGAACGGTTGTGGTCTAGTGGAGAGAGCTTCTATTTCTCATGCAGGAGGTCGCGTGTTCGATCCTGCTGTCATGCTTTTTTTCTCTCTATCGTTTTTATCTCAATTAATTTTCTTTTTTTTTTTTTGCTTTGTTTTATTTACATCATTTATCACACTACTTATAAATGCAAAATTATTTTCCATTGCACGACACACAACAAAATAGAATGGATTTTAGTTTCTCAAATAGTTATATACTTGTGAACCAAACAACTGACCTCTGGTCATGGGCAGTGGCTTCATTCTGGGACTTGAAAATTACCTGTGCGCCATCAATTATTTCAAAGGCGTACAATATACACATATAACTTGGTTGAGACAGTGCACAAATTGATAATAAACCACATAAATATAGGGCATACCATAGCATGGTGGAGGCAAGAGGCCCTATATTACAAGGTAGAAGGTCATGGATTATATTCCCAATGAGGTTAGAATTTTTAAAACTGGTAAATATAACATACAAATATCCATCCATAGTAATTCTGCCCGAGGGCAACATAGCATTTTCATGCTATGTTTTGCAGCTTTACTAGGGAATTATAGGTGTGGTAGCTTCTCATTGCTTTCTGCACTGGTGAAGGATGATGATGATAATGATAAAGATGATGATGATAATGATAAAGATGATGATGATGATAGGATGATCTTTGGGGACTGTTGGGTCCTGAGCTTCCTGACACTTATCTTACAGATGAGGAAAAACCCCAAAAAAACCTCACCCAGGAGCCTGTCCCGACCGGGAATTGAACCCGGGCCCACTGCGTGATAAGGCATCATGCTACCTTGAGACCACAGTGGTGGACCATATAAATAAAACAGTATTATTCATTAATTTATTATAGAGCACGGCAGATTTCTTATCCATCCATCCATAGTAATTCTGCTCGAGGGCAGGTCTTTCACTGCAATTATAGCATTTCCATGCTATGCTTTACAGCTTTACTAGGGAATTATAGGTGTGGTAGCTTCCCATTGCTTTCCACACCGGTGAATGATGATGATGATGATGATGATAATGGTAAGGATGATGATGATGGCCAGATGATTTTCGGGGACTGTTGGGCCTAAGCTTCCTGACATTTGTCTTACAGGTGAGGAAAAACACCATAAAAACCTCACCCAGGAGCCTGTCCCGACTGGGAATCGAACCTGGACCCTCTGCGTGACAAGGCAGCACGCTATCGAGACCAATGCGGTGGACAGATTTCTAATATGTAATTTTTTAAGTTTCAAGTAAATAAAAGGATGTACAGAAGTACAAAAGAGGATTTTTATTATATCTCATACTGTTTTTTTAAGTTTCTAATAAATAAAAACATCAATAGAATCAGAGATCCAGGGTTCAAGTCCTGATTCAAACTTTTTTTTCTTCAATAAAAACTCTACCTAGGATTGGAAAATGTTAATTTAAATAAAATCATTGAAATATGAAGCTTTACTATTCAAAAGCTATGTATAAATTCTCAATAAAAATACTCCTTAATAAAATATGTCAGTTAGCATGTTGAAAGCGACAGCCACTGGCCTTTGGATGAACGAGGATTGTATAAAAGGAAAGAAATATTGATTTTCTTATCATGGCTCGGATGATGTAATTGGTAACATATTGATGTATAGAATCAGAGAACCAGGGTTCAAGTCCTGGTTCGAGCATTAAATTTTCTTTCTTAAATAAAAACTCTATCCTGGATTGAAAAGGGTTAATTTAAATAAAAACATGTTTATAAAGATGTATTTTCTTATAATGTTAAAGATATTGAAATAGAATTTTTTCCTTTACAGAAATCAATGTGTTTTGTCATGTCTTTAAAAAGACCTTCAAGTTGTACTTATGAGGTAGTAGATTCTCTGGAACATGCTATAATAGGCAAAGATCCAAAGGTAAGCACTAATTAAAGCAATTTGTGGATATTTTAATATAAATAGGTTCTTACAAAAGTATTACTAGTACATAGTTTTATTTATTGTAATTATTAATAAATACAGTAAAAGTTCCTTATTCGTGGGGGATATGGAATGGAGGGCAATTTCTACATAAAAATTAAGAAGATAACTGCGATTAGGAAGAATTGAAGTGAAAATGTATGGGTATATAAGGGATATGTTCCAAGGCTACAGAATAAAATAAAAATTATCAAAATAAAATCAATTAATGAGATATTTTTAACAATATCTATTAATTATGGCTGTCAGGTTTAGACAAGGACTTAAAGAACTTGGTAATTTTTTCCTGCTTTGCCGCTTTTAAAAGTCTTTCAATTAAAATTGATATTCAGCTGTGAATTCTGCGATAGAATTCCTTATTTTGTCCTCAGATTTCTTGATTCATTAACATTGAAACCGCGTGATATAGACGCAAAGACTCACCAACGCGTATAAATGGTCAACCATTTGTATTTTTACTTTAAGCGGCAACACTAATTTTTTTCTCTTCAGTACTAATTTTTCTTTCCTTTTACTCAACATTATAAACTGGGAACAAAGCACAAGAGACACGTGTTATTCAATCAAAATTATTGCAACAAATGACAAGTTGAAACAACAATATATCGATAGTGGCAATGGAGGCATTTATCAAAGTACATATCAGCACATGAAATACAACAACAGCTTTTAATAATGAACTTTAGGGTTAGTGACAATAAGGTTTGTTTTGTTTTGATATTAATTTGTCCATTTGGTTTGAATCTCTGTTTGTAAAAGCCACCTTGGCACCTGCCTGCAGTAAAAAAAAAACTGCTGATGGTTAATAAAAGACACTAATCCTTCTAATATATTGGCTGGATCCGCGAATAAAGAAATTTTTAGCTGCGAATATAGGAACTGTGTCGCAATTTTTTAACCTGCAGATAATGAAACCACAAATAAAGGAACCACGAATAAGGAGTTTTATTGTATAAAATTTTAATTTATCCTGCAGTAGTTGATTTAATAAAACTGTGAATAATGAAATTCACATAGCAATGTTATTTCTTTATTTTATAAATGTTATTTTATATTTACTTCATTATTTTATTCTTCATTACATATCCATCCATAGTAATTCTGCCTGAAGACAGGTCCTTCACTGCAATCATAGCATTTTCATGCTAAGCTTGCAGCTTTACTAGGGAATTGTAGGTGTGGTAGCTTCCCGTTGCTTTCCACACCGGTGAAGAAGGATGATGATGGTGATGATGATAATGATAAGGATGATGATGGCCATATGATTTCGGGGGCCGTTTGGGCCTTTAAGTTTTCCTGACATTTGTCTTACAGGTGAGGAAAAACCCCGATGAAAACCTCACCCAGAAAAACTGCCCCGACCGGGGATCGAACCCGGGCTCACTGCGTGACAAGGCAGCATGCTACCTCGAGACCACAGTGGTGGACTCATTACATATAGCCCCACTTTATTTTATTGAAATCAACAATTTCACTTAAACACCTGTAAGATAATTTAGTGTTCATACACTGTGCTGGCTTGTGGCTAGATTTGGATGTTTTTTATGTAAGACTAGAAAAGGTAACAATATATAATTAATAATGCTAGATTGTGCAACAAATATATGGATTCAATTCCACATGTCTCCATATTAAGAAGACATTGTATTTTACTATTGATATATTCGTATACGCATATAGAAAGTCTAATTACGCTAAACACATAATAAACGCCGGTCATAGAATGAATTCAATAAAAGACACCCTTACAATAGTACACAAAGAGGGAAATCCAACAAAAATCAACATATTGGAAGACCTGGAAATTATCAAGGAAATAGACAACAAGCTTTTAATAAATGAAAGCACTCCCAGACTAAACAACCTACTATACGGTATCGTCAGGAAGAAGATTTAGTCACGACAACACCAGCATCAAATATCATACTAGATATTGTAGTGAAGAAGAACCTGCTGAAGTTGAAACGGATGTTCTGAAAGGCTTACAGGCATAAAGAATACATATTTTATAAGTTGAGGACGACGGATCTTATTGATAGCAATTCAAATGTGGAAGTTAATACTTGTGACATTCTCAATGAGAGAGGTCAAAGTTTCACCAGTTTATCACCAGAACAAGGAGCTACACTAAAATTTAAGATTGCACTATAGTATATGGAGTATTAAGACTTATGGCTGTCTTTTGTCTTGGTTCTGTGTACAAACAATTGAATAATGCATTCTGTTTGCATTATAAACTTATGTTTAGTACATATAAATAATTGTCCTGTCTACCACCTTCATCAGCATTTATTCACTCACTCATAAACCCACTCAATCTAATTTGCATTCCATTGTGTACACAATGTCCTGCATTTTGCCCAAGTAGTCTTATCAAATCTATTAATCTTTTATCCCTCAGCTTTTTCAGAAAAAATAAAGTTCTAAAGTTTTTTTTTTTTTTTTTTTTTTTTTAGTTTCTAAACATCATTCTTTAGTTTAGGGCTATAGGATATATGCTGGTATGGGTCTAGGGGGAAGAAATTTTCTCTTTGCATTTTGGCCAGTACAGGAACAGTGCCCATCCAATAACCTGTGGAATTAGGTGCTACAATAGGGACTTGACATACTGAATGCATGGATGATTGTCCATCTTTGTATGTGGCACATGTGGAGGTGAGGCAGCAGTCAGCTGGTAGGCCCAGAGCCTTCCAGACCTGAAGTTTACTTTGTGAACACAATATGTCGTCCTGTGTATCTGCCAATATAGCAGGTGGAATCATGTTAGTTTCCTGGCTACGAAGTTCAGGTTTGAAACCTGGTAAGGTTGAAAATTTTAATTAAGTATTTTTCAATTAAAGGCTAGGAATGTGGTGGTGGTATACAATTAAAGAGCATCTTTAAAAAGGATATAACAATTAATTTTAGTACAAGTGATTTTAAAGTGTTATTTATGTAATCTTCTCCAACTTGGTAAGCTGCTACTTTTGTAGCTCTCAGTTCATAGCGGGGATATATTTTTAACTTTTACAGGAATTTATTAATTTGATTTAGTTCATCCTTTGGGGAATGATTTAATATTTCCTTTTAATTATTTGTGGATTGGAGCTTGGACCTTAGATTTAATTCCATCTAAAAATGAATGTCACAAAAAATTATTTACGTCCTTATTTGAGGGAGGCCTTCAATTTTTAAACACTAAACTGTGCTCCAGATCCTTGTATTAATTTTCTAATACCTCCTTAGAACATATGTTGTGAAGGCATGTGATACTGTTGAAAATCAATTTGTCTACCAGAGGGGTTGTTATGCCCTTGATTTTTTATGGGAATAGGCTATATACCAATTTTTTAATTTAATTTTTTTATTTATTGTTATCATCCTTTAGAGCATCATAGATGCTTTAGGACTTGTTCAGATTTCAACCTGTATATAAACAACAATATCAAATATAACACATTCATATATAAATATATAATGAAAACTATTTACATTGCAACTAAAATACACCAAATATCACTTTCACAAGAAAAGATGGCGATGCAATTTCAATAATTTTTTACTTACAATTTTAAATTTAGGTATTCACCCATGCTTAATGATATCCATCCATAGTAATTCTGCCCAAAGGCAGGTCCTTCACTGCAATCATAGCATTTTCATGCTATGCTTGCAGCTTTACTAGGGAATTGTAGGTGTGGTAGCTTTCCGTTGCTTTCCACACCGGTTAAGGATGATGATGATGATAATGATAAGGATGATGATGGCCATATGATTTCAGGGACCCTTTAGGTCGTAAAGTTTTCCTGACATTTGTCTTACAGGTGAGGAAAAACCCCGATAAAAACCTCACCCAGAAAAACTGCCCCGACCCAGGATTGAACCCGGGCCCGCTGCGTGACAAGGCAGCACGCTACCTCGATCGAGACCACAGCGGTGGACCTTAATGGTATGTAAGACAATAAAATGTTCTTTACAGCAAGCTTAAATTGGCTGTCCTTAAGAAGTTTAATATTGGAAGGGAGATGATTATATAGACTATTTAACACATGATAACTACTGGCCAATCACGTTTCAATGATTTCTGTTTTACAACCAATCAGAGTCGTGTTTCACGAAATATTTATCAGTGTTATAATTACCATATTAAAGAAAGCTCCTCCTTTTTAATGTTCTGAACAGGTCTGACCATTATTTTGCAGTGACTGAGCCTGTGAGAAATATGGCTACCAGATTGTATATATAGTGCATGAATGTCAACACATGCTGCATGTGGGAGTTAATATAAAAACATTTGTAGCAATTGATTATACCACCAAAAAAAAAGAAACCACTGTTTGACTTTCTTAAATGTATTTTTTTCCCAGGTAACAATCAAGAAAAATATAATTGTCATATTTACATCATACGACATCAGAAATGAATTAATATACAGTTTGATGTGTTTCATTTTTTCTCCACTTGAGAGCATTCTTACAATATTGCATTCCTTTGGCAATAAATAGTATAATCTGGTTGCAGTGATAAACAAAAGAAGCAGATGAAGTGTACCTATCGCTTATCATTTGTTTTCAAACATCACCGTTTACATTAAATATATAAATATTTTAAAATAACTATAGTTAAATAATGATTTGTGAGTAAACAGCTTAATTTTATTCGTTAAATAGTCCTAACAAATGCCACTCTTGATTTCCAAATTATCTAGATAAATTCACTCCTCACTTCGTGAGTCATGAATTTATCGATAATTTGGAAATTACTCGTGGCATTACTTATGATTACTACCAGGTATCATCATCCCTCACACAACACACTTATATCATATAAACACTTAAAACATACATTCAATCTACACTCCCATCCATACACAATACGAGAACACATGATATTGTCGGCTAAAGTGGTACATAAATTTAACCCTTCAGTGATGCAGGAGATTTAAATAGCACCTTACTGCATGGACGGAGATTTAAACTTTTAAAGTGCGTATTGCAACCTCTTAGAAATATTATCATTTCGTTAAAAATTAATGAAATTTAGTGAAATTTTCACTACCTTCTAGAACAAATATTGTATTACAATAATTCATTACTTTCGTTCTTCATTCAGCCATGAGATTATTTTTGCTACATTCATTCTTCATCCATCTTCCAAAACACTCATTTGAACTTGTTTAAATTAATTTTCAAGTAATACAAAAATAAAGGAAACTTTATATATATTTTGGGTACCTTATGGTTTGGGGTTTTTGTTTTAAAAACAACTTTATGAATGAGTTGGAGGATGGAATTTCGTCCTTACCATTCCATTACTTGGAACAATAAATATAGTCTACACTAGAAGTAACAAAATTCTAACATACATAAATAATCTTTCAATATAAATTAACTAAGTTTTGTTTAACATTGCTAAAGGAGTCTGAATTAAGATCACATACCATAATAATTCAGCTTGAGGTGGTATAGCCCAAAACATTCCTCCAGCCAGAGATCAACAATGTTTTTCTTTTGTCATATGGGTGACAAAGCATGTCTTTAGTACTTTGATTTTTCACCATTTGGAGTTACTTTTCTTATAAAATGTCTCTTAGGGTCGCATGTTTGGACGCATTAGACAGTAAAATGCCTTCTCTGCTGAGCAAGTTGTATGCTAATACAATTTTGCTTACTCAGAAATCTGTTCATGCGATAATAATTGGTTAAATTTGTAAGCTACCTGCGGAGGTACCTTACATGAGCAACTCAAATTAAAATCCCGAAGGGAACCGATGGTAATCGATGTACTTTGCTGCTTTATCCAACATTTATCCAAGATGTCGGACCTTGAAGACTTCGATCATGTTTTTGGTATACACGGAGAAGAGGAATTTGATAGAGTCTACCAAAGAATTCAACTGGAAGAACAGGAGAATCAGCATAATATTGCGTGTCGCAGACGTGTTTGTATACGGTATTATTTGCGGGATGCAAGCATAAATGCATTCCTCTATAGCAGACGAAAATAACGGAAGTGGTTTTATCGCTGAGAATTCTGGGTAATTCGTTGCCAATATTACGAAAACGTCGACTCTCATGCATTACCGATAAGTCGGCCGTTAATTCGTTCTCAGCAATTGCTCACGGTGAATCAGCTCACTAGTGATTGGAAGTAATTTGAGTAGAGAGTAATGTTCTAACATACGACCCTTAGTGAGCCAGAGTATAGTGTTGTCATCCTGGCATAGGTTTACCGCATACTCTGTAAATAATGCTCCACTAGTTGTATTCTAAATGACAGGTGTTCACAATTCTGTCTAGTGCTTTGTTTATAAACAATCTGAGCATTCAACACTGCAGCATTGAGGAGCCACTTGAAAAGTTTCATATATCAGCATGACATCTTCTTTCTTCACTAAGTACATGTGAAGAAGCTGATCTTTTAGATCAACGTCCTCCATATTAGGAATTATAGTCAATAATAGAATATGGTTTCTTTACCTCTTTGCCTCTCTTTGCTATTGTTTTAATGCCACTATTGTAATATGTGAACACCATTATAATTTTTTGTCACACTATTTCATTATCATAACTGGCCCCAAATGCCTTGAACATTTAGCAATGTTTTCACTCTTTTTTAATTTATTTTTCTTTTACTTCCATAGGAACATTTTTTCCTATTTAGTCGGAGAGTTCCTACTCAATCAGTGGCATGTACAACTTTGAGTTATCTTGCTAGTACAGAGCTGTTATAACCACAATGTATGTCCATGTCCTAGCAATTATTTCATTAAAATTGTTTCAGTTTTGGGTGCACCAAGATGTGAATTTATATCTGTTTCTTTGCCAGTATATACAATAAAACTCTAGCAGACAGCCTGTTGTTGATTCTCAAAGTTCAAAATTTGCATTCCCAATTTGGAACCTTTGAGGGGAATATACTGCATAAAAGAGAACCATCTTTTCCACAGTGTCAAACTTTCATCTATTCTTATATTTTGTATGGGAAGATAGAATTCTTGAAATTTAGAATTTAAATGGCACAGGACTGGAAAGATTTTGAACAACTTTGGGGAACCATTGTACGTAGAAAAGCTCTCATTATCAATAAAATAGAGAAACCATGATATTTCAAATTTATCTCTAGAAATTGCATCAGAAAAGCCAGGAGTCAATATTATTTTCCTTCTTAAAAAATATGACCTCAGTATTGGCTTCTATACAATATCCATCAATAAAAATTGTCCTAATACAATATAGATTTCATTTTCTGTTACGGGTGTCAATTTTTGGACAGGTGAGCAAAAAGTAAAAAAAGATTACCTCTGGCACTCAGATATTGAACTGCATATCTGTTTCTTTCAGTAACTCTAATATCAATGACAACCATATAAAAAATAATTGAAAACAATCCAAAATACTACTTTTATTTTCAGCATTATTTCTTGGTCCACTATATCACCTCAGAACTTTTCTCTTTTATCTTGGTAGTATTTCATTTCTTCCCAACTGAATTCATATACCTCAATTTCTTCTTCATCGCTATTGTCTTCATTTACTATAGCATCTGCCATTTCTACATCATCCATATCATCGTCACTCATTAAAAATACTAGTATCGCTAAGACTATCATCTGAATTACACAGTATCTCTAACATTTCACTGTCATATAAATTTCTTTTAGCCATTTTACACAAATATGTTGACAACAAACAAGAGACAAAAATGTTTAATATTTACAATAAAATGAAAAGTAATCTGTCCACTAGAATAAAAAAAAACTAATCCTTATGATAATAAATTATCCCTAAGATTATGTTTAAATATTTCAAAAGTAAAATACTAATACCAATTAAAAAATACTAACTTCGATAGCTCTTACAAACTGTGGAAATTTTGTCTTTAAGATAGGCCTAGAAAAAGTTGAAAAAATTATGGCAGACTCATTCCAATTTCAGGAATCATGCTATGATCTTAAAAAGTAAAATTATTTTGTTCAAGTAAAATTTTTCAAGAGTTTTTAGGAAAAAAATGTAAAATGTTAGATGAAAACTAAATTTAAACTTGCACCACATACAATTCAGATCTCATAAGTTAGTGTAAAAAATTAATTAAATTCAAGTTGATAGAGCATTCAACCCCATAATCTAAAAGAGCAGACTTTAATATATAAGTTGTTACATATTTACTCTTCCTTATCTTTGAATTATGAACAGTGGTATGAAATAAATTGAACAGTGCATGGGTCTATACATCTAATGGAGGACAACAACAATTGAAGAAATAGGGTCTACACAGTGTATAGAGGATGGCACTGAGGGGTTAAAATACAACATTAATATCATCTGTTTAAAATGGGACCCAACGTACAAGTACACATATCATCTTATATAATGTAGTCTGTCAAAGAGTTGAGAATTCATCATATTATTAAAATCTATTTGCTGTGTATATGGAATAGAAATCCTGCAGATTGATATTAGACAAACACACATAATCATTCCTTGTCAGTGGCAATTTGTGAAATGAGTAGTGAGCGGATCACAGTTATCGAAGTCAAAGCAACAAACAACCAAATATATACAATGTGTGTGTGTGTGTGTGTGGTCTTGGTTTTCCTAATCAGCATAGCCCTAATTCTGTCTTCATAATATAATGGTTTACTTTTTAATTATTTTATTTTATTCATGATGAACACATTCAATTAACAAAACTCACAGTAAGAAGTTAATGCCACACAGGATAAAAATGCTATTGAAGATACTGGTGAAGCAATTGGCTTCAGAAGTTTTAGGAAGAGTCTTTGGCAATACGTACTGATTGTCAATTGTTTCTTATTAGCATACTGTATCAGGAACATGCACCCATTGACAGTAACTTAATACATACCATACACTAAGGGGTGTCTCTTAAGTCTGAGAGAGTGAATGAAGTGAGTGAACTCATACATTTTTCTACCTGCATTGCTTTCATCATCAAATTTAAACTATGGTTGTGCCCCAAACACCAACTAAAGTTGAAATGTTCTCTCTTATGAACACTGCCAATGGTAGTATGCCACAAGAACATGTCCTTACACAGGAGATTCTCGTCACTATGATTATGTGCCCAATGTAACGTGATTCATATTATTTTCTCTATAAAAATAAATTATCCTAATCCAAAATGATACATATAGATTATATATATATATACTAAATAACCTGCTAGATCATTTTAAATAATATCAATAAATTATAAGAGGAGCACATGTCCCTGTAACCTTAAAGTCTGGCCACCAATGATCTATGTATGGATTCACCTATTATTAAATTAAAGGTCAAGTCATATTTCTATTCTGAGCAGGTAGTTCAGGGAGTAAAGTATCTGACTAAAGACTGGATGGCCCAGTGGGACTTTATGTCGCTCATTTATGTCCACAAGATCCTAGTACCCACTTGACTTCCTATAAAATTTACTGGAAAATTTTCAGATAAAGTCAACCAAGCACAGAGCTCCTAATTGTGTCATTGACCAAGTATGGTGAATTATTGTGTATACTTCCCTTAATCACTCTTGGGCCATCATGGTTTCTTAATACAACACCTTTACATTTATTGACTGGATAATTTACAGATATAACTTTTGAGGTTGTAATTCTGATGGCAGGCAAGCTCTAGCATAATTGGTTAAGACAATGCACTAGAAGCCTCCCAATCCAGTCAAGATTTTTGAACTAGGCTAAAATTTTCTAATGACACCATGACAATGGGGTTTGACTCAGCCTCTAACAGAAATGAATACCAGATGTATGTCATAACAGTAAAGGCAGACATCATGTAGGGCTGACAACCTGACTGATATTTCATGCCAATTGTCTAGATAGGTGGGAGCCTTAACCTTCTACAGAGCATCCCATTTACAGCAAGGCCAGTAGATGCTATTTATATGTTCCGAGCGGTAAATTCGTAACCTCCTGCATATACTTTTTTATTACAAATATTATTATATTTATTACATATTATGTAAGTTATAATTACATAGTTATAGTTCTGTTTTATAATAACTACTAACCTTATTACAGTCAGTGTTGTTACACCATACCATGCATCAATTTTCTCACCATGTAAAGGAACTTTGAGAATTATCACAGATTTTCAGTGTTCCAATACCTATTGTTTTGTGAAGCAATATGGCCACTCAAATGAAACTATGCCTCATCTATGGAAATTATTAAATTTAATAATGTGGGTCAACAATACCACCAGCAATATTTTGTAAAATCCAATTACAGAAATTTACTAGGGTTTCATTATCACCCAGGCATAATTATTGTTACATGATATTACTTCACAAGGTTTTAATTTCAAAAGTTTAATTGCCCTATGTACTGAGGATTTTGAAATACCAATTTATTGTGCAACACATCATACAGATTTATTTGGAGATCATTTGAATGATGCTCCAATGTTTTTATTAATTTTGTCTGCTGTTAGAAGCCTTCAATTCAGTATAGGAATTACAGCATTAAGTGATCCCATTTTTCTTACTTTATACTTACTGTATCTCTATGTGGAACTGGAACTCCAGGGAATTGCCTACATACCTCTCTATATGACTCAGTTTTACATATGTGTCATACATCAAAATTATTTTCTCAAACATGAAATTGACTGGCATTCAATGGTGTAATAATCTAATTAATTTAATCACACACATACACATGCATATACACACACTCTTGAAACAAACTTATCCCTCACATCATCACTTGACTTAATTTATTCACAAGAAATCTGTATCTCTACCTGAAACTAGAATGCTAACTTCCCAATCATGTCTTCACATAACACACAAACTGAGTAATTTAGCAATGACCGACTGCTGTGCTACTATGCTTGTGGCTTTGAGGTGAGTCACACTAGATAATTGTGATCCATGTGTGTCTCCAGAATTTGCTGCGAGTGGGATGCACGGTACTTCCCCAAGAGCCTGCTAAGACCTGTAATGGAATCACTTTATTTTTTTAATCCTGATTTATTTGGGATTTTACAAATTTAAAATACATTTATCTTAACCAGCATTTCTACACAACACCTATCATTTATTTTCAATTATGTTTAGGTTAATAATTCATGTAATTTTCTTCCGTAACTCATGAAATGTGTTCAGAAACATTAAAATGCCTTATTTTTACAGATTCGCTATGTGCCAGGTTTGATTGGACAAGTCTGGACAGAAATACTTCGATTTGCACCTGTAGAATTATTTGATCTGGGTTGTTATCTCTCAACCCCTCGTACTGTGAAAGCATTGAATTAGTCAATTTTGTGAAATGAATTGCTCAGCCTTCTCTTTAAAAAAAGAAGGTTTCACAGTAGACTCTGTCTAAAGTAAATTATGATATATCACTGGATGGTTTCTCTCTCGTTTATCATATGGCTGTACTTTTATTCAGCTACCAAAAGCAATTCATATTCAGAAGCACAGAGGATAGAGCAAGTTCCTTAATTTGTATCAGTCACATTATTAAATCTAGGGATTGCCATTATAGTGTAATAATTAATGTGTATGACTGGCATCCTAAGGATCTGGGTTCAATTCCCAATTATTTTTTGTGTAAGGATTCGGAATGTGGTCCATCAACCTTGTAAGAACTAAGAGTTCCTATTTGATATGGGAAAAAGTGAAATCTAGTCAACAAACTGAAAATAAAGATTCAAAGATTGTGTAATGCTGACAGTATAACTCACTGCATTGTTATCTGTTAGCAGTGATAGCAACCAATTCAGTTGACCTTGTCTCTTCAGAGCTGTCATGGCACTGATTCAATACTATTGAATCTAGGAGACTGAGATACACAGATTGTATGACTAGAATGTTTGGAGGTTGCAAAGTTTGAAAAATATTGGGGAAAAGAATATTAGGAAAATCTAAGTATGATATTCAAATGGATATTCAAAAAGTAGAAATTAAATATGTGAATTGCATTTAGTTAGCTGAGAATAAAGACAGCTTGTAACTTCATGGTTCCATAAGTAATAGAGTAAGTTTATCAATAGCAATGATACATTCTCTTACAAATGTTTATTCATAATACAGTTTTATCATTGAGAAAATCACTATTATTTTTTATGTTACGTAGATTTTTAATTCCAATCCATTTTTCATTTTTTTAAAGGTTAGAATAGACATAATAAAAGAAACATATCAGTAATTTTTATTGTGTATTTTCCTCATTTATTGACATTTTTATGTAAACTTTTTAAAATAATTATTTAGATACTATTTTTTAAATCTTTTTAAAAGCCACAGTAGACTAGTGGTTATGCTCTTTTCCTCTGGTACCGAGGGTTGTGGGTTCAAACCTGGCCGGGGTGGATGGATGTTTTTTAGGATGGAAAAATCTAAGGAACAAGTCCTCTGGGAGGGACTTTAAGCCGTGGGTCCCGAGTCTGAATATTTTCAGGCTCATGAAAGATCATTAAGCCTGAATAAAAAACCTCTAAGCAAAATTTACCGAATTTTACCATCCAGTACTACCTTGGTTTCCTAAATGTCACTATGAAGCGGGATGCTGATCCTAGGCCACTCAAAGACATCTATCCAAAAACAAGTGTAGCTAAATTAGTATAGTTGAATTTCTCTGCTTTAGAAAGAGAACGCCAAAGCCTTGTTGGGAGACACAAGAGCTTACAAGAATAGTTCTAGCATTCCCCATAGTCTAGTTGTTACAATACTCATCTCTATTTCCAACATTTGTGAGTTCAATTTCACTAGGAAATGGATTATTTCAGATGTGAAAATCCAGAATATGGTTAAGTAAAGGTATGACTCCTGTGTTATTGGTTTATGGCACATTAAAAAAAAACCTCAATCCTAAAATAAGAGGCCTCTGAACAAATTTTTTCAACCATTTTCCATCCAGCTTTGAATCATGATGCTGATGATCTGAGATGTTGAAAAGCATCATAAATAAAACAACTATCTTGATCAAGTTCTTCAGTGAAATTCTAATTGCCAACAGAGTCTACTGTAAAGTATATTTTCATGTTATAATGTACCTGATTTTGTAAAATCCCTTCATTAAAATACTGTTCCTTCTCGTCAGTGTTGCTTCATGCAGCATGACCTGCATTTTTCCTATAATTATTGTATACCAGTACTGATATTCCAACATTTCTTCCTTACATTTCTCTTTTATATCTCTTCATGACAATCAATAGCAATATAACATTTGTTGTTGAATGTATGCTGTTAAATATATTTAACATCAAATAAACACATAAAGAATTAAACAATAGAAGACTGTGATGTTTTTATTTTAATTTATCACTCACACTGAATGACAATTGAATATTTGAAGAGAAAAATGTTTCTCTTCAAATATTAATAAAAGACAGCTTTCATAAACCACTCCTTTTGATCATATTTGAAGAGAAAAATTATATACTCAGACTGGGGCTTGAACTCTGGACCTTTGGCTCTCTAGGCCAATACTCTACCAACTGAGCTAGCTCAGCAAGTTTCAATCTGAATGCAAATTTTTCTCTTATATATGCTGTTAATTCCCATGCACCAAATGCTACAAAATCTTTGCTTCTATCTCCTTTTGATATTGGAATGATTCAGATTTTGAATAAAATCTGGGGTACTGTATAATTTTTTATTAGGCTTCAATAGATGAATAACTTTCATAAAATGTATGAATGAAATTAACATTATGAGACTTTCAAAAAGATAAAATTTAAATGAGTCATACATCATCTTACATCATGTTCTTCACAGCACAGGACCGCGGTGTCAGGAACAGTTCCTATCTTCTGCCATCTTTTCGACTGTTGAATATTGACTGTGTAGAAGACGATGGCAAAGGCAAAAATTCAACAGTTGAAAAGATGGCAGAAGATGGAAACGACTGTTCCTGAAACTGTGGTCGTGTGCTGTGAAGAACATGGAGAGTACGAGGTGAGATAATGCATGATTAAGTTTAGTTTCATTAAGATGAATAAGTGATAGATTAAGATTGGAGAATGGAGTTACATCATGTTATAATAAGGAATTTTGCAGCTGAAGCTGTCTTCCTGTTTCTAATCTCCATCCTTCTTAAATAATGGCATCTTCTTTTTGAAGTAGCTACATAGTATCCAGTTATATATTCCTGGGGGGTGGTTGTCTGTCACTTCTAGTCACAGCTTTCTTCTTATTTATTCATATTCTGCTTTTGGTCTTCTCATGTGATCATAGATTTTCAAGCAGACTATTGATTTCTCATTGTTTGGCAGTCTTCCTACAATAAATATCTGGCTAAACTTTACAACATATGGCACGACTTTTTAAATTATTTCATAAACTCCTGTAAAATTTTATTCTTAGGGTCTCATTTTTCAAATTATTACCCACCATTTACAATGATTTTTACATGTTTTGTAATGATTATTTGAATTTTTTTTTCACAATATTGAACTACATGAAGACATGGCAGCCATATTGATTTTAACGAATATTGTGTGTTCCAATGCAGCCAACATAAAGTCTGTACCAATTAACACTAAATAAAGTCAGCATGCATTCTTTCACAGATTAGAGTACTTAAATTGTATTAGGTTAGCTTTTAGGTTGGTTTTTCATAGGTTAGAGTACTTAAATTGCATTAGGTTAGTATTTAGGGTTCGTTGGCAACATGAGTTCAAATATCATATATATGTTGGCTGCATTGCTTCGCGTCTGTTGACGCATGCGCATGGTATTGGTATGAACTTATAACAAATTTCCATGTCACATGTTGTAAAGTATTTCGACTTATCCTCATAGCACATCTAAATCATATGACTCTGTTCTCTTCTAATGTATTTTGCAGTTTTAATTTAATTTTTTTTAAAGGAGTTATTGAATATGAAAGGTGCAATCTCAAGTAAGAACATGATATTCTAAGTATACTGTAGCAGGCTTTTTAAGATTGTAATGAAGTAGTGTAATTTGAAAGAGGGTTTAGTGTTAGGCACAAGGGTCTCTTCAGGGCGTGTTTTAGATTAAGCTTATTTCTGGGTTCTACTGGTGTGAAGGACAAGGAATTCGATAATCAGTAACAATGAGTTGTGTAATTAATTAAAAAAAAAGGGTTTATTTTTTAACCTCTCATGAACAACACAATACACAACAAATAAATAATATCTTGAAGGCTACTTGAGTAAATCTAGACTTCCGATCTGATTGAGGGTCTTTCCACTTTTCAGCGGTTGCCCTTTTACCAGCCGGCTGCTGGCCCTTCACATCCACATGTGTCAATCACAGAGGTAGATGATCAACAGTCAGTGTAGGGGTGACATGTGGTTAGCATGTCGAGTCCCCCAGCCGTTATAGCTGGTTCCTCAACCTGGAGCCGCTACTTATTGTAGCTACCCAATTGCCTCACGATGCTGGGTGGGCACCGGTACCATACTGGCCGAAATACCATGAGAAAATTTCTTCCCCCATGGAGACTCGAACCAGCGCAAGTCCTGTAGCTCTGCGCCAAGGCTTCCTACTTAACCGCTCAGCTATGGCGCGGGACAAATCTAAACTTCCCTAGTATATTTTATGTACGATAGATTTATTCACACTTTTAGGTAATAATATGGGAGCAACAGGCTACTCTGAATACTCGTAATATGATAAACTAGCCCACTCTGTTTTCAATAAGGTAGCTACTTGCTCCTCTCTCTATGTACTCGTATGGGAGCTATTGGCCACACTCTGTGTGTGTATGAGCTACTAACCACACTGTCTTAACAATAAAATTTCTTGGCCTTTTATATTCATTTCCCAAGGAAGTTTTAAAATTGGCTCAAGTATTCTTTTTAACAAAATTTATTGTTTTTTAAATTTGAGCATATTCAACATATCAATCAAATTTACACTTTTATAATAAATATTAGTTTCGCTTCGCTAGGTACATGTACCTGCCAACCCTTGAGTTACCGTTAACCACTGTATAACAAAAGCTTATTGTGTGGTCGCAAATAATAACCAAATTAATTCTAGGAATTACTAATGTTACACATGTTTTGAAAATTTGACCATATACAACATGTCAATCAGATTTACACTTTTATAATAAACATTAGTTTCGCTTCACTAGGTGCATATACCTGTCAACCCTTGAGTTACCGTTAACCACTGTATAACAACAGCTTATTGTATGGTCCCAAATAATAACCAAATTAATTTTAATTCTAGGAATTACTCCAGCCTCAATACTTACTGATACGTATCAGTAATATGTAATTTATGTATACTGAACATCTTATGTTGATCAGGCAGTTCCTTCTATTTTTTAATTTAAATTCATCGGAGAACATTTTTTTGAAAACTTACCTCATCAATTTTGTGCTTTTCATGAAACCATGGATTCGGGTGAACTCTCATCCATCTTCAGTCAAAACTCAGACTGTGAGGTGAGTTTTCAAAAAGAATTTTCTCTGATGAATTTAAATGATTAATAACTCATAATGTTTACTTCTCAATGTTAATTTCATTGTAGTCCTTCTATGTTTAATTTAATGAAACTTCTATGGGATTGATGTCTTGATTTGTATGATATCTGCTATCAAGAATGTTAATAAAATAAATTATATAAAAATGTCATCACAAACAAACAGTTCATTACATAAGCTGTGAATTACCTACTTATTTCCAAACCTTTCTTTAGATATAGTTCTTACTACTGTAATTTACGTATTATTTTCATTATTTGTACAAAAAAAAATTCTAATGTAAGTTAAATCTCATAGACTGTGATGGGTAGGACTTGTAGCATGGATGGGAATGAAAGAGGAACATGAAATCTCCTTACAGGAAAACTAGAGGTAAACCATCCAGTAGTCAGACCAAGAATGAGGTGGGAGAATAACATGATTTAAGGGAAGTAGATTATACAGGGGATGATTGGAAAACATTAGCTCAGGATATGAATGTGTGGATGGTTTATATCTGTGTGGCCATGAATGTACAGGTTTGATAGTGCCACTTCTATGTAGTTTTGTATTTCGATTGGAACATTCTTATAGAGAGAAAACTGACTTACAAGATCATGGTTTATTTACATCTTAGATTTTGACGATCTCTGTGATGTAATAGTTGTGCCTAAACAACATCCCACAAGTCTTAGAATTTTTTACAGCTGTACCATATTTCAAAATAGGGGCTAAATTGGGATGCACTTGGCCTCATGAAGACAACTGATCAGCTAATGGAACAAGGAGCAGTCTAAACTGACAGGTCTGTGACATAATTGTTGTACTTAGGGAAACAAGAGGTGAATTGGTACTTCTAGCTGACTTAATAATATTGACTCATCTGTTATTACTGAAGAGGCATTTCAAATGTGAATTTGTACTTAGAAATGATTCTGAGTTAAGCAAAACTTAGAATTAAAAATAACTAAAACAAGCTAATTTAAAAAATTAAAAAAAACTAAAATACAAAATTATCATATGTAGCACATGGCAGGAACTATTTCAACATTGATACAAACAACAGATATAGCATTTTCTTTCAGGTCTATATTACAGTTTGGAATGTAGAGGGAGAGGTAGCCTTTAGGCTATAAGATGACAAATAGTAATGGTTCCCAACTGCCAGACAAATGGTAGAATTAGTTAAGAAAACTAAAAAATAAGGTTGGGATTGTGTTATGCTAATTAAGTGACTTCTTTACTTAATAAGTGACAGCAGATGCTTATTCTTATTTTGACCCTTTGGAGATGTAGGGTCCCGCGCCGTAGCCGAGCGGTTAAGGTAGGAAGCCTTGGCGCAGAGCTACGGGACTTGCGCTGGTTCGAGTCTCCATGGGGGAAGAAATTTTCTCATGGTATTTCGGCCAGTATGGGACCGGTGCCCACCCAGCATCGTGAGGCAATTGGGTAGCTACAATAAGTAGCGGCCCCAGGTTGAGGAACCAGCTATAACGGCTGGGGGACTCGACATGCTAACCACATGTCACCCCTACACTGGCTGTTGATCATCTACCTCTGTGATTGACACATGTTGATGTGAAGGGCCAGCAGCCGGCTGGTAAAAGGGCAACCGCTGAAAAGTGGAAAGACCCTCAATCGGAATCGGAGATGTAGGACAGTTTTAGGCCTATTTATTTTATTTTATTTACAGTTTAAAAAATAAAGTAGAGATGTTTTCTGTTCAAAAAATTCCAATAAGAATCACTTTCCACATGGTTAAATTTGTTGAATACACTGTAAAGATTAGCCATTGGGGCTGCGGTGAAAATAACAGCAGAATTTACAGAATAAATTCTGTTCATAATGCAATTGTAAATAAATGATATCTGTTGACATTACGGAAAAAATCGTAAACGACTGATTAAGTTGGCCCATACATAATTTTTGTCATAAATAAATAAATAAATAAATAAATAAATAAGAAATGGAAGTTTGTAATCATTGGTACCATCTTACCTTGTATTCAGTCTTATTTCTCGTAAAATGTGATGTTGCCTAAGAACAATGTTTCTATCAATGACAGTTCTGTACACACTTCAATCAGATGGCGCGTAAAAGTAGCATCACGGTTCCCTCAGTAGACAGAGTTGGTGGAGTTATACCTTATCCAAGTTTGTTTACAGTAAAACTGGAACTTAGCTCGAAATTGGTATAGTGGCATTCCTTTCTTAAGTTACTGGCTTCTCTGAGCATAGTGCTTGAATAGGTAATATTTTAAGATATGTAACTGATGTTTTAGGACCGATAAAGTAATATTTAATATATTGAGAACATTAAAAATAGACTACAAAAAATAGCTTTTTTTTTTTGCATGTGCTATTTTTTTTTTAAATATAGGTCCTTTTAATTATGTTCCAAACAAGTCCAAGATTCTGCTATTTTTTTCATTCCTAATCAACTTCATATCTATGGTAGCTAGATATTCAAGAGAGCTACAAATTATTAAAGATGTAGCCATGTTTAATGGTTTCAACGAAAATATTATTGACAAATCCGTAAGCTGAGATTTAAAAGTCTACCTTCCATTTTTCCGTTAAAAAAGTCACTTTTGACACACAATCCCTGTTGCGCCTACACTAGGGCCTAACTATCATAATAATAAAATACTATAAAACCGATGAAACATGTACACAAGATACTTGTTTATTATACCTGAAGATAGGGAATAAATAATCACCTTTAATATGCTGATGGAAGTCACACTCGAAAATTTATACAAGGGTTTAAGTAATAAAAAACGAGGAAAAAATTAATAAAATATTAGAATAATCTTGGAAAATGCATGTCACAACCCAACAGGGCAGATTTTAAATCAACATGTTTTCAAACTGTTAGGACACATTTACGAAAGATTAGAACAAACAGAAAATATTGTACCTTTGAATGACACATTATATAAGGGAAAAAAACATCTTATACAACTTGGCCCTGACAGGCCCAGTAAGATTGCTATAGGTTGGGAAATAGATAAAAGTGTCCACGAAATTGGAGGGTAGAGAAAGGTAAAATCATCATATAAAAACCCCGGGTTTTTGACAGGAAAGGCAGAACGGTGCGGAGGACCAAGAGGTCCTCCAGGGGGAGGAGCCAGCTCCACATGGGTAAGACGCTTTTTCATAATATTATCAAAAGTGAAAGTGATCCCACAACAGGCCTCAGGAGGCCCTTGGGGTAGTAGGAGGTTAAGGCTCCCACTTTTTCTAGACAATCGGCACTTTATGTCAGCCGGGTTGTCAGTCCTGCGTGACGGCCGCCTTTACCCCCAGAACAAGCGTCTGGTACTCATTTCCGTTTGAGGCTGAGTCGACCCTAGGGCCATAGTGCCGCCAGAGGGTTTGGGTCAGTTTAAAAATCCTGACCCCAACGGGACTTGACCCTCGACCCTCCAGCTTGTAGCTCAGTGCCTTAACCACTACGCTACGGCGTGCCCCCACAGTAAAGTGATCCCACAACAGGCCTCAGGAGGCCTTTGGGGTAGTAGGAGGTTAAGGCTCCCACTTTTTCTAGACAATCGGCACTTGATGTCAGCCGGGTTGTCAGCCCAAAAAAATGTTTTTTTTAAATGGTCATTTTCAAACATAAAGACCAAATGGTCACATAACTTAGAATAATTTGTTAATTATATGCATTTATAAGAAGACCTAAGGGTCAATAATAACCTAAGTTGATTTTTTAAATGGTTTTCTCCCTCTGAATATTAACAAAGATAATTGTTCGGCTCAAATCAACATGGCGATTTTAGCTGGTTTTAATCACTTGCTTATATGTTTTGTTTAATCTTTTCTTTATGTTTTTTTTATTTTTAATAAATAATGTTAATATTTGTTTTATCGAGTTTATATGTGAAATATTCCCACCAAAAACCAAGGCCAACCGCTCGGGCCAAAGACCACTTAAACCTTAGAGATCCTTTTTACGCTACGTTACGACTGGGCTTAACTTCCAGTGTAACAATCCCTTATGCTCCCTCCTTGACAAGAAGTTTGAGCAGGACATTTAAAGGATTACATCTTAAAATTGGTTTATATTACCAATCCTACTTTAATAAGCATTCCTGAAAATCTAAAGATAAAGTTGATTTCCTAAAAAAAAATCCAGCATTTATGAGATAAGATATATGTTAGACAAAAAAGATCAATTATTACATTAATTTAAAATAATCAGTGGCGTACCATCCATTTTACAAATTAAATCATAACTCGGACATTTTTATTCGTAGACCAATAGTTCAGTATCTCAAATTGATTATATAATACCCATCTATATGTAGTTAAACTTGTGCGGTATAATTAATTTACGTCTGATGTTAAAAATAACATTTACAACATTTCAGGGATGATAGAGGAGGCAAAAACAAACTTTTTTTTTATTTGACAAAACTTTGGCATATGCACCGTTTTGCCGCTAGATTGTCTTACGTGTAGATGGCTTGACTTCTGTCACAACACTCACCGACTAGTTCTGTTTATGCTGCTGTGTCTGCAACAAGTTGAAAGAGTCATCACGGTGTCCATGAAGACTTGCTACGATAAGTACAGTAAGTACGTTTGCGTTTACTATCCATTCTCGTGCCTCAACATACCTGCAATGTTGAAACGTGTTTACGTTTGTAATACGTGGTGGTTTCCACTTATTGTGGTGCACTGTACACAACTGATACATCTCAGATGACTGAGTACACTCTAAATGAGCTTACGGACATGCATATTCTGTATGGAGAGACACGTGCTGTACGGCGCCTTTACGCAGAAAGGTTTTCGATGTGGAGATTACCATCTCATGTTCTGTTTCAACAAAGTGATGCCCGTATGCGTGAAAGTGGACATGTGGGACCAACCAGACGAGGAGCTGAGAGATGGTACATTGGAAACCTTTCTGCGTAAATGTGCCGTGCTGCACGTCTCTCCCTGTACAGAAGCTCGTTTAGAGTGTACTCAGCCATCTGTGATGTATCAGTTGTGTACAATGCACTACAACATATGGAAACCTTCATGTAGTACAAACGTAAACATGTTTCAACATTGCAGGTATGCTGAGGCATGAGAATGGATAGTAAACTCAAACGTACTTACATATTTATCGTAGCAAGTCTTCGTAGCAGGTCTTCGTTGACACTGTGATGACCCTTTCAACTTGTTGCAGACACAGCAGCACAAACAGAACTAATCGGTGCGTGTTGTGACAGTAGTCAAGCCATTAAAACGTAAGACCATCTAGCAGCAAAACGGTGTGTATGCCAAAGTTTTGTCAGATAAAAAAAAATAGTTTGCTTTTACCTCCTCTATCATCCCTGAAATGTTGTAAACGTTATTTTTAATACCCTGCATATATATATATATATATATATAACACATCCTGTACTGTTGAAGTATCGTGGTATAGTTGCAGTTTTGGATTTTCTGTAGGGATGCTTCTGAGTCTGAGTGTATAACTTTTTTTTTAATTTATAGTCTATCTTCTTGTATCTTATAAGCTCGTGTTTCCCTTAACAGAGATTTAGGCGCTCTCCCCTATAGGGGAGAATTTGAATCATACTAATTTAGTTACACTTGTTTTCATATAGATGTCATTTCAGTAGCCCATGGTCAGCGTTCCGCCTCATACTGACATCTAGAAAACCAAGATAGAACTAGGATGAGAAAATTCGGTAAATTTTGCATAGAGGCCTTTTCATTCAGGCTTAAGGATCTTTTATGAGCCTAAAAATCTTCAGACTCGGGACCCACGGATTAAAGTCGCTCCCGGAGGACTTGCTCCTTGGATTTTTCCATCCTAAAATAATCCATCGACCCCGGCCGGGTCAAACCCGCGACCCTCGGGACCAGAGGTAAGAAGCATAACCACTAGTCTACCGCGGCCGATAGGGCATTTTCTAGGGGAGATTTAATGACTGAAATTTCCCCATCAAAGTGTTAGCAAATTGTACTAATGGAGTATATTAATAAAATTCTTCACAATATATCCCAAACCTCATTTATTGGTTTTTATATGAGCAGTCTGCATATATTCTGCACTATGTTTATTTGGGGTAAGTTATATTTAAGGTTTTGAATGCTATAATTTTTAGGAAATCAGGAGAATCATTATTTTTATTAACTGCACTTTCCATTTCAAAGTTTCAATAATTTGTAAAATAAATTGTGAATATAGAGAGGCTTTTTTACAGGCACTCTAAAGTGAATACAGATAATTTAGTTAATGTATGTTCAATAAAATTATGTATTCGCAAAATATAAAATCATTTTTATTTTTAGCCGCGAATTTAATTTTTTGCCACTAAATATTGAATCCATTGTAATTTGCATCAGAGTGAATGCTAGCCTTTTCAAAACCCATTTTTCATTTCTTCTTGTTTTATTTGTGGCTAATAACACTTTTCTTCTTGAGACTTTCCTCTTAATCTTATTAGTACTGTATTTACCTAAAGAAAATAGAATACTACATTAACATTAATGATTTGCTGTTCGATACAGACCGACTTCGAACTGCCCGATACCAAATGACAGTTAACCATCGGAGAAACTACACCTCAAACAAAGAGTTAATTCATGAAAGCAATTTTTTTACATATAATTGTAAAAGAATTGATATCCTGGATAGTATCAATTATTTAATTTAAATATACTTACTTACATTACTGCTATATTATCTTGATAAAACTAATTAACACAGCTGTTATTGCTGCTGCATTGAAAACTGTGACATGCCCGGCGAGAATATTACAATTTTCAAGGATAACACATAATTATAATTGCCCGACACTCAAGAGGATAACCTTCATCCATGCCCGGAGCCATATTTAAGGGAAGTTGATAGTTATGTGGGTCAAAAAATGGAAAGAAAAATTGTTTTTCGTTTATATAATAGAGTAAGGGGACACGCCGTAGCGTAGTGGTTAAGGCACTGAGCTACAAGCCAGAGGGTCGAGGGTTCAAGTCCCGTTGGGGTCAGGATTTTTAAACTGACCCAAATCCTCTGGCGGCACTATGGCCCTGGGGTCGACTCAGCCTCTAACGTAAATGAGTACCAGACGCTTGTTCTGGGGGTAAAGGCGGCCGTCACTTAGGGCTGACAACCCGGCTGACATAAAGTGCCGATTGTCTAGAAAAAGTGGGAGCCCTAACCTCCTACTACCCAAAGGGCCTCCGGGTCTGTTGTGGGATCACTTTACCTTTACTTTACTCTATAATAGAGTAAAGTCTCCTGAACATTTTGATATATGGGTTATATATGTTACTGTTTATATGCCTGTATTTAAAACCCTGTGCTACATGATTAGGTATTGTATGTCATTTTCTTTTCCCTCTCCTTGAAAATTACATTTTTTGTACTTTCTTATAAACTACTTAAGCTATATCAATGAAACTTTCAGAGCACATTTGTGGATGTAGATGGAACCTGCCTTGCCACATTTTATGTAATTATTCCTTAAAATATTGAATTTTAATTTTTTTTTTGTATTTATATAGCATTTTATTTTTCGAACGATGTAGTGTGCATACCCCATGTGTTAATAAGCTCCTAAAGTTGCATTCACATTGAAGCAGTAATACCATGGCGAGCAATGAAAAAATTAAAAGTCAGCTCTAAGTAAAAACTATATATATTCTGCACCATACACTGCACTATAAAAACACTTTTCTTAGCTCATTTTAAAGTTCTATGTGTACACACACTACATAAAAAAAATTTAAGTGATCTGATAAATGGTTCCTGATTTATGTCTACTATAAGAATTTGTTGCATGTATGTTTTTTGCATGCGTTAACTACCAATTTCCCTTAAGAATTTTGCCACCCCGTGCCATTTTCAAAATTCCGCCACCTCTAAAAGAAATTATAAGTATGGTTTTAAATAAAGAGAAGTAGTGAAACGAATAAGCAACATAGGCCTACATCAAGAGCATCAAATGATAAACATAAAAAAGGTAATTATAACTGAACATTAAAATGTCTTCTTCTTCTTCCTTCCAAGTATTAGGCCAAGGCCTGTTACGATCCTATAGAACATTTCTGGGAAATTCTTGTATAAGACTTGAAAGCATAATAATAGTCCCTTCGATTGGTTGCTGGCCAAAGGAAGGCAAGACCAGTGATGGGGCTGCCATCTTATAGTCTCTGGTCAGGCTTATGTAAAATTGTGAAATATTTACCTAAAAGGTCCGTCTCCTCAACTTTATTAGTTATTATTCTGTAGCGCTTTTGGGACTAGTCCTATCATCAGCAGGATTCAAAACTGATGTTACACTAAAAATCTGGTAGAGGGGGTTACACGTTCTGGGCGTGTTTTCATTTATCAGAATGTCGTTGTTGTTAACTGCCATCTAATAAATGGAAACATACCCAGTATGTGTAACCCCATCTACCATATTTTCAGTCAAACACCAGTTTTTAATCCTGCTGATGATGGGACTAGTCCCAGAAGCGCTACAGATAAATAACTATTAAAGTTGAGGAGACGGGCCTTTTAGGTAAATATTTTATAATTTTATATTTTAATTTTGAATAATACCTCAACGGAACTTATCATGGATCTTATTAATGATAACTTAACATTTAAAACGTACCAATAAGGTCAGAGGTTAAACTGAGATAAAGAAGAATACGATTACTTTCAATTTAAAATACCAATTATCAATACTAATTTGCGTATCATAATATTGCATAACCTAGTTACATTTAAATAGCAATTTACAACATGCAACAACAGTTTTCTTAAATCAAACCAGCTTCAAATGGACTGAAGTCAGAGCTTCTTACTACAGTTCATAGGGTCCTGGGTTCGATTTTCGGCCAGACCAAATTATTTTTTCCTTAAAGGGAATTATTCTTGTGGCAGTCCATGGTCTGGATTTTGGTTAAGTTTAGGTTTAAGGGCTCTCCTGGCATTCATTATCATGCACCTATAATATCATATCATATCATCGGAGCAACTTAAGAACTGGGTTGCAATTTTGCCAATGCCAGGAAAGAATACTAGAAATGTCCTAATGACAACCTGTTATTCGTACAAGCTATATCATCATCATCATCATCATCATCACCATCATCTTCGTTACTCAGCTCTTATAGTTTTGCCTTGAACTCCCGAACAACAGCTCGCCATTCTGTTCTGGCCTTTACTTTCTGCTTCCAATAACTGCTTTCAGTTCTTCTCAAATCAAGCTTAGTGTCATCCTACAACTTAATCTTGGGTGTACCACGTCTTCTTTCAGAGTCAAGTTTTGCATTCAGTACTACCTTGGGGTTCGGTTTGTGCCCATTCTATATACATGTCCCAACCAGGGACACCAAAAGATAATCAAAAAAGTTACCGTATTTTAAACTGAAAACACGTACGTTCTGGATAATATTAACACTTCAGTTCATTTATGTTCTTTTGGGACTAAACTTTTCCAATGGAGATTGTTCTGTTTTCCGACACTATTACATTATTTCGCAGTAAAGATTCTATTTAAATATTAAAGTAATTGATTTGTGAATACATTCAAATATTTATTTATTCACTATCGCAGTTATTCGTTCGCATAATTGTGACGGTAGTGGGTTAAGTAATTGGGATTCTTGGTTCGATAGAGCATAAGGTTCAACAACTGACCAGATGACTACTACATCAACAATTAAAACGAATGTACGACAACACGACCAGCCTCATGTGCTAGTGGTCAGTGTTTCTGACTACTGTTCATGAGGTCCCGGGTTCGATTCCCGGTCAAACCATGGGAATTTTCCTTAAAGGGAATCATCATTCCTGTGGTTGCCCATGTTCTCCTGGCGCTTCATTATCATTTATCACCCATCATATCATCGGAGTAACGTAACTCCGCCTTCTAGGCGCTCCAACTTCAGAAGTGGATTGTAATGAAGTCAATGCCAGGAAAGAACACCAGAAATGGCGAAATGACAACATGGGGCATTGAGAAAAAAAAACACTTGGAATTTGATATATTTATTTAATTATATTAAGTTAATTGGATACAACACACTTCAAGAATAAATCCGACTCAATAAACTACATTAATTTCGCGATTTTAAGAACGTCGAGGAAGTTTACAGTAATGTTAATTTTTATTATATTTATGTAAGGGACTCCTGCGGACCTAGATTCAGATAATCCAAGTATCGCGTTCTGTTCGCGGAAATAGTCTGGAAGAAATTTTCCGCGAGCTTCTCTAAGTTATGTCTCTCCCGGACTCTGGAGAGCTTGAATTTTTATTCTCCCGATACATGGGCAGTAAGTTTATTTAATAACAATCTACTATAGGCCTATATTTTTCTCGCAAGTCTGTTTGAGGTTCTCTGGGCGAAGTTTTGGTGACTTGGAAGGTTCTAATCCTTTCTGATTGGACAAAACATACAAAATATATAACTATGAGTGTGAGTCTGTCTGTCCTTTAAGGAGTCAGAAACTACTTTGGGGCTTTTCACAATATTTAGAGAATTTTTTCTGGGACTATTTAACTCATGCCCCAAATGGAAGTCAATGACCAATCACATTTCAATGAATTTTGATTTACAAACAATCACAGTCGTTTTTCACGTCGATTTTACCAGTTTAATTTTATCACTTTAAAATCAAGCTCCTCCTTTTTAACATTTTGAATAGGCCAGAGCATTATTTTGCAGTGATTGATTCTGTAAGAAATACGGCTACTAGATTGTATATATAGTGCACGAATGTAAACAGATACTGCTTGCGGTGATATAATAGAAAAACATTCGTAGTAATTGATTATGCCACAATTAAAAGAAACCACTGTTTGCACTTTCTCAAATGTATTAATTCCCAGAAATTTACGATCCAAAAAAATATAATTCACATCACAGGACATCAGAAGTTAATTAATATGTTGGTTATAATCAGTTTGATGTGTTTCATTTATTTCTCCACTAGGGTGCATTCTTACAATATTGCGATCCTTTGGCAATAAATAATATGATCTGGTTGCAGTGATGAACAAATAAAGCATAACAAATGTTTCTCATCGCCGTTTACATTAAGTATATCAATATTTTAAAATAAGTATATTTAAATAATGATTTGTGAGTAAACAGCTTAACTTTATTCGTTAAATAGTCCTAACAAATGCCACTCTTAATTTCCAAATTCTCGTGAATTTATCGATAATTTGGAAATCACTCGTGGCATTACTTATGATGATTAAAGTCTATAATATATTACTCAGGGCACTATAGGGCCGGAGCTTTAGAAAAGAAAAAAGAGCATCGGTGCGCCAAAAAAAAGTAGCTTTTTTTGGACGCTTGTAATAGCTTATGCTGCCTAAACCATAATAAATGCACCAAATTAATGTACACAGAATTGAATATCTCAAAAATTTCTACAAAGTCCGCGAAAGCACATGTTATTATGGATAATTCACAATAACTAGTTTTGTCTTTCAGCTCATTGATGCCAAGAAGATCGGGATAAGTAGATTTCCGGGTAACGCCAGATATTTATCACAAGTTAATTAAAATGAATTACGATATGAACAAAATGCTTAACAATATCAAAAGATCCAGTAAGATGCAAATTAGAAGTGGAAAGAAAATTATAGAACAAGTGTCAGAATTTAATTATTTAGGTGTATTAATAACAAACACTAAAAATTTAATAAAAGAGGTAAACAAACAAGCTGATAAAGCAGCACAAATATATGAAAGATTTAATTTGGCGCAACAAACATATGTCAATAGAAAGTAAAACCCGTATATACAAAACGATAGTTCGACCAGTTATCGTATATGGAGCAGAAACTAGGGCTGATACAACAAAAACTAAACAAATAATAAGCACATGTGAAATGAAAATCTTAAGAACTATTCAGGGGAAAACATTATTTGATAAAATACACAACACAGAAATTAGGGACAAATATCATATTCAAGACATAACCAAATTTATTATAGATAGACGAAAATATTGGAAGGGTCATATAGAAAGAATGAAAGAAAACCGACTAGCAAAAAGAGCTAAAGAAGATAGACCAATGGACGGGAGAAGAACAAGAGGAAGACCAGCCAAGAGATGGATAGACAGTGAATGCACATCCAATATGTCTTCGTCCGAGGAGTGATTTTGGAAATAAACAGGATGAAAATCCTACAAATTAAGTTTAAGAAGAAGAAGACAATATGAAATGATAATTATTTTTCTTCTCACTTATTCAACAAAACATAAAAACACATTTATTTAGGAGTACCAAGCAATGCACGCTTACATCAACATCATTAACTTAAGTAGGACCACACATACCCTTATTTTTGTAAACATAAAGACTGACACTTTGCCATGGCCTCCAGTAAGCTCCCCTTTTCCCAATCCTCATTTTATTACACCCTAATAAAGTTGGAAATCTACTGTTATACACCCTCCTAGTCATGCAGGTCTGAATAGCTTTTACTCAATATACATACATACATACATTCTGCCCAAGAGTAGGTCTTTCACTGCAAACTCAGCATTTTCCACTCTTTCGTTAACTGAGTTTTCCTTTTTGTATCCGCATTCAAACCATTTATTTTAATATTGTCTATCATCTGGTGTCTTTTTATGCATCTAACTTTCTTTCCGTTGACCATTCCTTCTAGGGCATCCGTCAACAGGCAGTTTCTTCTTAGCCAGTTGCCAATCCAATTTCTTTTCCTCTTCTTTATGAGTTCCAGCATTGTTCTTCCTTCACCCACCTATCTAGCACATACAGTAAAACTTGTTCAAAGCGGAATAGCATGGGACCAAATTTTTTTCCACATTAGACAACATTCCGCATTATAAAAAAACAAAAATTATTGACCAATCTTAGATTACAGAGCACCGTATATGTCTTTTTATGTACTTTGGATTAATTATAGTTCTGCTGCCGTTGGAAAGTTAAGTATAGTATGTATGAACGACTTCGATGGTAACGCGCGAAAAAATCCCTTTTCGTCAGCATTAAAAGTGTTTCTTAGACGCGTATACTGAAATTAAAGTATGCAGTTTCGGTTTACGATCACTAACTACACTTTCCTCCACATCCTTTGATTCCCCGCAAATGCCATTCCACACTACATTGTGTCGTCTTTTAAAACTGTCCACAACCAACCTGACGATGCCTTGAAGTCGTTATTCCCTAGGGATATAGCAACACCTAGAGCTTGACTTTGGAGCATAGGTCCGGAAATTTGGAAATTTTTTGTTCATGATCTTGCAAAACACTCCCACACCTCGTTGATTTCTCCATTCCCCCCCCCCTTCATTTGACCATATCCTTGCATCCATTCATACATTATTTTTTCTTTGTGTTTTAGAATCTCATAAACTAAGATTTTTCCACATTTAAATGTAGTCATTATTTCGCGTACTAAGAGTTTGATTTTCTTTATCTTCAATCACTTTCACTTTTTCGTTTAATGATAATAAAACATATGATTTAGCCATCTTTATACCGTAAATTCAGAACGCTACATATGAATGATACGTACACAATCGGTCTCAGATCTTAAACTAATTTAAGATTTTACAGTGTACAGGTTATATGTAAGACAGATGTCACACGCCAAATATTTGTTAAACGCAAAACGAGTTGTATTATGCAAAACGAGTGTGCAGTGAGGCCGATTTAAAATTCCAGATACAGGTAGAAACTCCACTTCACCCGGCTGCAGGAATCATCACTTATTGTTAATTCGCCTAACGGAAATTCAATTAAATGGAAATTTTTATTTCTCTCTGTATCTTTCCACCTTATAACCATTTTCTTTCATGAATTGTGTAGAAATATCCTTCCGTTTCCGCGTTGGACAGATTCCGTTTCATACAAAATAAATACACGTAAAATTACTATTATTTTGCCGGGACCAAGACATTTGTTCACATTGGACAGATTTCCGCATTATTCACGTTCCGGATTAAACAAGTTTTACTGTATTTATTTTTTATTTTGTCTGTCCATTTTATACATTCCATTCTTCTCCATATCCACATCTCAAAAGCTTCCAGTCGCTTTTCCTCATTGCGTCGCAATGTCCAAGTCTCTGCGCCATATAATGCTACACTCCATACAAAGCACTTCACTAGCCTCTTCCGTAATTCTCTTGCTAAAGGTCCACAGAAAATGTTTCTCTTCTTGTTAAAAGCTTCTTTTGCCATTACTATCCTCTGCTTTACTTCTTGACCGCAGTTCATGTTACTACTGACAGTACAACCAGTACAGTATTTGTAGCTCTCCACTTGCTCAATGGCCTCATCTTTAATCATTTTTACTCAATATTGTCCCATATTTTTATAGCTACCAACATAAACTCATTTGTTTCCTTGACATAAGTACTAAACGTGTTGCGAAAAGATCTTCCATCTTATTTGTAAATTTAGAGTTTTACGACCGGCAGTTTTCTTACAAACATTTATTCTCTGAGCTTTTCTAACTTACATTGTTTGATTTTATATATCTAAGACAAATACCACTCTATGATTAAGTGTAGACAAATACCCCGGTTTACGTTAGTCCGTGGTAGGTAACATCGGAGTCGAGTACGCTCGCTGCAACCAGCCATATGGGGTAAGAGCCATCTCTCCAACCTCCAACGAGTCTCTCTTTGGGGAGGACACCCTGAGTTACATATTTGTAAGTGTGTCGCTCTAACGGGAAGGTGTTTACAAAATATGTTGTCGTGATAATATGTGCCTGGTACGAAGCACCCGGATATATGCGTTTTTATAAAATAAACTGCCTAAAAGCCTTAATAATTATATCCCTCAAATGTTTTGAGAAAAAGATAAAATATCCTAAGGTACTTTTTATTACTATAATCCCTCTATCAATACACGATGTCTTTATGAAGCCTATACATTTTGGATCATAACACACGGTTCCTAAACTGTGCCCTCAGAGTGGGTAGCATATGAGCTGGCCAAGGAAACTTTTTACATAGAAGATCTGAGACTCAGCCTACCATCTACCGGAGCCAGCAACAAACTACTAGAACGGAGAAGAATGAAAAGAGCGGAGATAGACATCGACTTCTATGGGACGACTGCAATGATCGACCACAACTGGACCAAAGAGAATCAGGAGCACACCATTACAAGACCAGCCATACACGGCTTCCACCACAAAATATGTAAGAACAAGACATTCCATACCCCATCATCATCATCATCATCACTTGGTGACAGCTATTGGTGCTGTCCAGTGTGCCTTTCCTGGGACTTGTGTTTGTCCCTTGTCGGCGATTTCGCGTGTGTATTCGGTATTGGGTTTAGCTGGTATACCCTAGCCTACACGGCGATTTTATGGGGATTTATTTCATTGTTTGGAGTAATGTGAGATTTATATGGATATTGTTGCCAAGGCGAATAGATTTCGCTTGATTGGGGCATCAGAAAACGTGTCGCTGAAGAGCTCGGCTCGATTCAGGACCGGAATGAGCCACGCCACTCTGCGCTGATCATTCTGACTTTGGTTGCTACATGCTAAGTACTATGGATTATTTATTTGGTCGAATATGTTTCTATGTGTAGTACGCCATTGTGGAAGGTGTCCTATATTGCGTACTATTGGGTTTCCATGATCATTTATGTTTTGAAACATGGTGGTGACCCTTTCTGATATGATAGTATCAATATATGGCACCTTCGTGGCCTCGTGCATCTCTGTTATCCTTGTGTAACGCGGGGCCGAAAGTATGATTTTTAGACACTTGTTTTGCAGTATCTGTAGTTTCTTTTTGTGGCATTTCGCAAGGATACTCAGAGATTCACAGCCGTACAATAGCATACTACGGATCACAGCCACATATAATGTGAGCTTGATCCTATGGGACAGTGACGGCGACTTGAAAAACGGATATAATATTGCTATGCCTTGATGGGCTCTGGTTATTATATGATCAACATGGGCTCTAAATGTAAGCCTTTTATCCAATATTAGGCCTAAATATCTGACAGAAGTTTCTACTGGCAGAGGTTGTACACCCATAGTGAGCTGGATTGGACATGGAAAGTTCGATTTGGAAAACAGGACGACTTGCGTTTTCCCAGCATTTAGTTTAATGTTCCAGGAGCAAAACCATTCATATATTATGGTTATTGCTCGCTGGAATGTTGCAAGTCTGTGAGGAATGGATTTAAGTTTGGATTGAATGAATAACAAGTGTCATCAGCAAAGGAAGCTATTTGGAGTGATGGAGGTGAAGGTAGGTCAGAGACATATAGGAAGTACAATAAGGGTAAAAGGACAACTCCTTGGGGAACTCGCGCCAGTATTGGCTTCGTGTAAGATTTATTTCCACTCATTGAGACATAGAAAGTTCTATTTCTCAGATAAGTTGGAGATTATTTTGACTAAATTTGGATTAATTTGGAATTGTATCAGCTTATATATCAATCCGTTTATCCAAGTTGTGTCAAAAGCTTTCTCAATGTCGAGGAAGACTGCTATTGTACTACGCTTGGCGTTGAAACCAGTGACAATTTTGTCTATAAGCCTCGCCAGTTGCAGCGGTGTGCTGTGTGAATTTCGAAATCCAAATTGATGGTTGGGTAATAGTTCTTTGTTTGAGACTTCAATTTTTAGTTTGGCCAAAAGAAGTTTTTTTCTAGGATTTTTCCTAGAATTGGTAGAAGGCTTATTAGATGCACATTGTCTGGATTAGTTGGATTTTTTCCTGGTTTCGGTGGCACAATAACTTTAGCCATCTTCCAAGCTGCAGGGAAGTGATTAAATTGGATAGAGTATTTAAGGATAGTAAGGAGTCGAAGTAGCACTTTACGCGGGAGATGCTTTAAGGCTAGGTTGCTTATACGATCATGTCCAGGTTCACTTGAAGTGTGAAGGGCCTGGACGTGAGTGCATAGGTCAGCGAGGTGGATGTCAGGTCTTTCATTTGGGTAGGATGCAGTTAGGAAGGTGTCTACTCTATTATTGACTTCAGCTTCATGAACTAGCGACGTTAACTCTTGTGGTCTGAATCGATTTGCGAGATTTTCCGCGAGAACTTGTGCTTGATCATAAGGACGATAAGCCCAAGTTCCATTGTTCTCAATTGCAGTCGGTTTAGAAGGTCCGCGGTTTGATTTAATTGTTTTTATAATCTCCCAAGGCGGAGTTTTTTGAGCATTGAAATTGGATAGGGAATTTTCCCATTGCATAATGTTGTGATCTCGCAGTCTTTCTTTGACCAGTCGAGCATAGTAATTGTACTCCTGTTTCATTTGTGGGTGTCCATTGAGTCTCTACTATTTGAGGGCTCGTCGCTTATGCTCTAGGTAGTCAAGAAGTGTTTGATATGTTTGATTTGGACGTGTAGTGTTGTTTCTTGTTGTAGTTATGTCGGGGGCTGTTTGAATAGAAGCCTGGAAGTCATTTATGAACGACGAATGTGTGTTTGAATTGTGCGGGCAGATATGCAACCAATATCGTATCACTGAGTGCCGTGAAAGAACAAAATCGATATCCGATTATAGCAAAGAATAATACCCATTCGAATGAACCTTTCATCTTTATTATTGATAGATATATAGCACAATTTGAGTTGATGTGCGCACATTCACATATTAACATGATAAAACCGTTCAGATTAGAGAAATGATGCTTAAGTTTCAGTTTGGATTTCTTTTTGCTACATTCTTCTAAACTTAATTTTTAAATGTTCATTATCTATAAGAGTATTTAGAACTCATACTTAAATTAATTTTGTTTTCTTAAAACACAAATAGCATATTATTACTCATTACACCAGGCTCGTCCAATGATATTGCCATAGCATATACATTATCCAAATCCTGTTTGATACCTCCTACTAGAAACGACACAAGAAATGTAACTTTGTAAACAATTTCGCATTTGTATTGTTACTTCTTTAGAAAAAGAATTACAAAAATATTGCCAATATTTTTGTTGTATAACTTTTTCAATGACTTCCTAATAAAGAGTGATCTACTTTATCTACTATATGCATCTAGTGTCTTTAATAAACTTTTAGGAAATAGTGTAAATTATTTTAGTCAACTTTTTAATGAATTTTGAAAGAAAGAAAAGAAAAGCAGAAAGGAATTTATAATTAAAGACATCTGAAAAGTTGGCAAAGTCCTTTTATTTATTTTTTTTCCTGAAGAGAGCAAAATAAAACGTGCGAAAATTGTTCGCAAATTAGCATTGCTTGTGTTGAGCTTTTGTATTTTATTTTTAAAAGGATTAAATTAAATAGGGTACTTCTCATGCGACTTAGTCAGCGTGACCGGTTGAAATTACACTCCGGTCAAATTTAGATGGCTTCTTCTTCTTATTAAACTTAAATTGTAGGATTTTCATCCTGTTTATTTCCAAAATCACTCCTCGGAGGAAGACGTATTGGATGTGCAATTTATAATAGTAGGAAACACGCACAAGTGTGCATAAGAGTAGAGTAGGCACTGGAATCAGTGCTCTGTGCTGAGATCCATCACAATGTGCAATTTAGATGGCAATTATAAAAAAATTGTCCCACATATTGAAGATACTAGAGTATTCAGAGGTCCAGACGTTATGACAGATCATTTTCTAGTAAAAGCAATACAGAAAAAAGGAAATATTACCGAAACCTTTAAGGTACATTTATTAAGAGAAGATAGTATAAAAATGTTATACCAAAATAGATTAAATCAATTAATGGAAGAAATGCCAATAAGCTTAAATATAAATTTAGAATGGCAGAAGATAAAAGCAATTATGTTACAAGCTGCAGAAGAAGCACTAGGTAAAAGAAAGAAAAGATATAAAAAGCGTGGTCTTAAAATTTAGAATTCGGAAATAGCAAAACTTATTGAAGAAAAGAAATAAGCTTATTTGAACTATTTACATAATGAAAGTACGGAAAACAGAATAGAATATAAAAAGAAATGTGCCATTGTTAAGAGAGAAACTCGCGGAGGCTACATAGGCAAAGTTGGGATAAATATATTTCTGATATGGAAAACGATCTTCATGGTAGATAAAATTATGCTTATAAAATCTTAAGAGAGATAAATAAAGATGAAAAGGATAAACTTAATTTTAATCCAATTCATGAAAAAAATTGGCTACGATACTATAAAGAATTATGGAGCCATAATGACAAAGAAGAAAGTAACATATTAATTATGGAAAGCGATTTAAGTGTTGATTCCATAACAATAGATGAATTTACTGAAACAATAAAGAGCTTCAAAAAGAAAAAAATCACCTGGAATTGATAGAATCAATATCGAACTTATTAAATGCGGATCTCAAGCTCTTATATATAGGATATTAAACTTCATAAATATCTGTTGGCAATATGGCTGTGTACCTGAAGAATGGAGTGAAGCTATTGTTATCCCTACATATAAAAAAGGTGACAGACATAACCCAAATAACTACAGAGGTATAAGCCTTTTGGGAACATGTAGCAAAATCTATGCTAAAATATTATCTAGAAGAATCGGAAAGATAAGTAATGAAATTATTTCAAATGAACAACATGGGTTCAGAAAAGGCCGCTCTACAATTGACTGTATCTTTTCACTCCAACACTTGATAGAAAAAAGAAAAGAATTTAATCTTGAGACACACATATTGTTTATCGACTATGAGAAGGCTTTTGATAAAATCATGCGCTCTAAATTATGGGATATACTAAATAATAAAGGATATCCACCTCATCTAATTAAAGCTATAAAAAGTTTATACGAAAATACAAAAATTCGTATAGATAAAGGAAATGGTCCTGGAGAAACTTGCGTAGAAATCAACAATGGACTTTGACAAGGTTGCCCTCTTTCGCCAATACTTTTTAATATATATTTAGATGATATCATGGTATCTTTACCTTGTCGTGGTGGAGTGGCTTGCGTGCTTAAATGATCCTGAGAGCTATGCCTGCGGTAGCATTGCTGCCGATAGGGTTACCCATGCCGGACTGGTCGAAGGTGATAAGCCAGACGAAAAAAGTACCTTGGGCGAAAGAGTGACGATCTTTCACCGTAAAAATACAACCGTCAAGAAATGCGGACATGGGTTCATCTGGGGTAAAACATGGACTCTTACTTTAAGGGAAGAAAGGAGATTACGAGTATTTGAGAATAAAGTTCTTAGGAAAATTTTTGGACCAAAGAGAGATGAACAAACAGGTGAATGGAGAAGACTACATAACAATGAACTACATGGTCTTTATAGGAAGTAATATATAATAAGAACAGTTAAGTCTCGTAGACTGCGATGGGCAGGACATGTTGCGCGATGGGGAATGAAAGACGTGCATGGAAACTTCTTGTAGGAAAGCCAGAAGGAAAACGCCCAGTTGGTAGACCAAGAATGAGGTGGGAGAACAACATTAACTATGATTTGAGGGAAGCAGATTATACAGGGAATGATTGGAAAGCATTAGCTCAGGATAGGGATGTATGGAGAGCTTATGTCCGCGCGGCCATGAACCTACGGGTTCGATAGTGCCAGTGAGTAAGTAAGTAAGATATCATTAGTATATGGCAAACTTTTTTAGATTAACATTTTATGATAATCGGTACGAAAATGAACTGTCTTTTATTCGCAGATGACCAGATCATTGTAGCTTCCTCAGAAAATCAACTACAAAGATCAGTTTATAAATTATGGAAACTAATAAACGATTATAATTTAAATATATCAATAGAGAAAACAAAGTCAATGGCATTTATTGGAACTCAGCATAAAAGGACAAAAATTGTAATTGGAGCAAACATAATTGAACAAGTAACTTGTTTCAATTATCTGGGATGCATGATATCGTACCAGCAAAATTTGGACATGGACAAGAAATTAGGGAAATTTCAACAGATATGTGGTTCAATAAGAAGATGTTTGAGAAATAAGACCACAAGGGAAACTTAATTAAAATTTTACAAAACAGCCTTTCCCTCTATTGCATGAATACATTTTTTGATATATATTTTTTTTTGCTGTAAAAATTAAGGAATGACAATTACAAACACCGTATTCATATGAACTAGTTCTATTGACATAATTACGCAAAACTGTAAAATTTTACTTTTTCTGTGCGTTGCTCTCAGGCAACACTATGAACTACAGATTAAGTACAATCGTGGTTTTGTATGAAAGTTCAAAAAACAGTTTGATGCAGGAGTAAAGCACAAGATTACCTTGCATTTCGTGCACATAACTTTTGGTGTACCCTTGCAGCCTGGAAGTTTGCATCTTCCTTTCTTCACAGAAAATGAAGGGAAATGTCCAACTGCATCTAGACGGACGTCATCGATGGGAATGGCGGCTGCAGGTCCTTTCTTGCACTTTTCCTCGTACTGTCGTCTGAGAGAAATTGAACTTGTCCTGCCTAATTTATGTGAATGTGTCTCACCCTTGTGTCCTAGTATGAGAGCTTGTATGATAGAGATCTTGAAATCCAGCAGTGGAATTTCATCTGCCGCTGTGCCATCTCTCCTATAGAGAAACCAGGCATTCACACACATCAGGTCCATCATGTGGAAAAATATCCGTAGGTAATACTTCTTCGACCGAATGGGAATCCTGTAGACCGCAACCATAGCATCCACTAGGTCTACCCCACCCATGAATTTGTTGTACGTAATAACAGCATTCGGGCACTGTATCCTCACATCCTCCCTTTTCTTCTTGTCATACCTTTTCACAATCTGTAATGGTTCGGCACCAACAAAGTTGCTAAGGAGATGTACACAACGATTGTCGTACCATTTTACACTTACATATGTAATGTTATTCACAGTACACCTCTTCTCATCAATGGATCCCCTTCCCCTTTTCTTCATGTCACCATCGGATTTGTGATAACATCGTTTCAGTCGGTTCTGCCTAATTGTTCCAAGACTCCAAATGTTTCTTTCTGCCAGTGCAACTTGGAGAGGAATACTACAAAACCAATTATCGTAGTATATTTTGCAGTTATGCTCAGACGGTATTACAGATGCAAGACGAAGAACTACGTTTCCACTAACACCAACGTTCTGTAGTTCAGGTGGGTGATTTTCTTTCCCAGTATACATTTTAAAATTATATATGAGCCCATTCACATCACAAATTACAAACATCTTATAGCCCCATTTATTGGGCTTCTTTGGATTATACGTCTTCAGTCTACTCCGTCCTTTGAAAGGGATGATCTGCTCATCTACACTGTACTTTTCACATTTAGGCAGGACCTTACAGTTTGACACAATATGATCTAATAAATTTCTTATCTTGAAGAGAGGATCCACAGCTGCATTACTATAATCAGCAAGATTTTCACAGAAGTGCAGATTAGACTTTATTGCTTCAAACCTGTTGCATGTCATGGCATCAGCTACACGAAATAGTTTATTCCAGTACAGTCTTAATTTTGGTAATTTGACAACAGATATATAAAGAGCAATTCCCAACCATATTTCAAATTATTTATCTGTCAGCTGTAAAGGTTTACTGGGATTGCGTTGTATGGCATATCTATTGGATTCAGTCACTATGTGTGCAATCAATTCGTTTCAAACAAACATTTTGAAGTAGTCAATAGGAGAGGAAAGGAGATCTGAAGTCAGCAATTTTTCTGACCATTGGGGTGCTTCTAGTATGCCAACAACTTCTTTATTCCATATCACTTCTTCATGACTATTAGGTCTATCTTCCTCGAAGCTTTCACTATTATCAACAGGTTTTTTTGTTGTTTTTCTTTTCCTTTTCCCTCCTTGATTTGTTGTGGGTGGTACAACGTCGTTCTCGTCATCGTCAGTTTCTGGGATAATGTTGATTTGCGTTGTCCTTCTTGTTATCACACGCTCTTCATCACTATCACTTGCAAGGGCAGAATCATCACTATCATCAGGTGGTACTCGAATATTCACTTCCTCTTTGGGCCTACCATAAAATTTCCATGTTGGCAGAGCCATACTTCTAAACCAACTATGAACGAAAATCAACTAAATTACCTAAATGTAACAATGTATGGCATAGTGACGCTTGAAGAACACAAACATACTTTCAATTGTTACATTGTAATTATCCAATAACTATGTTTCACATGTTAAAGTAATGACAAAATATCAGTGGATATTGGTATACTTTTATTTTATAATTTTCAAGTTATTTATTGTTAAAAAAATAATAAGTAATAATGTGCTTATTTCCTTCCATAAACACGTGCACAGCAAGCTAAAATTATATTTATAACATCCAAGCTAACAAATTTTTCAAATTTTTAAAAATTCTATTGTTGTCACATAATGACATTCCTTGCCTGAGAGCAACACCATGCACACAGAGTAGAGAGAAATGGTGGAAATTAAATAAAACTTAGTTTGTAGCCCTGAGGAAACATAATGCAATACGGGTCTGAGACTTGGCATTTATCAATCTCTGATAAAAATAAAATTGAGACAATAGAAATGAGATTTCTCAGATCAGTTGCAGGTGTATCTCTAATGCTATGGTTTATCTACGACGTTCTATACAATATGAGCATGAAGGAGTACAGAGATGTACAGAAAAAAAGAGTTATTGTGGCTTGAACTTAGTCAAGAGAGAAATAAAAGCTGTAAATATTGTATCTTAGGGATATTATGGATGTACATAAATTTCGTCTTCTATTAAATTGAAAACCTGATAAAACTGCTCAGGGGAAAATCTGAAGTATTCTAAAATTTGGTATTTTCATCAACCAAAGGGGCACGCCGTAGTGTAGTGGTTAAGGCACTGAGCTACAAGCCGGAGGGTCCAGGGTTCAAGTCCCGTTGGGGTCAGGATTTTTAAACTGACCCAAACCCTCTGGCGGCACTATGGTCCTGGGGACGACTCAGCCTCTAACGGAAATGAGTACCAGACGCCTGTTCTGGGGGTAAAGGCGGCCGTCACGCAGGGCTGACAACCCGGCTGACATAAAGTGCCGATTGTCTAGAAAAAGTGGGAGCATTAACCTCTTACTACCCCAAGGGTCTCCTGAGGCCTGTTGTGGGATCACTTTACTTTATATGTTTATTTAAGAACTAAATAATAATTTATTCTATAATTTTTCATACAACATTCATATGATGCTGTTGCTCTAGGTACTTTTTCTGTCTTTACTAATATTTCGTACTATTTTAAACGTTTTGCAACGATACTTAAAACATTTTTAAAGAGTTTTAATATGTTTATCTATGTGCAAAAAGTATGACTTTTCCTCTCAATTTATTTTCAAATTTCTTTATTAGAATTTAAATTGGCATACATGAACGCTTATAAAATTAAATCCAACAGATGGCAGGACATATGTGTGAATGAACATTTGCATTTAATTCCAAACCATATTTTAAGAAATAAATGCTCAATCACTTCATTTTGTTAGGTTCCGATGGGTCAGTTTAGTGTACATCAGATTAGTTTATAGTTTACAAAATAGTATTATGTAATTTATTTCATTAGGTTATGCAGGGACAGGTTTATATACATCAATTTTTTCATAAACACGTTTGGAAATTTATTATGTACGTTGGTCATTTTGATTTCCCATATATGTGGTGCCATCTGGCGACAATTCCATAAACATAAACGCTGTAGCGTATGCGCTCCATGCGAAACAAGTATCACGCCGAGCGTTACGCGAGATTGCGTCACGTCGGGCGCGACACGCTGTATAATAAACCATAGCATAAAGTGCTTCTGTAATGCTATGGTTTATCTATGACGCAAAGCGCCAGCGCAAAAATTGCTCCCCATGTATTTTATGCTACGGTTTATTATACAGCGTGTCGCGCCCGACGTAACGTGAATTCGCGTTTCGCTCGTCGTTATGCTGGTTTCCCATGGAGCGCATACGCTACAGCGCATATGTTTATAGAATTGTCGCCAGATGGCACCACATATATGGAAAATCAAAATGACCAACGTTCATAATAAATTTCCAAATGTGTTTAAAAAAACTAATGTATACAAACCTGTCCGTGCATAACCTAATAAAATAAATTACATACATACTATTTAGTAAATTATAAACTAATCTGCTGTACACTAAACTGACCCATCGGAATCTAACAAAATGAAGTGATTGAACATTTATTTCTTAAAATATGGTTTGGAATTAAATTCAAATGTTGGTCATTCACACATATGTCCTGCCATCTGGTGGATTTAATTTTATGAGCGTTCACGTATGCCAACTTAAATTCTAATAAAGAACTTTGAAAATAAATTGAGAGGAAAAGTCATAATTTGTGTACATAGATAAACATATTAAAATTCTTCATTCAAAAAGTTTCACGTGTCGTTGCAAAACGATTAAAATAGTTCGAAATATTAGTAAAGACAGAAAAAGTACCTAGAGCAACAGCATCATATGAATGTTGTATGGAAAATTATAGAATAAATGATTCTTTTGTTCTTAAATAAACATATGGTTGATGAATATACCAAATTTTAGAATACTTCAGATTTTCGCCTGAGCAGTTTTATCATGTTTTGAATTTAATAGAAGATGAAATTTATGCACATCCATGATATCCCCGAGATACAATATTTACAACTTTTATTTATCTCTTGACTAAGTTCAAGCCACAATAACTTTTTTCTGTACATCTCTGTACTCCTTCATGCTCATATTGTATAAAAATGGTATAAAACTCGATGATTTGCAACAAAAGTATCTAACTTTCGTCGTTAAAATTGGAAAGTTATAAAAACAAGTACTGTATTTCCGACATTTTGTTATAAAATCTTAGTTTGTTTTTAGCAATTACACCAATGAGTACGGGTAATATCTTCTATATTCTTTGTTTGCGCTGGCAAATTGCGTCCTGGATTCAAGAGATTCCAAAATACGACGCGACATGTCAGCGCAAATTTTTTGCGCCAGCAATTTGCGTTGTAGATAAACCACTTCCATTTAAATACATGGGGAGCAATTTTTGCGCTGGCGCGTTGCGTCGTAGATAAACCACAGCATAAGTGGATGTGGTTTATCTACAACGAAAATTGCTGGCGCGAAAAATTTTGCGCTGACATGTCGCGTATTATTATTAAGTCCTCTTACGTTCCAGGTTGCCAAATTCCAGTAATCATAAATCCTTTGTTCTTTGCCTGTCGTCATAGTTTTATTATCCGCCTGCTTATTTCTTGTAGTCTTTCGAGTATTTAAAGTTTTCCCCATTACAGGTTACCAGCCTATAGTTAGGTAAGTCCAGTGGTGGGGTTGCCACCTCAATGCCTCTTGGACAGGCATGCTTTTCTGTAGGTGATGCTCCCTTAGTCTTTGAAGTTTCTCCTTCTCCGCAAGGCAGCGGTTCCTCTCTCTTTCCCTGAGTGAGGGTAGGGTGCCTCTTCCGCCAAATCTGCCGTATTAAGGGTATCCCTCTCCGCCTTCATTGCCGTTGAGGTCTTCACCGTTCCCTGGCAAGGGGCCCTCACATGGTACTATCAGCCGGGCCAGCTGAACCAAGGTATTTTTTGCGAGGTGTTACTCCTCCCCCTCCTCCTTTCTCATCCGGGTTTGGGACCGGCAATAGCGGAATTAAATGGTTCCAACACGTCCAGAGAATGTCAAATTCCCGTTTACCAAAGATGATTTACCACCTCAAACCTAAAGGCAAAAGAGACCTCAGAAGACCCTTCAACCGATGGAAAGATCAGTTTTTGTAGTCGCAGAACGGGCATCATCACCCAATACTGCATTCGGAAGAAGAAGAAGAAGAAGGAGAAGAAGAAGAAGATGTCGCGTCGTGTATTGGAATCACTTGAATCCGGGACGCAATTTGCCAGCGCAAACAAAGAATATAGAAGATATTACCCGTACTCATAGGTGTAATTGCTAAAAACAAACTAAGATTTTATGACAAAATGTCGGAAATACAGTACTTGTTTTATAACTTTCCAATTTTAACGACGATAGTTTTGTTGCAAATCATCGAGTTCTATACAATATGAGCATGAAGGAGTACAGAGATGTACAGAAAAAAAGAGTTACTGTGGCTTGAACTTAGTCAAGAGATAAATAAAAGCTATAAATATTGTATTGTATCCTGGGGATATTATGGATGTACATAAATTTCGTCTACTATTAAATTCAAAACCTGATAAAACTGCTCAGGCAAAAATATGAAGTATTCTAAAATTTGGTATTTTCATCAACCATATGTTTATTTAAGACTAAAGAATAATTTATTCTATAATTTTCCATACAACATTCATATGATGCTGTTCTATGTACTTTTTCTGTCTTTACTAATATTTCTTACTATTTTAAACGTTTTGCAGCGATACTTAAAACTTTTTTATAAAGAATTTTAATATGTTTATGTATGTACACAAATTATGACTTTTCCTCTCAATTTATTTTCAAAGTTCTTTATTGGAATTGAAGTTGGTATACGTGAACGCTTATAAAATTTAATCCACCAGATCGCAGGACATATGTATGAATGACCAATATTTGCATTTAATTCCAAACCATATTTTAAGAAATAAATGTTCAATCACTTAATCTTGTTAGGTTCCGATGGGTCAGTTTAGTATACATCAGATTAGTTTATAGTTTACTAAATAGTACTATGTAATTTATTTCATTAGGTTATACAGGGGCAGGTTTGTATGCATTAATTTTTGTAAACACATTTGGAAATTTATTATGAACGTTGGTCATTTTATATAAACGAAAAGCGCACAAGTTGTGCATGAATCTAACTAAAGTTAATGTCTTCTACACTACTTTTCACAGTGTCGTTAGTCTGTGCAGGTCGCAATTATTGATTTGGGTAGTCCTTTACATGATGTAACGTGGTAACGGTCACACGGTAGTTCACAAAGTTCACATACACATGTTGAGTCATTTTGATTTCCCATATATGTGGTCCCATCTGGCGACAATTCCATAAACATAAGTGCTGTACCGTATGCGCTCCATTCTAAACCAGTATCACGCCGCGCGTAACGCGAGATTGCGTCACGTCGGACGTGACACGCTGTATAATAAACCGTAGCATAAGCGTTTTAGGTTGCTGAATGTGCTCAATTTCATTTATTTCCGCTCCATCGACAGCCCATTTTCGCTTATTATCGCTGTTTTAGCTAAAGTCGCTGAATGCGCCCCATCTGTACCAACCATAGAGAACCGAAGTACCAACTGCATGACCAACCATCATATTAATAAATTGCACTATTACTTTATTTTGTTTGGTTGAGAACAGGCCAGTGAATCATTATGGTTGAGTAGGGACAAGTTGATGTATGTCGAATTAGTTTATTGATATATAATATAAATTATATTGTTAGATAATAAATTATGAGTTAGTGTACATCCATTCTAAAAGTACGTTTGGAAATTTACTGCAAAGGTTGATCATTCTGACTGTACAGCCATCTATTTGAGACATAAAGTGCGGTTTATCTGAAGTTTTGGTTTGTGTAGTTTAAAGTTTCTTCTTGTGTTGCTAGTTTTAAAACAAATTTCCTTCAATAATGGAAAGATTCATTAGTATGATTGATTTAGCGCCACTATGGTTTGATCAAGAAGAATGTATTCAATTTCTGTTCGATGAAGGTCTTTTAAGAACGAGAATGTTGTGCCCTGAATGCCGTGCTTCCCTCTCTCCAATAACAAGGAAGGGTATGACATTCCCGGCGTTCAATTGTAGGAGAGGGCCCATGCAATTCTTTCAGTCGGTCGCGAAAGGAACTTGGTTCGACAATTGCAAGATATCTCCTGCCCAAGTTCTTGGCATAGTTCATTGTTTTGCTCATAAATCGTCATATGCTCAGACAGTTATGCATTGTTCTACCGACGATAAACGCCTAAGTGAAAACACAGTACTTAGCTGGTTCAGTTACTGTCGAGAAGTTTGTTTAATTTCAATGCAGAACAAATATGCAAATCGTGGCAAAATTGGAGGTCCTGGCCATATCGTGCAAATAGATGAATGTAAAACTGGAAAGAGAAAATTGCATCGAGAGCATATTGTTGAAGGAAACTGGGTTTTGGGCATGATTGATGTCCAGACTAATGAGGTGCGGATGGCGATTTGTCCAAACAATAGGAGGGATGCTGTTACCCTATATGATTTGATTGAGGAGCATGTTGAATTGGGAAGTACTGTTCATACGGACTGTTGGGGAGGGTACAGTGGTTTAATGGGTGATGATTTTGCTGCCCACCTAACTGTGAACCATTCGTTAAACTCTGTGGATACAATAAAAAGTACTCACACGACTGATATGGAATCTCGCTGGCAAATTCTACGACGTAAGCTTTCTAGGAACGTAAAATGTGATCAGTGGGATATTCATGTAGCTGAATATTTATGGCGTTTAGATTGCCAAAATCGAGATGCGGATCCTTTCCAAGAAATCATTGAAGATATTAGATTGGCTTTTCCAGTAGAGTAATTTTCATTTCATTCAAGCCTGTAACTCCTTATATTCTAATTGTATTTACTATGCGAGTATAGTCTAATTTTATTAAAGTGGGATACTATGTAGGAGTTGAAACTAAATATGTTTCCCTTTTAGTATCATTTTGTAATGCTCTTTCATATGTTTTCAGAATTTCCTTCTTTTTTTTTGTCACATGATGTATGATTTGTTAGCCAGCAAATGTCTTCTATTATTTACTGACATGGTCTCCGATTCAATTTTTTAATCTTGGTGCCATAAAAATATCACAAATTTGAACATCCAAATTACTGTGACTTATGCTGCCCCTGGATAGATGATGCCATAACTCTTGCGAGCTAGGCTCAGTGTTGTTCGTGTGACAATTTGATATAGATCCATAAAGTTTACAGAACGATTCACAGTTTAGACATAGCAGCCCTTCAGCCATCAACGTGGATTGTGCTTATAAATTCTACATGCTTGGAAATTAAATTAAAGAGGTAGAGCTTCATGTTATTAGAACAAATCGTCATGTGCATCTAATTCATAGTGACATCTATCATCTTAAAATTATTTTCTAAGTCACAGGGTATTTTGTAGATTTTCTCTATTTTATTTTATAAATCCTACAATTTTGTAATATCTAAGTTTTTTAAAACTTTTTTGTTACTATTTACAAACCTATGTGTTGTAAGCTTTTTCAATATTTTTTTTCTAAGGCCTCCAACAATTTCATATTTTCAATTTCCTAAAAATATTTTTTAATAATGTGAAATCCTGTATTTTGTGCTTTTTTCAATATTAATTTCTAAATCTTTCTGCAATATTGTATTTTCAAAGTTTTTTGTTTTGTTTTTCGTATTATCTTTTAATTCCTCCTATAATTTTATATAAGCTACACCGGTAGTCATTTATTTGGCCATTAATTAGTTATATTTTCAAAGTTCTGCTATCATCTAGTACTACAATGGCAAAATTTTGTATTTAATTAATTATTTCTAAGTTCCATATTTTGTAATTGTTTGTTAGAAGTGTAAATTTATTTATTATTATTATTTTCTTTAACTTCAAAGTTTTTGCAATTCTCTTCAACCAAGTTCCTAACCTGAAATTGTCATTGAATATTATTTTCCAATTCTTAACAATGGACTTGCTGTAAAGGCAATTCAGGCACTCATTCTAAAGTTCTGTAGTTTGAAGTCCCTAAAAGGAGAATCGTAAATGAGTTGTTGATGGTGGCAATGTTGGAAGAGGAGGGAAAGACTGCAAGTGAGTAGCACAATTGTGTTATAAGAATGTCATTATCTTACTGTGATTTGTGTACATAAATAAATATAAACATTGTAAAAGAAATGTTATAAGTATCATTGCAAAATGTTTAAAATAGAACTCAATGTTAGTAAAGGCGGAAAAAGTATGTAGAGCAATAGTATTACAAGAATATGTGTGGAAAATCGTAGGTTGAAGTATTCTAATCTACAGCTGCATTGAGCATTCTATCATGAAAAAAATTAATAAACTTCAATAAAAAAAGAGTGGTTCATCTAGTAAAAAGGGAGATGGTTTACATTTGAGCTTCTAAGTTTTTTATTTGACATTGATGTACTGAACCAACATTGTCAACTGCTGACAGTGATGAGAACAAATTTGGGATGAATTTTTAGGAAAACTTCAAAATAAGTCACCAACTCGTTGAATTTTTCAAAGTTCCACAGAATCGAAGTGTGCATGCATAAACACTTAATGAAACTTCCACCAGATGGCAGGGCATCTTTTAAATCAGTATATCCATCCTCTGCAATAAATTCCCAAATTTGTTTTATAAGAAATGGTTGTTCACCAATTTCTCCCTTCCTAACCTAAATAAATTACATGCATATTATTTAATAAACTATAACCTACACTGCTCAAAAAAGTTAGAGGAACACATGTTCAAACCAAAACACGAGAATGAATATTGAAACAATTTAAAGTTTGATCTTTTTTAATTATAAATTGAAGATTCATGTAAAATTAGAATAGACATTCAAACAATATTTTCTTGTACAGTATTAGCAATACTGTGGAAATTTGAGATTTACAATTTTTGGAATCAATGTTTCCATGGTTATTTGAACACTCAGTACTTAGTGTGTCCTCCATGAGCCTGAATGACTGCATTACACCTATGAGGCATGCTTCGCAGAAGCCTTCTTACAGAAATTTGTGAGATTCTCTCCATTTTCCGGGGAAGGCCATGGGAAAGTGTCTTCAAGGATTCTGAAGTACAGCAGGACGCGCGAGGTGGCCGCTTAACAAACAAGTTTTTCCAACTTATCCCACATATGCTCGATCGATTTAAGGTCCGGACTGCATGCAGGCCAGTCCATCACCCAAATTTTGGGCATTTGCTTGCAGCGACATCTACTGGTAGCCTGTGCTGTATGACATCATTGCATTAGAAGAACATTAGGGTCCCATTACCATAAGCCAAAGGGTACACATGTTGCGGGATAATGTCATTAATGTAAATTATCAGGAAGTCCTTAGTGCTGTGGGAACAAGGCACAAGCTCTGTCCGAGACTCAAGTATGTAATCCACCAGCCCAAACCAGAACAGAAAACAACTCAAAACGTCATGTTTCATAATTGTGGCTTGATCAAAACGTTCACCAAGGACGTCTCCCTACATATGTTATGAACATCAGAACCTGTTTAGACGGAAATCTTGATTCGTACATGAATAAAATTACCTTCCATTGGCGGGGGATTGCCAGTTGACATGAGTCTGACCACCTCACAGCGAAGGCTACTGATATGGCGGTTGCTGACGTGTTAACCGAGGGGCTTTAAAGAGGATTTCTAGGACCTCAAACCTTGCATTTCTCAGTCTATTTCATGTACAGATTCTGGATCAGAAATTACCCAGTCCTAGTTGCTGTGTGTAAATGATTTGGTAGATTAATAGTGCTGTGTAGATTTTCTTATGCAGGGAAACAGACATGGATAAGATAAATCTATCCTGTATGTCTGCAGTCTTCTTCTTACGACCATTGCCCGGAGGTCTCATCTTGTATCATTTGTGTCTCTGCTATATCGCCTTCACAGTCTATGGAGGATGGGCAAGGGTTGACATCAAAGGATCCTAGAGACATGGCAGGAACGATGAATGGGCGATCTTTCCCCAATCAGGTGCAACTGAGCGTGAATGTAAGATGTCTCATTACTCTGTGATTAGCTTCAGACACACACAAAAAGTAGAACTGATTCCCTACCACAGATTATGTCTACAGAAACCGTTTTTAAAAAATAAATACAGATATAGCGAGAACTCACTGTTTGCTTCAGCGACACTCTTGGTGTGGAATTGCACTAACATATTCAGAGAGACAAAATTGTAATAAAATAGACAGAAGACACAGGTCAATCTGATTTTAAAACATGCCTTGAAGGCGCAAAACATCTGACTCGTCAAAAATTAAATTGTTACAATATTTATTTGTTAGGGCTTGGTTTAAAACAATTGCTTCGCTCTATTTTTAGTAGGTTGAGTAGTGTAATTTGGTATATACTAACTTGTCCCATCGGAACCTCACAAAATTAAGTGAATTTCTTAAATTATGTTTTGTAATTAATTTCAGTCCCGCGCCATAGCCGAGCGGTTAAGGTAGGAAGCCTTGGCGCAGAGCTACGGGACTTGTGCTGGTTCGAGTCTCCATGGGGGAAGAAATTTTCTCATGGTATTTCGGCCAGTATGGGACCGGTGCCCACCCAGCATCGTGAGGCAATTGGGTAGCTACAATAAGTAGCGGCTCCAGGTTGAGGAACCAGCTATAACGGCTGGGGGACTCGACATGCTAACCACATGTCACCCCTACACTGACTGTCGATCATCTACCTCTGTGATTGACACATGTGGATGTGAAGGGCCAGCAGCCGGCTGGTAAAAGGGCAACCGCTGAAAAGTGAAAAGACCCTCAATCGGAATTAATTTCAAATGTTGGTCAAACAAATTTCATAGATATGCCCTGACATCTGACAGAAGTTTATTAAGCATTTGTGCATACACCCCCTGTTTTTGTGTAGAACTTTGAAAAAAAAATCATTGAGATATAAATATAAAAACTTGAATACATAGATAAATATTTGGCTCAAGTTTAAAATATCTTTACGTATGGTTTTCCTTACTACATTCTTGTAATAGGCCTACTGTTGCTCTATGTACTTCTTCCATTTTTACTAACATTTTGCACTATTTTAAACATTTTTCAGCGATACTTATAATTTTTTTTGTTACAAATATTAAATATTCATATCCATATGCAATGATTTCTTCAAAGTTCAGCAGAATCATTATGCAAATGCTTAAAGTAACATCCGCTAAATGTCAGAGATATCTGTTAAATCGGAATGACCAACATTTGACATTATATTTCAAGAAGTGGATGTTCATTCACTTTAATTTGTTAGGTTCCAATTGGATAGGTTAGTGTACATCAGATTAGTTTACACTTCAATAAATAATTAATCCTTAATAATTCTGCCTGAGGGCAGGTCTTTCACTGCAATTATAGCGTTTTCATGCCATGCTTTGTAGCTTTACTAGAGAATTATAGGTGTGGTAGTTTCTGTTGCTTTCTATACTGGTGCAGGATGATGATGATGGCTGGATGATATACATGTAATTTAATTTGTCAGGTTAGGAAGCGTGAAGTTGGTGTACATGTATTTCTTATAGCTTTAGGAATTTATTGCGAAGGTTGGTCTTACTGATTTCACATATATATCTGCCATCTAGCAGAAGTTTCTTTAAACATTTGGCACATTCAGTGGCAATTTAATTTGTCAGGTTAGGAAGAGAGAAGTTGGTGTATATGTATTTCTTATAACTTTAGGAATTTATTGCAAACGTTGGTCTTACCGATTTCACATACATATCCGCCATCTAGCAGAAGTTTCTTTAAGCATTGGGCACATTCAGCGGCCAAAAGCTTCCTTCTTCATTGAAAAAAGTACTTGTCTCAACTTTGATTATGCTGCATTTTGATTATTGTGACTTACTCTTAACTGACATGAGTATCACATTTGGATAAAGGCTGCAACGAGTTCATAATGCTTGTGCACGTTATTTATGCAATACGTAAATCAGACCACATAACTCCAGTATTTGAAATGTAGAGGAACAGCTAGAGTTAAATTTTCTTTCGATCGTGTGTTCAAGTTATGGTAGGAGGATAGCGAATGAAAGCGAGTAGAAATATGAAGGGGTGATGAGATGGACATAATGTTATATAAGAAGCAGAGACAATGTATCTTTTCGCCTGTCTTCCAATCGGAGCCAAGACAACTTATATCCAAGATGTTGGACCTTGAAGACTTTGATTATGTTTTCGGTATACGCGGAGAAGAGGAATTTGATAGTCTACCAAAGAATTCAACTGGAAGAACAGGAGAATTGGCATAATATCGCACGATGCAGACCTCGTCGTATATGGTATTATTTGCAGGACGCAAGCATAAATGCATTCCTCTAGCAGATGAAAATAACGGAAGTGGTTTTGTCGCTGAGAATTCTGGGTAATTCCTTGCCAATATTACGAAAAAAACTACTTCCATGCATGACCAGTCAGTGACTCGCTAATTCGAACTTTGCACGTTCTCATGGAAAACTCAGCTCACCAGAGTCTAATGTATTTACATGCAACCCTAAATCTTCGTAATCTTCTTCCATCAGTAGCTGATCATCAGCAAATAGCTATGAATAAATTGTATCTTCTTCTCACCTTTATTCTCATAGGTGAACATTTGTTTTTTCCATGGTGTTAAGGCATTTTTAGATAGGCTATATTTTGAATAAGATCGGTGATAAACTACATCCCTGTCTTAAACCTTTAGTAACTCCAAAACCTGATGTAATAGTTTTATCCATTTTTACTCTGGAGATAGATTTATCATATTTTTTTATTGATTTAATAAGGGCAAGGCTTAGATTTATAATTTTTTTATTGATTTAATAAGGGCAAGGCTTGTATAATATTCATAAGTTGAGCCCGGATTTGTATGCGAAATGCATGTTTTGTTTTACGCATTAAAACATATGTGAAAATGATATACATGTTAAGTGGTCCCTTCACAGACAATTTGAGCAGTATGTGATAATGCATATTCCAAGGTAAAATGCTTATTTTATATTTTTTTGCATGAATGCATATTTTACTCCTAAATGTGGTATTAAATTATAATTTTCCCTTCTGCTAAATACTAGTAATTAATTAATTATTAATTAATATATTTTTTAATTTAATTACATGCCCAGAGGCTATAAGATGGCAGCCCCATCACTGGTCTTGCCTTCCTTTGGCCAGCAACCAATCGAAGGGACTATTATTATGCTTTCAAGTCTTATACGAGAATTTCGCTCAAACGCTGGAGGGAAAATTTTCTATAGGATCGTAACAGGCCTTGGCCTAATACTTGGAAGGAAGAAGAAGAAGACATTTTATATAATGCATTTATTAAACACAATGTGTACAGTACATATGATTTACCATTCTGCTATTAATTGGTTTAGAGTTTGAGTTCTTTTTTCGCACTTCGCTAGGTGATACTTGGGGCACGGTTTGTTACAGAGTTTGCAGACGCAGTCTTCCTCGGGTTCTAGTAACTTTGTTTGTGACATATTTCCCCATGGAAGCCATGGACGGCAAAACGTGTGTACAAGTGGCAAAGTCGAAAATTTGGTCCTTTCCATTCGTCTGTGTTTAATGCTTCCATTTCCATGATTTCATTCAGAATTTCCCTGGCTTTTCTCTGTCTCTCCTTGATTACTGTTTTGTATGCCTGTGTATTTTCTGATGTCTTCCATGAAGTAAGACTCCTTTGCTACTATGTAGGCATAGCTATGTCTTGTGAATCTTGAAATTGAGAGTTCGCTTTAGGAATCTGGCTTTTATGCTTTCAAGCTTCATGAGATTTTTGACCATTAGATAGGTCCATATTAGCAGGATTCCATATGTGGCAGCCGGCATAACTTTGAGGTTGAATAACTCTATGGCAGTTGGTAGGGATAAGTTTTGTAGCTTTGGGATGTCATAAATGGCTTTTGTCGCAGCAGTAGTATGCTCTTGTATATGCATCGAGAATACTGTTCCAGTGGTCTGTAATGTTTTTCCTGGTATTTGAAACTGCTAACGAATTCTAGAGTTGATCCGCCGCAAGTGAGGTGATCTTTCTTGGATAGTCTTCTTCCTCTCCTAAATTTCATTGCTTTGGTCTTCGAGCTGTTTATTACCATTGAATTTTCTAGCGCCCATTTCCTGATCTTCTCCATGGCTGCTTGCAGGTCTTCTAGGCTCATGGAGAGGATAGACATGTCATCTGCATACATAAGGAGTTTGACGTTCCTTGTGTCTATCACCTGACCGATGTCCGCCGTCATGACAATAAAGAGTATCGGGCTCAATGGGTCTCCTTGTAGTACCCCTTTTTTGTCTGGATGATGTCTTTTGGCGTAGTTATGCCATCATGTATAGCCACATAGTTTGTGGTTAGGACTGACGTGATTATTTGTAGCTCATTGCTAGTCCTACTAGTATGCTCTTTAGCTTTTGAACGAGTATATTTCTGTTGATGCTATTGAAGGCTTTAGCGTAGTCTATGAAGATTGCATACAGAAGGGTGGTGGGTTGCACCAAGGTCGTTATTGTGCAGCGTTGATCTACCCAGGGTGAAGCCATATTGATTCATTGGTATGATAGCATGAAATCTTGGTTCAATTTGCCTTAGTAGAAGTCTAGTGAAGAGTTTAAACATCACATTCTCCGGGGCTATTCCCCTATATGAATTTGGATCGTGCTTTCTGCTTCTGCCTTTGTAAAGCACAGTTATCAGTGTGTTCCTCCACTGTTTTGGGATTGAATTCTTCTTGAAGTATTCTCCAAAAAGGCACGCTAGCGGTTCCGCCAGGTCTCGGACTGTGTCTTTCAGGTGTTCAACATATATTCCATCTGGGCCAGCTGCTTTGTTTTTCTTTCCGTCCATGATTAGTTGAGTGACTTCTTCTGTTGTGATGGGGGTCGAGGTTTGATTGCATTCTGCATGTAGCAAGAAGGAGTTGCACATTTTGTCCCTTTCTCCCAGGAGGTTGCTGAAGTGCAGTTCCCATCACTCCATGTTTAAGAGGGGGGTCAATTTTTTCTTCTTCGAGGACCTTAGGATTTTGTAAGGTTTCATTTGCACCTCAGCAATTAATTCCTGTTCTACGAGGTCGTATGTAAATTTATTTTGCTTCAGTAAGCACTAAAAAGAGATATATTAATTTTAATTATGTTTTCATTTATTGTTTTCCAGTTTGTGATATATCTCTTATATTTCATTCTTTTTAACACCACTGTAAATATGAACATATGATCCTAAAGTTTCTATTCCTTCTCCTTTCTTCTTTGTTTCTGTCAATATGATGGTATGCTGGAAAAGGGAAGATGCTAAGAGGGAGGAGAGCCTCTAATTGCTTCAAATTCTAAGACTTAGAGGAACGGAATTGCACATCTTCCTTAGTTTCCAATCCCACATTCATGTGGTGCAGCTATTAGTAACCATATAACTTATCGGCAAACGGACAGGATGGGCTACTCACCAATCGCACTGGTCAGCATGGTGAGATATTGACCGATACGGTATTACTTCCACTTCCATACCATATCTCTTTTTTATCTTTCCTAGCCAGTCTCTCTGGACTGAACACTTCTTGTTTTCCGACCCCAATGGTATTACAGTATTCGAGGCCTAGGGGATCATTTCATCTTTTCTCTCAAATTCTTCCTTATTAAGGGCAGATCAGGCTCTTAGCTATAGTGAAAGCACCTGATCTAAGGATGGACATCTGAAAAAAAAAATCCCTAGTCCTCCAGGTTGGGGGTTGATGCAGTAGCCAGCTCCCGCCCATCAGAAAAAAAAATGCAATGCTAAAAAACCTAATAGAGGTAAGCCGGTTAGATTGAAAGGAAGACAAATCAAGCTGCGGAAACAAACTCTGCTAATTGGAACATGGAATGTACAAGGCATAAGGAATAAAATGGAGGATGTTCTTAAGCAGATGGAGGAGTACTATTTTTATTATTATTTATTTATTTATATACAGGTTTACAGTGTAATAAAACATCTTCCTGTGTCCAAAGCTCTTTAAATTTTTATCTTCTTTCTCCATTCTTCTCTATCGTCACTTTCCAATTCTTCCAGACCTAGCTCCCTCATACCTCTTCTTATATCATCCATCCATTTAAATCTAGATCGTCCTCTCTTTTATTTACAAGGTGGAATCCATTCCAAATCTTGTCTGGGTAATCTTTTCTCTGGCATCATACGTATATGACCATACCATTCCAATTGTCTGTATCTCACAGAATCTAATATTGAATTTTCGACTTTCATTTGTTGTCTGATGATTGTATTTCTGATTTTTTTCCAATTTAGAATGTCTAGTTGAGCGTCTAAAACATTCCATTTCAGTAGACATAAGCTTTAAACTCAAATTTTTATTCAACTGCCAAGTTTCTGCACCGTATGTTAGTGAATTTTGAATTATGAATTTATAAATTTGTATTTTGGTATTTATTCTTATGTTCTCAACCCACAAAACTCCGTTTAACATTGTTATTACCGATCTGCCTTTTTTAATTCTATATTTTATCTCATTTTTTTGGGTACATTTTGAGTTAATTTTGATCCCCAGTTAATTACATTCTTCACATCCTTTGATACATCCCATTATTAGTGTTTATAATTATTATTATTATTATGGATGATGAACAATAATAATAATTTTTTTTTATTATTGTCCATCTATGGGCTATTATTTTACTGGACTTGACATATATAAACTAAATATTTTAATTGAAGGGTGAAACATTTACCTCACTAATATGTAATAAATAAATAAACACATAAATATATGACGCTATATTATCTTTTATTACATAAATTTATAGCTCTATTATTAAAACGTGGTACTGCATACACAGTTAAATGTATACCATTAGCTAAATATTATAGAGTTTATGAAGGCAGGAATATTACTTAATATAGTGTAAAGTGGACGTAGATTACGTGGCAGGAATTAATGTTATAGCACTTATAGGATGTATTTTTGCGAAAATACAAATGAATAAAAAAACATTGTTGAAGGATTCAAACACTGGCTTTCATACATATTTCATGTTCTTGTAAGTGGTTTAACAACCTACGCTACTCGAATCTCGGATGCTAGTTGTCTAAATATTGGCTGTCTTTTACTTTTGCACTATGAATGAGAGTTTAACTCTATTTGAAATGTCGCAATTTGAGTAATATTGCATTTGTCAAACAATCGTAAATATCTAGAAGCATATCTCGTTCATTGTTCTTTAACTATTTAAGACGATTAAAACCAAATACAGCATATTTAAAACATTTAAAAGTGCATTACCTCATGAATCACAGCTTTAGTTTTTTCGAGTATGCGCAGTGGGCCATTACAGGGACTCTGCTTTTTAAAGCGGCTCATTCTTTTTTGTCGCTAAGTGTACATAAAATAAATGCGTAAACATTTAAAAGTGCGTTACCTCATAAATCACAGCTTTAGTTTTTCGAGTAAGCGCAGTGGGCCATAACAGGGATTCTGCTTTTTAAAGCGGCTCATTCTTTTTGTCGCGTAAAAATTATAAAAAAATGTTATAAGTATAATTGCAAAATGTTTAAAATAGAACTAAACTTTAGTAAAAACGGTAAAAATACATAGAACAATAGTATTAGAAGAATAGTGTGGAAAATCGTTGGTTAATTTCAGCTACATCGAGATCTGTGTGCTGGCCGGCCACGTCTGACGCACTGTCAAAGGGACGGATGAAAGAAATGGATGAGATGAATATGGAGAAAGGTGGAATGAAATTTGTGTCAGGGGAAACCCCAATAAAACATGCCGTAGCTTCGTTTTGTCAATCACAAAACCCCACATATAATTCTCGAGAGTCGTGACCCCAGCGGTGAAAGGCGAGCGTCTAACCACTTGCACCACGGAGCTGCTTGGTATTTTAAGGACTGGTGGGTGAAAAATTGACCATTTGAGATCAAAATTGGCATTTTTGTTTTTTTTTTTTTTACTTAAAAATAGCCTGTACTCTAATGTATATGTTGACAAAGTTTCATAGGCCTATGACGCTTCTAAGTGCCCTAAAGTGCTGATTAGGTCTGTATTTTTTTATATTTAAACTGCATGCAAATCTTTAAACTTGTTTTTCCACACTTTTATTTTCACTGCATTTTTGTACATTCAAAATTGAATGGAATTCACAAATTTTATCCTAGAAGGTTCAAATTTTTACTGCTTGTCCTAACAACAATGAGTAACAAAGTAGTGTATGGGTTTCGTGATTGAAGTAGTATTTTAAGAAATAAAAAATAAAATGCATGCAATTATTTCTTTTTTTTTTTAATTCCACGCATGAGGTACATTTTTTTTCACCTTTGTATTCACATTATAAGAATTCTAATGCATGACTTTTTCTAAATATTTTAGGGATCTTTTAAAACAAAAATCAAAATTTTACTAAAAAATTGTGGAACCCATTTAATTATAATATATGCAATTTTTATATAATATTTAATAATTCATACAATAAATGTCTCACAAGAATGAAACTTAAACACATCGTTATGCATCATGCAGTGAATGTTTTGTAAAAAACGCAAGTCTCTAGCTAAAAAAATATAGAAAATAGAAATTTCAACCATCACCCCCTTAATAAGAACAATTACAACTTCTAGCTACAATAATAGCTTGTTTTAAACGATCTATTCATTTATGTAATAAATTTAATCCGTTAAAATAAATCGTAAATTCTGTATATCCCTTATAGTTGTATAATTAATTTCAACAGCATCGCGTAATATGAACAAAAATTGAATTTAGCGCTTCCGCTGAATCAGAGCTGCATTCGACTAATTTCACATAGGGCGCATTCAGCTGCCAATAAAGCGCTCTAGCAAAAATGGCTGCCATTTGCAGCGGAAATTTAAGGAGTTTGTTGAATGGACCGCTGCATGCAGCTATACCGCCAAATTTAAATTTGTTCATTGGCTCATTACTCATATTACTACGCGATGCTATTGAAATTATAATGCTAATAGGGTTATACAGATTTTACGATTTATTTTAATGTATGTAATTTATGAAATCGACGAATAGATCGTTTAAAATAAAATATTATTATAACGAGAAAATTTGTATTTTTTAAATTATTAATATATCAGGCGGCTCCGTGACGCAAGCGATTAGACGCTCGCCTCTCACCGCTGGCTTCTCGAGAACCTTATTTATAATGTTTATTATTAGTTTAATCATATTAATTTGTGTTTTAGTAAGAGTAGCTTTTTTTAACTTGGTTAGTCTCGGTCATTATAAGTAGATTTTGTAGTGGAGGAAACGGATCTACGGCATGTTCTTTCAGGGTTTCTCCCATTTTCCCCTACCACAATTTTATTCCACCTTTCCCCATTTTCATAACATCCATTTCGTTCATCAGATGTAGTCAGCCTGCACCCTAGTTAATTACAGACCTCTATAAATATAGGGGCTTAATCTAATCACTTGATCTGACCCTGATTTGGACACAACTTGATATTATTTTATTATATTTAAACATCACTCCTGCGAATTCCCTATGTGATGCATATCTTGCTCCTTCATCATCACATAACAGATATATTTAATAACCGCACTAAAAGTATTGCCAGGTGGGCTGTAGGGTAAATTTTATTCAATTGTTCAGCCTTTTATTCATGTGATTTCTTACATAATATTTGACACTTTTAGGTCTATATTTAAATCTATGAGGAATAGGGGTTACACTAGAAAATGCAGGAAGTACAGGCATATGTGCAAAATTAATGTATGTGGTGCAAGACATGACCTAAGTGCAGCAACCAAACAATTGTATAAAGGAAGGCATCATTGTATTTTTTCAACCTCAAACATACTTCATCTTTATTTTAAATTTGTCAAGGAATAGGAATGAAAACAAAGAAGAATATTATAATAATTTAAATAGTTTTCTTAATAATTAATTTTTTTGCATCATCTGATAATATTAATTACTTATAAGAGTAACTACCATAATATTTATGGCTAAAATAAAACCAAAACATTATATGTAATTTCCAACCATATATGTGAAATTCTGTCATAACAGCAGTTAATTATAGATAACCTCTCACTCACCATACTTAAAGACATTATTTAATATAATTCTAACATTAGCAATGCCACTTTCTTAGTAAAGTTAAGTGCTACACTAAATAGTATATCACTGAATTATTTATAATACATGAAAAACATTTACCACCAAGATTAATGGTAATATACAGTGAATAGCAATATCCCATACAAGAGACTACATGCATTTGAATTAAAAGATATAACACCACATTTCATTTTATGATAAATTGGGAATTAATGCGAAAATTATTCATACCTGGTTCAAGTAACGGCTCTCAGTATCTCAATGATAGGACATAGTATATAAAGTTGGAGATTAAATAATAATGGATCAGCTGTGATTAAAATCCCATGCTGAGTGCAAAATTTTCTGTTAATACATTAACCAACTCTAGCTGTAATTTAATTTTATTCATGCACATCACACTGAGTATTTGTATCTTCACTGGTCAAATTTAGATAAGAAAACTAGAATATTGTAATATTTGAATTCAAGTTATGGCTGATACTTCACAAAGCTCTTTATTCAGAAAAGATTACAAACATAAGATACACAGTTCATCTCTTTGTCCATTACACAAATTTCTTATTGTGTTGCACATTTAAAGAATAGTACAAATGTTCGTTTTATCTGTAGAGAAAATTGGTTCGGCAACCACTGTAGCACTTCCAGAAATGACCCCATGAACACAATCATACTATTCTAATTTATTTCATATATCTTGAAAACAAAAATTATAATTAACTTGGCACCAGGTATTAGCGAATGAATCATCTGCGGATACAATTTTCATAATAAAAACATTCACTCGTCAATAACACAATGATTTGCATGAAAAGAGGTTATAATCGTAAATTCTTGATCTTGATAATAATCTTAAAATTATCACTGTCTTTAGTTTACTTAATATATCACTTATGTTCGTCTAAAACGGTTAGCCACCTCGAATAACTCATATATTAATGTCCAGACATAAATAACACAAAATTTGTACATAAAATATAAATTGTTTATGGACAAAGACGCCATGTTTAAACTGAATGAACCGGCCAATCACAATGGATGCAGCGGTTTTTTCTGTCTGCAGCCTACTTTTACTTCGCTGCAGTAGCTGCAAGTCCGCTAGAGCGCTTTATTGCCCTCTGAATGGTATGCTGCAGATAAAGCGCTTTTGCAGCGCTTTGGCTACTGAATGCCCCCATATATTCGTTGCATTCGCAGCCATTTTTGCTATAGTCGCTGAATACCCCTTCCTGCATGACCAACCTTCACAATAGGAAATTACTAGTTTTTTTATTTAAATTGAGAAGGGTAAGTTTCTATATAACGAATTAGTTTATAATTTATTGAAGTAATATGTCAATTTATTTAGTTGGGTTACAAAATATAAGTTTGTGTACATTCATTTTAAAAGCACGTTTGGTAATTTATTAGGAATGTTGGTCATTCTGACTGCAGAGATAGTCATGCCATCTAATGTGAAGTATAAAGTGCGGTTCCTGCGAAGTTTCAAGTGTGTTTTTGTGTGTTGCTGGTTTTGAAACAAAATTAATTAAAAAATGCCTAAATTCATCAACCTGTTTGATTTAGGCCCAACACTACTTGATCGTAGAGAATGTATTCAATTTCTGTTCGATGAAGGGCTTTTAAAAACAAGAATGCTGTGCCGTGAATGCAATGCTCCACTCACTCCGGCAATAAGGCGAAATAGAGTATTCCCAATGTTCACTTGCAAGAGAGGGCACCCGGAATTCTCCAAGTCGGTCACGAAAGGAACTTGGTTCGAGAATTGCAGAATAAATCCTTTCCAAGTTATTTGCATAGTTCATTCATTTGCGCATAAATTTACGTATAACCAGACAATTATGCAGTGTTCTATCGGGAACAAAACCTTAAGTCGAAAGACAGTAGCCGACTGGTTCACTTACTGTCGAGAAGTGTGTTTATTATCTATGGAGGATAAATATTCAAATCGTGGCAAAATTGGAGGTCCTGGGCATGTGGTCGAAATTGATGAGTGCAAAATTGGTAGGAGAAATTTTCATCGAGAGCGTATAGTTGAAGGAAACTGGATTTTGGGCATGATCGATGTCCAAACCAATGAGGTGCGGATGGCGATTTGTCCAAACAATAGGAGGGATGCTGTTACCCTATATGAATTGATTGAGAAGCATGTTGAATTGGGAAGCACTATCCATACAGACTGCTGGAGAGGGTACAATGGTTTAATGGGTGATGATTTTGCTGCCCACCTAACTGTGAACCATTCGTTAAACTCTGTAGATACAATAAAAAATACTCTCACGACGAATATGGAATCTCGCTGGCGAAGTCTACGACGTAAGCTTTCTATGAACGTAAGATGCGATCAGGTGGATATACATATAGCTGAATATTTATGGCATTTAGATTGTCAGAATCGAGATGTGGATCCTTTCCAAGAAATCATTGAAGATATTAGATTGGCTTTTCCAGTAGAGTAATTTTCATTCCATTTAAGTGTGTAACTCCGTATATTTTAATTGTATTTACTGTGTGAGTGTAGTCTAATTTTATTAAAATGGGATATTATGAGGGAGTTGAAACTAAATATCATTCCCTTTTACTATCATTTTGTAATGCTCTTTCACATGTTTTTAGAATTTCCTTTTTTCTGTCACATGATGTAAGATTTGTTAGCCAGCAAATGTCTTCTATTAGCCTATTTACTGAAATTACTCTGATTGAATTTTAAAATCTTGTTGCCATAAAAAATATCACAACTTTGAAGAGCCAAATTAACGTGACTTATGCTGCCCCTGAATAGACGATGCCGTAACTCTCACGAGCTAGGCTCAATGTTGTATGTGTGACAATTTGATACAGGATCCACAAAGTTTACAGAGTTGAGGCATAGTAGCCCTTCAGCCATCAATGTGGAGTGTACTCATGCTTGGAAATTAAATAGAGGGATATCTTCATGTTATTAGAACAAATTGTCCTGTGTATCTAAGTAACAGAGTATTTTCTAGATTTTCTCAATTTTATTTCATAAATCCTATAATTTTGTAATATCTAAGTTTTTTATAAACTATTTTTTAATACTATTTGCAAACCTATATTTTGTAAGCTTTTCATTATTTTTTTTCTAAGGTGACCCAACAATTTCAATTTTCTAAAAATATTTTTAATGCCATCTGAAAACCTGCATTTTGTGTTTTTTCAATATTAATTTCTAAATCCTTTACAATTTTGTTTTTTTCCGTATTATCTGTAATAATAATAATAATAATAATACTTTATTTATTCTGGCAGAGTTAAGGCCATAAGGCCCTCTCTTCCACTCAACCAGCACAAATACAAATAAATATTCGACAAATATAGATATACACTATACTAATTATAAACAGTTAAAGATACAATAAATGTAACAATGTAAATGTCATGTACAAACAACATTTTATAGGGTAATAACAATAATGATACGATAATAATAATAATGTAAATATGATACATTATACGGGAAACACCAATTAATATATATATCTTACACTGGATAATAATGAAGTCGAGTTTAGAGCAAATATAAATTTAGATTTCTTTTAAAAGATGCCAATGTCCGGCAGCCCCTTATTTCTTGTGGTAGAGAATTCCAGTTGCGAGAAGTGGAGATGGTATATGACATGGAGTAATATCTTCTAATTCCTCTTAGAATTTTATATACACTGGTAGTCATTTATTTGTCCATTAATTAGCTGTAAGTGTAATTTTTTCAAAGTTCTGCTATCATCTAGCCTTACAATTGAAAAATTTTGTATTTAAATAATTATTTTCGAAGTTCCATAGTTTGAAATTGTATGTTGCTAGTATGTTGTAATTTAATTTTTTTTAATTACAAAGTTTTTGCAATTCTCTTCAACCAAGTTCCTAACTTGCAATTGTCATTCAATATATTTTCTAATTCCTAACGATGGACTTGCTGTCAAGGCATTCAGACACTCATTTTAAAGTTCTGCTGTTGAAGTCCCTAAAAGAAGAATTGTAAATGTTGATGGTTGCAACATTGGAAGAGGAGGGAAAGTAGCAAGTGAGTAGCACAATAGTGTCATAAGAACGTCATAATCTTACCATGTTTTGCATACATAAATAAATACGTAAAAATTGTAAAATATGCTATAAGTATCATTGCAAAATGTTTAAAATTGAACTAAATGTTAGTATAGACAGAAAAAGGGGTGTGGTGTACAAATCGTCGCACAAAATGTTCAATCTTATTTCTTATGCCACTGATGCACTAAACACTTTTAAACATGTTTAAAACATTTTGCAACACTTTTAAACACATTTTAAACATCTTCTAATGTTGCAACAATCTTTTTTTTATATTTATATATTTACGTAAAACATGATCGTGCTACATTGCTTACTTGCTACTTTCTGCTATTTTCCCTCCTCTTCCTACGTTGTTCCAACGTTGCCACCATCAACAACCCAAAATACTCCAGATGTTGCCAACATCACTTCCACGTTCCCTGGATTTCACCTACGTTAGAGTAATTGATTTAGGTTTGGTTAGCTTTTAGGTTCCTTGCTTTTTAAATGTGATTTGATATGTAAAATAAATTACATCTTCATATCTGTTATTCTATGAAAAATTCAAAATGTCGGACAGTTACTACGTAAAATCATATTTCCACTAGTTCATTTCGTGTTAATTATACATATTTAGACAAGTTCTGGGAATTTTGTGTCAATGTTGGTCATACTGATTTCACATACATATACCGCCAACTGCTGGAGGTTGCATTTATCTTTCTGGGATTACATGAAGCACTAGCGCATGCGCACTGGGATTCTGTAGAACTTAGAAGAATTTATGTACGACGGTAAGTACACCTTATCCAGAAAAAGTATGTAGATCAATAGCATTACAAGAATATAGTGTGGCAAATCATAGTTGTAGTATTCTAATCTTCAGCAGCATTTCCATCGTGAAAAAAATAAAATTAAAATAAAAAACTACAATCAAAAAAAGGGAGGTGGATTACATTTAAACTTTTACGTTTTTTATTGGACATTGATGTACCTAAATCAACATTGTCAACTGCTGGCAGTGATGAAAGCAAATTTGGAATGAGTTTTTGGAAAAAACTTCAGAATAAATCACTCACTCATTGAATTTTTCAAAGTTCCACAGAATCCAATTGTGCATGCACAAACACGTAATGAAACTTCACCCAGATGACAGGGCATCTTTTAAATCAGTATAGGCCTATCCTCTGCAATAAATTCCCAAATATGTTTATAAGAAATGGGTGTACACCAATTTCTCCCTTCCTAACCTAAATAAATTACATGCATATTATTATTTAATAAACTGTAATCTACTTTGGTATACACTAACTTGTCCCATCGGAACCTAACAAAATTAAGTGAATTTCTTAAATTATGTTTTGAAGAACAAAGTGGATTCAGACCAGGGCGTTCATGTATGGATAATATATTTACAATAAAAGAATTTATAAACAAAAGAAGAGAACATAACAAGGAAACATACATAGCTTTTATTGATTTTGTCAAGGCATTTGATAAAGTAGATAGAGGAAAACTTTGGACAATTTTAAAAGAAAAAGGAATTCCGAAACACTTAATAGCAGCTATAAAGAGTTTGTACTGGAACACAAATTTTGTTATAAAAACTAGAAATGAAGTAAGTAAAAATAAAATTCATAGTAATCAAGGAGTTAAACAAGGATGCAGTATCTCTCCAGTTTTGTTTAACCTACACATCAATGCTATAATAAAAAAATGGATAAAATAAATAAAATTAGATAAAACACACTACTTGAAAACATACACTGATGACCAGGTAGTAATAGCAAATACAGAAGATGAACTTCAAAGGAATATTTTTAAACTACATAATATATGTGAACAATATAATCTCAAAATATCCATAGAAAAAACTAAGGTAATGGCATTCCAAGGGAAAAATCAAATCAGATCCAAAATAGTAATAGGAAACAAAATCATAGAACAGGTGAACCATCTCATTTATCTAGGATGTGATATTTCATTTAATTATGATAATGATATAACTAATAAAATAGCAAAATTCCAGGGAATATGTGGTACGATAAAATGATTACTAAATAACAAAACAACAAGAGAGACCCAATTGAAATTTTACAAAACATTGGCAGTACCAGTACTGCTATATGGTTCAGAAGCCTGGATACATAAAAAACAAGATCTAAGTAGGATAACGGCGGCAGAAATTACATTTTTGAGATCTGTTAAAGGGTGCACTAAGGAAGACAGAATCAAGAACACAGAAATAAGACAGGAACTTGAAATATTTGCAATAACTGATAAAATAGATACACATATACAAAAAATGGAAGCAACACATAGACAGAATGAATGAAGATAGATATCCAAAACAAATAACAAAATACAAACCTAAAGGCACCCGAGATGTAGGCAGACCTAGTAAGAGATGGGCTGAAGTCGGAACAGGTCAACAGACCTAACCCATGAATGCAGATGATGATGATGTTTTGTAATTAATTGCAAATGTTGGTCACACCAATTTCACATATGTCCTGCCAACTGGCAGAAGTCCATTAAGTGTTTGTGCATGCGCCCTGTCTTTGTGTAGAACTGTGGAAAAAAATCATTGAGATATAAATATAAAAATTTGCGTATATAGTTAAATATTTGGCTCAAGTTTAAAATATCTTTACGTGTGATTTTCCTTACTACATTCTTATAATACTGTTGCTCTACATACTTTTTCCATTTTTACTAACATTTTGTACTATTTTAAACATTTTGCAACAATACTTTTTTTTGTTACAAATATTAAATATTTATATATGTATGCAATGATTTCTTCAAAGATCAGCAGAATCGTTATATGAATGCTTAAAGGAACTCCCACTAGATGACAGAGATATCTGTGTATCGGAATGACCAACATTTGATAATATATTTCAAGAAATGGATGTTCATTCACTTCAATTTGTTAGGTTCTGATGGGATAGGTTAGTGTACATCGGATTAGTTTGCACTTCAATAAATAATGTACAGTTAAACCTGTCTATGAGGGAACATGACGTTTCCTTATCCTTTTAAGCTCGGACATTTAAACTGCTTGCACGCACCCACTGGCTGGAGTTTTTTTACGACGTGAACTATGTGGACATTTAAACTTTAAATTTAACATTTCGGAAAAAAGACTGTATTTTCATTATTTTTGGTTAAAAAAATGTGTAACAAAAATAATTTAAAATGTAGAAGTATAGTTATGATTATGATCATAAAGTAATTCAGATTTATGATTTTTTATGGAATAAACTTGGAATATTTTTGAAGTAATTTTGTATGTATGGGGCACGTCATAGCGTAGTGGTTAAGGTATTGTGCTACAAGCCAGAAGGTCGCGGGTTCAAGTTCCGGTGGGGTCAGGATTTTTAAACTGACCCAAACTTTCTGGTGGCACTATGGCCCTGGGGTCGACTCAGTCTCTAACGGAAATGAGTACCAGGAGCTTGTTCTGGGGGTAAAGACGGCCGTCACACAGGTCTGACATCAAGTGCCGTTTGTCTAGAAAAAAAGTGGGAACCTTAACCTCAGTACCCCAAGGGCCTCCTGAGGCCTGTCATGGGATCACTGTACTTACTTTACTATTTCCACACAAAAATGTTGAAAACTTTTGAATTCACTGTACATAAGATTTTAATTTTTCAGAGAACCGTACAATCTCCCTTCCATGACTGGGTAATGACCAAGGTCATGTTGTGTGTAAAATGTCCTTGAGAGAAGGGAGATGTTTTTTCCCCCCAGATTTGTAAGAAATTCCTTACTCTAAAAATGTCAAAACTGATTTATAAGAGGCTAATCAGAAAAAGTAAACAAACTGAATGCATTGAATGTGCAAGTTCAAAGAAAATTATATTTATATAACCATACTTACCAAAATTCAAGCTGACACAAAACTGGGTCGACTCAATATCACTGTACAATAGAATGTTTATATTTTCATTGTTTACATGTTCATCCCACACTGGTTTTTTCTTGAGTGTAGGCATGAATTTTCTGTACCACAAGAATTTGTTTTATTGTTGAATAAATACATAGAAAGTGAGGGACTTGTGTAATAATTATCTGTGAATAGTCCTTATTCAGATATGGTTCCATCATTGTTGCAACTACAGATCCCGTAATTCCCAACTCCTCTATATTATCAATTTCTGTCTGCGAGCATGTGTATACTATGAAATCAAGTATATAGCCAGTCTCTCAGTCACACATTACAAATAATTTTATTCCAAAACAATGGCAATTTGTTTTTATATATTGTTTGAATATCAAACTCCTTTGAAAGGTACCAAGCTCTCATCTATCACTAGATCTTGAAATGGAGAAAGAAAAGGGTTGTGAACCTATGCTTGACCTGTTGCAAAATTTCATGAATCTTAAATAAACGATCATTTAGATCATGCCCTTCATTGTTGCAAAAATGTAGCATGCTAAGAAGAGATAAAAATCTATCTCTGGACATTGTCCTCCCAAAAATGGACATGTCCAACAATGGATCCATAGACCACTGCATTTTCAAGTCTCACTTTTTGTTGCATGCACATAACATCATCAATGCAAAAAAACATACATTTCTCCAATATTTGTGTCTTTCCATTTCTGCAAATATGAAGAAGGGGGAAATTGTTTCGTTTGCAATTTCTGCCCGGCGTACCTATTAGTTTCCTGCACTATGAAGTTGACTATATCTGGCGTTAACAAGGAAAGGAAATAATCTATTTCCTTAGCATGTTCATCAAGTGAAGCAAACTGTACACCACTATTGGAATTATGAATACTAGGGGAAAATGTTTTTACAGTCCACGATAAGTCTATGTTATTTATTCTACTGTTCTTAGTTTCACAAATACCGATACCATAATTAGAATCAATGAATATTTAATTAAGAAAGTTCATTACAAAAAAGCAATTAACAGTTTTTCCTTTACCCAAAGAAAACAAATAAATATGTCGTAATGTCATACATAGGCCCACTTTCAAATAAAATATCTAAACACTTTAAAAAGTTGAACATTAATGCGGCATTTAAAACTAATAAAACTTTACAAAATAAAATAAAAAACAATAAAACCAAAATAAAAAAATAAAAATTATCAGGTGTATATAAATTGAAGTGTGGCACATGTGACAGTGTCTATATAGGACAAACTGGTAGACCTTTTATCTCTCGGATAAAGGAACACATGAGAACATATAACAGAAATTTAGAATATTCAAAATATGCTAACCACCTATTCCAATTTAATCATTGTTTCGATCCAAATTTTGAAATTTTACATGTTTGTGATATGGGTAAGAAGTTAGATCTTTTGGAGGCTGTAGAAATTAATAAATTTGAAAGTAGTAACAAACTGTTAAATTCTCAACTTGATTTGAATGAATCCCCTTTGTTAAATTTAAAAATTTAAATAAATATTGTTGTATTAATATTTAATTTTAGGAAGTTATATTTTGAGGTTATTTTAATTATATGGTCTGGGAAAGCTGACGATAAAACAGAATTGTTTTGAAACATGTCCAAGAACAAATCAACATTAATATTGAGGTAAGATGTCCAGACCAAAAATAATATTGTTGTATTGTTGCTTAGATCAGTTGGAACACATTTCATAATTTAACAAGTCTGAAGAAGGTACAGTGTACCAAAACAGCTGTCACTGAATTATATAATAAATATGAAAATCTAATAAAACTACGTTTTATTTTTATTTAATTAAGAATCAATGTTGTTACCATCACTTAGGTCGGAATTTGAATCACTTTCCAATATATATTTGAATCGGTTATATCAAAATCACTATTATCTAGTACTTCATCCAGAATGTCTGGAATATCAGATTCCCTTATGCGTTTTCCAGGAACTTTGGAAGGGCCAGCTGTAGGAGCCATGACTGGACAACAAAACTGAAGGGATTTTTAAAAAAATTGAAGTTTTAAGTATAAATTCCAAGGTCTTAAAAGATTTAGGGGCATAGAAAAGGCAAAAGAGCATCATGCTTTTGCCTGGACGTATATAAACGACAGCAGGCTGGCCAGCACATCTGGCTGCCGTCGACTATACACGATAGTAGGACTGAAAAGGTTAAATATATTTCCGTCTTGGCAGTTTTTCTTCTTATAATGGGTTCCAAAATTACAAGCTAATTATTTAGAGTACTGCAGTATCTGTACCACAAATATGTGAATAAAATGTAAAAAGAGATTACTGATATTTTTAGTTAATTTCAATTCCTCCATAGCTGTAGTAAGGTAGGTGCCTAGTTTTAGTCACAGCATGAGCAAGTATGAGGTTCTCTACATCTTGCAGGAGGTCCACCAAAGCAGGATCATCGCACGAAGCAGCAAATTCTTGGAGATCATTCACATTCAACAATGATGTTTGTAGCTCTAGTGGGGCATCATCTTCCTCTTCTTTTTCTTCTTCAGGAAATTGAGTTGGTTCACATTTCGAGGACTCCCCTCTCCTTTCATTTAAAGAATCGATGGCTCATTCTATATTTTGTGTTGTTGCCAAATCATTGTCGAAATTGATAACATCTTCAATCTTAATTTCCAAGTCACTGGTAGAGAGCTGCAGTTCAAATTTCTAAATGCCATTGGACATGCAAATGTTCCAATTACAACTGGTTTTCAAATTTGCCTTCCATATTAGCACAAACAGTGTTAAACATTCCTTGGACATTTTCCCTCCAATGCATTTGTCACCACACACAGCTAAGGTATAATTAGGCAAAAATCTGAAGAAAATACCTGTCTCATCTCCATTGTAAATGTTTCTAGGTTCATATCCCTCAACCAAAGCCTGTATTTTGCTTCCGTTCTGACACCGTCTGTATGTCAACATCATTGGCTTCTCCACAAACACAATTGAAAACTATGTTATGACAGGTTTTAAAGCTTTCTAGTCAACCATTAGAGGCTTTAAAACTTGTTTCCTAAAGATTTTGCAATTTCTAATGCCTATTCCTGAATGATAGGGCCTGAATTGGGCATTCTCTTCACACGCGCACCAACCAACCACTCATATACAGCACTGTTTATTGTTTGATCTTTGGAAATGTTTCCTAATTATTTCACATCACCCAATTTTCCTTCAAACCAAATTTTCTTAATTTTGTCCTTATTTTTAAAAAGTCATAAATTTGGGTTTTACTGACATTAAACTTAACAGTTATATCCTTAGCAGTTCGCTTTTCTTTTCTCATGTTCATTTATAACTTGAATTTTCTCATGCAGTTTAAGGGTTTTACATGCTCGCTTTAAAGACATAACGTATTGAACTGAAATACAGACAAAATAGTGTATGTAACACAGTACAGTTTGCAAGGCAATGCAAAAAACTTTATTACACAAAAGCGAGAAGGAACTCAACCACAAGAAGACTTCAAACAGATTGAAGAGTTTCCCTACTCCTTCGCAGGTTACATGAGCAGGCAAGGAAAAGTGAGGAATTCCCCGCTGTCACACATAAGCAAGTGTATCCCTGCAATACAATGGCAACACAAGAAGGTAAAACAATGTAATGCAGAAGCGTCATATGCAGAATTTTCATGTGTGGTCATTAATATTGTAATTACAATTAACTATTGGTACTTTAAAAACAATTCCATTTCCATGTTATGAAGGTTTCCTGCTTAAATAGGACAATTTTACATACAAAATTGTACTGTTCTGGAGATTTTTTTCTGTGTTTCTACAGGTTTCCTTCTCATAAAGGTTTCGGCTAAGACAGGTTTTACTTCACATGTAATTTAATTTGTGAAGTTAGTGTCAATCCCTTTCGTATAACATTTGAGATTTTATTGCGAAGAGTGGTCACACTGATTTCCCACATACGACCGCCATCTAGTGGAAGTTTCTTTAAGCTTTGCGCATGTGCACCATGATTCTGTAGAACTTAGAAAAATTCTTGTTAAAGGTAAACTAAACTTTTTTCCAAATATTTAATAATTGTGTAATATGTTTAAGATTTGTTGCAAAATATTTAAAACACTAAGAAGTGTTATTAAAAATGGAGAAAGTGTGTAGGGCAATGGTGTCAATAGAATGTTTAATGGAAAAGTATAGAGCAACCTATTCTGAAGTTGAGCTGAGAGTTGTTTTTTTCTCAAATAAGTAGTTGCATATAAAATTGAGTTGCTTTAATAAACAAATGGGCTTAAGTATCCAGTATGTGATTATTAGTTTAAAACAAGTTTTATCAAATTGTAGAATTATGGTATAGTTTTTAACTAGAGGTATGAATAAAATATTTAAAAGATTAAAACTTAAAACAGTTTATACAACTGGTACTACTTTAAATAGTTTATTAGTTAATTTCAAGGAAAAAATTGATTTTTTAAATCAGTCGATATTTACGAAATAAATTGTCAAGGATGTGTGATTAGAAATATGTTGGGCAAACTTGAAGATCTATTGTTACTAGATTTAAAGAATACATGCCCCATTTCCACCTTGGTTGCCCAACATATTTCTAATAATGGTCACATCATCAATATAAGTAACCTGAGACCAGTAAGATCGGTTCAGATTCTGAATGCATTGAAAAGTACAGAATTATATAAAAACAAAGACAAAATAATGAATGACAGGGGCCTATTCCTATCAGTCCTCTTTCTTCATTAATTAATATAAGTAAGAAATTGCATTGATTGATGTTTTATCTATGCTATTACTTATTGCGTTATGTGACGTAATTCATAAGGCATATATACTTTTGTAGGGCATTTAATATTCAGTCTTGATAATTGCTACATTGTAGCCGAAATACATTGACTTGTTTTGGTGAATGAAGTGTTTTTTAACTTAACTTTAACTAATTACAGTTTAACTTAATTAGATTTAATAAACATCAGTCGCCAAAGAAGTGCTGAAGATGAAACCGTTATGGTCTCGAAATCACGATCTATTTAGAAGATTTATATGAGGAGAGATAAGAAACATTTAATTTCACCATAAGTTTATTCATATTTAATTTTGGGCCTAAATGCATACGAGACTTATTTATTTAATGAAATTTTAACTTCATGTATGGTAATGAGTTGCCTCAAAACATTTTATCTGTATAAGTAAATATCTTACAAATTTTATAGCTACAAATAGTTTAATCTTAAATTGTATGATATTATAATAATATAATAACTATAAAAGGAAATCCATCTAAGTACTTTCGTAGTCCTACATGGGCTCATTTGCAAAAAAAAAAAAAAAAATAAAGAGAAGAGTCAGGTTTCAGAAAAGGCTGATCCACCCTTGACCACATATTAGTTTAAAACAAGTAATTGAGGAAAAAACCACCTTCCAGCAACCAATTCACCTACTGTTTATTGAATTAGAGAAACTTTATGACATTGTGCCCCTAATTAAATTATGGGAAGTTTTACGTACCATTATAAGAAATAAAAATTAATTGATTAATATTACTCGTAAATATTACAATATTATACAAGTCTTGCCCATTATTCAATCAATAAAAAAGATATATGATGAATCTATCTCCAGAGCAAAAATGGGTAAAACTATTACATCAGGTTTTGGCATTACTAAATTTTTTAAGTCAAGGATGTTGTTTGTTACTGATCTTATTCAAAATGTAGCCTATCTAAAAACTCCTTAACACAATGGAAAACAAATGTTTAACTATGGGAATAAAGGTAGAAAAAGATACAATTTTTTCATAGCTATTTGCTGATGATCAGCTACTGATGGCAGAAGATTACGAAGATTTAGGGTCGAATTTTTGAATGCATTAGACCGTAAAACGCATTCTCTGCTGAGAAAGTTTTATCCTAATACGATTTTGCTTACTCAGAAATCTATTCATGCGATAATAATTCGTAAGCTACCTGACGAGGTAACTTAAGATCATAGCTTAAGATAGAAACTTATCGTGAGAATCCCGAAGGGAACTGATGGTAACTGATGTAGTTTGTAACCTTGCCGCTTTATCCAAGATGTCGGACCTTGAAGACTTCGATCATGTTTTCGGTATACGCGGAGAAGAGGAATTTGATAGAGTCTGCCAAAGAATTCAACTGGAAGAACAGGAGAATCGGCATAATATTGCGCGATGCAGACGTCATTGTATATGGTATTATTTGCGGGACACAAGCATAAATGCATTCCTCTATAGCAGACGAAAATAATGGAAGTGGTTTTATCGCTGAGAATTCTGGGTAATTTCTTGCCAATATTACGAACATGATGACTTTCATGCATGACCAGTTTGTGGGTAGCTAATTTGATCTTTGCACTTGCTCACGGTGAGTCAGCTCACCAGTGATTGGAAGTAATTTGAGTAGAGACTAATGTATTTGCATGCGACCCTTAGAGTACATGGCAAGAAACTGAAGGAGTAATATGAAAATGGGAATTAAAGATAAATTTGGATAAAATAAAGTATGTGGTAATAGGAGATAAATCAAAATGTTTGATTTTACAAGACGACATGGAAATTTAAAAGCATGTGACAAATTTGTATATTTGGGGACAAAAATTAGTGCAGATGGAAGTCATGATGTTGAAATTAATGAGAGGATAAATAAGGGCAAATCTGCAATATCAAAATTAAATGGTGTTTTATGGGATAAAAATATAAGTTCTAAAATAAAAGCAAAGCTTTTTCATAATTAACCCATTGGACTCTTATTTAAATGCCTGCTAACTTTCCCTTCCACTCAGATTTAAATGGTCACAGAAGACGGGAGGTGTCATGCTCTTTACATGCAAATACAAAAATGATCATAGAATGGAATTTAATAAATATTTTCTTTAGAAATTTTACTGAAGGCTTCTGAATAATTGTACTTATCTAAAATTATGTTTTGGTGTGGTAAATCTCGAAACATTTCGGGACATGAAGTGGAGTTTCACACTTTTTGCACTGAAATGTAGTTTCACTTCTTTTCTTCTGTTTTGAACATACCGTTTGTCAGGTTTCTTTTTATTGTCTGTGCTGGGAATGTACATTGGAAAGTGAGCCCAGTTCCTTGCCTGTAACCTGACAGGGGCTGTACTTGATGATGGGCAGCCTCTCACATTTTAGGATGGCAGCTGAATTGTCTCCAATAACTGCTTGGCGACAGCTATTCTGAAGGTCGAATGTTGTCTTGCAATCTATGAAAATATTGTAGACCACAAAAGAGTTAAACATACATATGTCCAGCAAATAGAAAAATAATTTTCTGTATCCTTTTACAGTGCGTCACATTATAGGGAAAAGGGCAGTGACCTGGTCTTGCAAGTCAATGCCTTTCATTCCATGCTTGTACTCCAGGCAGAGTCTTGGTTTTTTTATTTTTTCCCTAGGTTTTGCCCTTTTACCCTCCTCAATTTTCATGTCGGTGTTATGTCTGCTGTCTGGAGGACAAAACTCTCTAATAACTCAGAATTCCATCACGATCATCACCACACACCCTCTTAGACACAGTTTCAAAGACTGTTTCTTCTGTATGTTTCCAATGTACATACAGCTTCTAATTTCATGGTTTCTTACAAAAAAAAGGTGGGTCGTCCAACATGCTTTCTCTCAGGAACCTAGAAAATCTAACACATAAAAAGGTAGTTTGGAAGTTATTGCAAAATATATGAGCTCTTATGCTTGGCGTGAATGTCATGTCATTCGAAGACTGGGCTTCACTAGAGCGCGTGTGAACATCATGTCATACGAGTTGAATGAGTTAATAAGGAATACAATGACATATGGCTTAGAAACATAGGAATTAAATTCTAGAAAAGTAAGTAAATTAAATTCTGCAGAAATGGATTTTTGGAGGTGTTCAGCTGGAATTTCTAGAAAAAACATATTAATTAAACAAAATATGAATGTTCAAATTTAAATTTTGGATTTCATAAAAAACAAACCATTAAAATGGTATGGTCATGTAAAAAGAATGACAGAAGAAAGATTCCCAAGAAGAATACTAGAATGGGTGCCACTTGATAGAAGAAGAGGATGGCAAAAATAATGTGGATTGAAAGTATTTTGAGCAGCATGAGGGAAAAGGATTGGACGATGGAGATTGGAATGACATGTGGATGGAGATTGGAATGACATGTGGTGGAGAATGATAGTAATGTCTATTTCAAATGAGTTGATAGAGATCCACTAGCAGGAACAAGCAGCCAGGATGGGGAAGGTACTACTCTCTGTTGCAAAAAAATCAGTCTTTGCAGTTAGGAAAATATAGTCCTACATTATTATATTTATTTATTAACCCGTCAGTGTGGAGCGACGTGACATGTACGCAGGTTGAATTCTTCACCAGATGCGGAACAACGTGACGTGTACGCTAGCTACAAGCACTGTTTTAAACTGTTATTATGATCTTTGTGTTTACATTAACTATTTACTGTTTATATAAATTTTATGTAGAGACTTCAAAGTTATATTAGTGCATATATTAATCGATGACGGCCCTGAGTTACGAGTTAAAATAATTTCATATTTGCATTTATTCTTGCGGCCTCTGACATTTTTCTTATATTTATAACTTGATAAAGGATTTCTTAGAAAAATAAATTTGCCTTTTTTTTTTTTGTTGTAGATTAGCTTGTCTTTCAAATTGAATCTATTTTGAAATCTCTTCATTTTTAATAATAATGTCGCAAAATTCAGTACGTATAAAGGCCCAACAAAGTTATTTCCGATTTACGCTATAGTACAGGACCACAACAGTAAATTTCATATATATTTCAATTGACGATATCCTTACATTATGGAAACAAAGTTAGCCTACTATTCACTCAGTATCTAAAAGGTAAAGTGATCCACTACAGACCTTAGGAACTCCTTGGGATATTAGGAGGTTAAGGCTCCCACTTTTTCTAGACTATCGGTACTTGATGTAAGCCGGGTACTTATCTCTGTCTGACGGCCCATAACAAGCATCTGGTACTCATTTCAGTTAGAGGCTGAGTCAACCCTGGGGTCACAATGCCTCCTGAAGGTTTGGTTCAGTTTAAAAATCCTGATCCACCGGGACTCGAACCCTCGATCTTCAGGCCTTTTGCATGTTGATCTTTCGAGTCCACACCTCCGGTGAAGGCTATTATAGTCATATATCATCAACTGGTCACCGCCTTGGAAACCAAGAAGAAAGACATTAACATTTAGGGTTGATGAATGTCAACTTTTAGCACAACAGGTCTCATTGGTAGAAAGACAATGTTTTGCAAGGCACACGACCTGAAATAAGTGGTTTCCAACGTGGTTAGAAAAGACACATTTGGAGAAGGCCTGGGGCCCCCTCCCCTACAAGAAAGAAGGTCAACGCATAGAAGCCATGTGTTTGTATAAAACTGGGGACTGCGTGAAGTAAAACACAAGGGAAAACAAATACACTTATTGGTTCACGAGTGTCAAACAGCTGGTTTACGCTTTGAAGATTTATCACACCAATTTTTGAAGTTCATTCTGTTTTTTTTTTTTTGAAGACCCTTCTCTTTGTGTAAATATTTCGTTGTGTTGTTAGGTAGAGACTGTTCTCTGAATTCTTCAAAGAATTCCTAGTGCAATTAACTGTGCTACTTATGTAAAAAACTTACAAAGAGGACCTATTTCAACTGTGGCACAACAATCATAAATAAGTCTACACATGCAGAGATGTTACGTGAGAACCGTAACAAATTTAAATAATTAAATATTATATTAAGGGTTCACCATAAACGAATTGCAAAAACATTTAAATTACTCAAGATATTTCCATTTAAGTGCGTTATTGGAATACTGGCACTGAACGGCTGGCTTTAAATACCCGTGATTCTCCTCGTGCATTGCCGGCCATTTAACTCCACATGCTCTGAAGGGTTAAATTCTCTCTCTCTCGCTTTGTAAGTAATTTTACATCCCCCACGTTACACGGCCTACTGAACACAACTGAACAAGGCATACTTACAATTAATTTTATGGCTTATATCTGCAAATTTATTTACTTTTCTTCTATCCGTTTGTATGCACACTTATGTGTTTATAACTCCCGAATCTATAAATATGTATAAAATTTTAATTTATTTTCACCGCTTTATCAGTTTAAAAATTATTATATTAAACACAAATAAAAATTGTGTAATTTCTGTCAATAAAAAACAACAAATGTCATCTTCTTCAATAATCTGTACAGTGTCGGGCTCGAGAATTTGAGAATCAGTATATCACTATCATCATCATGACTGTTCAGTGTAGATAGTGTCCTGTCTAAGATTGCCACTTCTTGCCGTAAAAAGAAATGATGCACTTTAGATCTTATACCTGATTTTGTAAAATCGTCATAATTGTTTAATGGTTGAATTGTGCTATTTCCCCCAGGACTGTAATTTATTGTTGTTTCAGATTCGCCTCCCTTCTGAATTTGTAAAAACTAGCCTTTCCTGCTCCCACCATCTTTGCTGCTATTTTGGCTACCGTATACAAACTCCAAGTCAGATTGTCAGATATAGGCCTACTGAACAGATTCAGTATTCATTTTCTCTTATCACTGCTTAACTGCTTTCATTTTTTTATGTTTTATGATACTGTTTTCAGTCATGATGTTATCTGTAAATGCAGATTACTAAAATTAAAATGTAGGCCTGTATATTATTTAAAACTCCATGACACGACTGGCCTGGACACTAGAATAGTCTTGGTCTACCAGCCAACTCCTGACCTCACTTCCACATTTATAGAGGTGGATGATCCTCCAACCAGCATAGGGGTGGCATTTTTAGCATTTTGCAATCCCCCAGCCATTGTATTTTCTCAGATGCTACTTATTGTAGCTACCTAAATTACTCACGACACTAGGTGTCACACTAATAAAAATAAATTCACTCTAACCTTAGTTGTTTTTTGTTAAGCGTTAAGTTATTATTAGTATCACATTTTGGTTAGGTTTTAATATCACACATTTCTTTCAAATAATATTTCAGTTTTCTTCACACATCGAACTTAAATAGCATAACTCGCACTAACATTACATTAATCCATTCTATATAGCTTTTGTTGTTAGGTCACATTCCGGTTAGATTTTTATATTGCTTCAATTAGAAATTACACTTAAATAAAATTGGTGTTCCATCTGTAATAATAAAACATGAATGTTGAAGATAAACTATGGGAATGACGTCACAGTTTAACAGTTATAATTTTTTTTCTGCCAATATTTCTACATTTTTTTTACCTAAAATGAAGTAATTTCGTTATTTTTGGATGTAAATTTACAATTTGTAGGAGATATTAAAATTGGATTATGATTTCCCGAAATCTAGATAATAACAAATAAGGCTTATAAAAACATTACTTTCTCAACGTGGCTAATTAGCCAAAGTTGTTAAGGCATGGTGCTATAGATCTCAATGTCCAAGTTTCGAATCTCGCTGAAATCCCTAGTAAGTAATGTTATTTATAATGTGTAGAAAAGTAGTTTGGAATGTATAGAAGTGTATGGTAGAAGTAGAATTGAGGTAGATATGGAACATAAATTAGGTTAAAGGACAAAGAGAGGAAGGGAAGACTGAAATAGGAGAGACATCTAGTATCAAAGAATATAATTTTTTTCCAACAATGAACAAGAATGACGAACTAATCCTGTTATCGTTCATTAATTATTTAATTGTTCATACAATGTTTCTTGGTAATTACCAGAGTTAGTGTATATCAGAACAACATTAACTATGATTTGAGGAAAGTAGATTATACAGGGAATGATTGGAAAGCATTAGCTCAGGATAGGGATGTATGGAGAGCTTATGTCCGTGCGGCCATGAACCTTCGGGTTCGATAGTGCCAGTGAGTGAGTAAGTAAGTAAGTGTATATCAGAACAGTAGGCCTATACACATAATTAAATAATATGCATGTAGCCTAATTTATTTGTGTTAGGTTATGAAAGGAGAAATTAATATACAACCATTTCTAATAAACGTTTGAGAATTTATTGCAAATGTTGGTCATATCAATTTCACAGCTGTGTGGTGCCATCTGGCAACAACTCTATAAACTTCATAGATGTGTGGTTCCACCTAGCGTCAGCTCTAAACACATATGTAAAAAGACTTTCTCCATCTTACATTATCTTAGACGTTTAAAGAATTTTCTCCCAGTTACGTTAAAACAAATCCTTGTGCAGAATCTTGTGTTACCACACTTCGATTATTGTGACATTATATATAATGATCTAAACTATGACTTGTCGCAGAGACTGCAGCGTATTCATAATGCTTGCGTTCGATTCATTTTCAATATCCGCCGTTATGATCATATTTCCAAACACTTTAATAACCTCTCTTGGCTCCATCTTACTGACAGACGTAAATTGCACTCTCTTTCACTACTTTTCAAGCTTCTGAATTCCTACATTCCTACTTACCTGACATCCAGATTTGAGAAGTTATCCTCTTAACACAATATTGACACTAGGTCACAAGATAGCAGTCTGCTAACAATTCCTCTTCATAACACTTCCTCCTATTCTACTTCCTTCACAGTAGCCTCTGCCCGCTCCTGGAATCTCCTTCCTCAAGATATCAGGGATTGCTGCACACTTGGCACCTTTAAGTCACGCTTATACAGTTACCTGTTGTCTAATAATTAATTTTTCTCTATTTATTTAATTTTATACTATGTCATTAATCTTTTCCTCGTTTTTTATATATCTTGTACATATTATATATTTAATTCGTTAAATTTAGAGTAAATCAAAATACATTATAAATATTAATTGTATTGTATTCATAACTTGTAATCGTTTATATATATATATATTGTAATTTAGATTTAAGACTATTTTTTTTTTTGTATTTTTTTAAACCTGGTTGAGTGGTAGACAAGGCCTTAACTCTGCCAGGTAAAATAAAGCTATTATTATTATTATGTTGAGTGATTCCGGGTTATGTGGCAGTGGTCCATAGTTGGTGTTGATACCAGACGTTTCGCCCTCAACTGCGGAGGGCATCTTCAGTGGCGAGTGCTTCTATGCGTGTTTCCTGGTCGGAAGATCTACTTAGAATGAGCGCTGTGGACGTAGAGGACGTTGTATTAGTGGTGGGTGCAGGGTGAGTGGGCGTGGCTCTTGCTGAATCAGCAAGAGCCACGCCCACTCACCCTGCACCCACCACTAATACAACGTCCTCTACGTCCACAGCGCTCATTCTAAGTAGATCTTCCGACCAGGAAACACGCATAGAAGCACTCGCCACTGAAGATGCCCTCCGCAGTTGAGGGCGAAACGTCTGGTATCAACACCAACTATGGACCACTGCCACATAACCCGGAATCACTCAACATTACGATTACCGGCCGTAAAAGCCTGCATTCAACTATTATTATTATTATTATTATTATTATTATACACATGTGCACAGCTTTCCCATGTGCACTGTTATTCTGTAGGTCAATTTATGGTGAAAATCAAACTAAAATTTGGCTTTCCTAAAGTTTTTCTTAGTTTTATATTATGCTAAGGTAATAAAGTTGAGGTAGTAGCATTATTTACAATACCCTTTATTTACTTACCTGGAATTTTATACATATTCAGTATTTAAAATGTAGACAGTAAACTGCATGTCACTTCCCAATCACTGCCATAAGAAAATAGATCCATAGGGTTTGATCCTGACAGCCTGATTTATTGTGTGAAAGAAATATTGAGTACACAAAAAAAAATATTATAGGTTAAAGATATAAATGTGAGGCATTAACTACAGTTTTTCTAAAGTAGGGTATTCTAATGTACAAAGACATACCATTTTACATAATTAATGTCTCTTCTTTAGAATAATTTACCCTTGATTTTTGAGTTTCTTGTTGTGAATTATAAGTTTTCTTATGTACTTACCAACATTTTTAAATATTTTGAATTTTTTCAAACAATTTTTGTAACTTTAATTTAGAATCTTTAAGCATTTATTCAAATACACATATTGTGATGGTGACTTGATATTTTCTCCAGAGAGTATATTATATACTTGGAACCAGTGAGTTATCAATGGTTGTGATTATTAAGGAGTGAAAAAAAGGGCGTTTCATGGGATCCATCCTAGGTTAGAACAATTGAATTAGGTTAAGTGTGAGTTAGTTAGTTAGCTTTTAGGTTCATTACATTTTAAATGTGTCTAAATACATAAATAAAAAAGATATTTCAAGAAATTAACTTCATTTTGTTAGATTTCAATAGGACAAGTTAGTGTACGTATAATTAATTTATAGTTTATTAAATGATATGCATGTAATTTGTTTTGTTAGGTTAGGAAATGAGAAGTTAGTTTACGTCCATTTTTTTATCATTTGTGAATTATTTCCGAATGTTGGTAATGCTGTCTTCAGAGCCATCTACCGGGAGCTACATTAACCATTACGGCAGCCTCATGGGCTAGTGGTCACTGACTACTGTTCATGAGGTCCTGGGTTCGATTCCCGGTCAGACCACAGGGATTTTTTCTCAAAGGAATTATTCCTGTGGTTGCCCATTGTCTGGAATTTAGGTTAAGAACTCTCCTGGTGTTTCATTATCATTTATCACCCATCATATCATCAGGATAACGTAACTCTGCCTTCCAGGTGCCCCAATTTAAGAAATGGATTACAATTTTGCCAATGCCAGGAGAGAAAGCCAGAAATGTCATGAAAGACAACCTGGTGGCATTAGAAAAAAAAACATTAACCATTACAGCAACTCGTGCATGCGCACTGCGATTCTGTAGAACTTAGAAGAATTCATGTGGCGACGGTTTCTCCACCTTATTCGCTTCCATTGGCTGTATTCTTCAGGTTCACTTTCTGTATAAAATTATAATTCAGGAATTAACTTTGATGCAGTAAAAATATAACTTTCTTCAATCTCAATTTTCTCTCCACCATAAGAGGTTTACATTAATTAACTTCATGAATTCAAATTTGAATCCCCTCCATGGTATCTTTACCTTGTCATGGTGGAGTAGCTTGCGAGCTCAAATGATCCCGAGAGCTATGCCGGCAGTAGCATTGCTGCCGATAGGGTTATCGATGCCGGACTGGTAGAAGGTGAGCAGCCAGACGAAAAAAGTACCTTGGTCGAAAGAGTGACGATCTTTCGCCATAAAAATACAACCGTCAAGAAATGCGGACATGGGTTCCACTGTGATAAAATTTTCCAGAGGTCAAATAGTCCCCCATTCGGTTCTCCGGATGGGGACTACTTCAGGGAACCTATGCCAAAGGCATAGGAACATGGAATGTTAGGACTTTATACAATAGCGAAGCACTAGAGATATTAACGAGGTAATTAGATAAATCACCCTTGGATATAGTCGCTTTACAGGAAGTTAGGTGGCCAGGAGAAGGTAGTCAGGAATCAGGAAACTTTACATTATACTACGGGACTGTACAAAGACCTGAATTTGGAACAGGTTTTTTAGTCAGGAGGAGGATTCTGTCCACTATCTGAAATATTAAGTTTGTCCGTAATAGGATATTATACATAATTCTAAAGGGTAAATGACATGATTTTATAATTGTAAATGTACATGCTCCCACAGAAGATAAAGATGACAAGATCAAGGATGAGTTCTATGAAAAATTAGAATGCATATTTGATAGCCTTTCATGATATCGTATGAGAATTGTCTTAGGAGATTTTAATGCAAAAGTGGGACGGGAAGATATATTCAAACCAACAATTGGCAAATTCAGTCTTCATCAAGATAGTATAATGACAATGGTGTTAGATTAGTCGCCTTTGCCACATCAAAGAATCTCATTGTTAAGGGCACAACATTTCAGCATAAGGATATTCATAAATGCACCTGGACATCTCCAGATGGAGAAACTAGGAACCAGATAGATCATGTATTAGTGTACATCATCGATGTTAGATCGGTTAGAGGGACAGACTGCAATTCGGATCATCATCTGGTCAGGGCTAAAAATCAGACAACAGCTATCACTTAAGAGAGGAACAAATGCAAAAGATGATTCTGAAAAATTTGAATTAAAAAGCTTGAAAGATGATGAAATGCAGCAAGAATACCAAATCAAAATTGTAAATAGATTTGAAGTAATGGAACCTTTGGATGGCAATATGGCAAACAAAGAAGAAAATAGCTAGCAAAAATGAAATGGTTACATGAACCAAAAGAGGTAAATTTAGAGCAATTGGGTATTATTAGACGGTAAACCACAAGGTTACTAAAGAGTAAAAAGAGGGAATATTTGAGAGAAGATTAATGATCTTGAAATGAATGCAAAGAATAGGAACGGAGAATTATATCAGGGATTTACGATAGAAAAGAAAGGGTTTCAGGCTAGAACAAACATAATTCGGATCACAAAAAAAATGAAGACGTCTTAGAAGAATTACACATGGAATCTTTAGAAAACAAAATTTCTGATTATAAGTCAAGATGGATACAACATGTTCATCGAATGGAAGATCACAGAATACCCAAACTAATGTTAAGATATCAACCTGCAGGAAGAAGAAGACCAGGACGTCCACTCAAAAGACTTCTGGATGGTGTTTCTCTTGAGGCCGAAACAGGTCAACAAATGGCCTAAATTCGTGAATGTACTATGATGATGATGATGAAGTTTGTTAAATAGATCTTCATTTTTAAAATAGGAGATTTTGTAACCCAGGTATTTAAAATGGTTCACTTGTTCAATGGGTTTCCCCTCCAGAATTATTTTAGCTCTTACGGTATCTGATCCCTTAAAAGCTAGGATTTTTGTTTTACTTATTGATATTTTGAAATTATATTTCTGTACAATGTTATTTAACTGAAAGAGCAATTTCTGAAGACCATCTTCTGAACTAGATATTAGAACTTGGTCGTCTGCAAAAAGTAAGGTATCTAAAATCTTATTTTGAAATGTGAGTCCAAATTTATCTGCCAATTATATATGATATCAATATAAATATTAAAAAGGGAGGATGAAAGTGGACATCCCTGTCTTACACCTCTATTTATTGTTGCTGTTATATTCTTTTTATTTTTGCCTCCAGTTTCTATTGTTATTTTATTTTCTACATATAGACTTTTTATTGCAGTTATTAGGTGCTGAGGTACGCCTTTCTCTTTCATTATATTCCACAATTTATTTCTGTTAACTTTGTCAAATGCCTTTTCAAGATCTATAAATGCCATAAAAGTTGGTAGATTATATTCTCTATGTTTCTCAATTATTTGATTGATAGTGAAAATGCAGTCTGAAAGGATCTGCCTTTCCTGAATTCATTCTGGGCTTCTAGAATAATACTTTCCATAATTACATTTAAACGATTTTTCAATATAGTTGCATACATTTTATAACAGGTGCCTCTATAATTTTCACAATCATGACGGATCTCCTTTTTTATAAATAGGATATATTTTGGTTGTCTTCCATTCTTCTGGGATATGACCAGTCTTCCAGCATACATTCAATAAATCTAAGATACGTTGTTTTAGTTGAAAAGAGCCATATTTTATTAGTTCATTATTAATATTATCAATGCCAGAAGTTTTTTTTTGTTTTTACAATGATTGATGACAGTTATTAATTCTTCGAAAGAAATTGGATCCATATTTTCGTCAATTGATGATAAGTTTATTTACTCATCATCTGATTGTTCTGTCCATAGACATTTGAAATAAGATATCCATTTATCCTCAGAAATTATATTCAATTTGAGTTGATCTTTTTCCTGATTACACTGTCAACAGTGATTTTGTTACATAAAAGATTTTGGGCGATTCTTATATATTTTCATCTGCTGATTCCAAAAATGAAGTCAGAAATTTTCCATCACCCACCGTTTTTTTTGTAATTTTGAAAATAATTATTTTCCTACTTATTAGCATTTTTGGTATATAACATGATGATTAGAAGGATTATTTTACATTTATATTTAATTTCATTGTGCCAACAATGGACTTACAATGTTTTGTGATTGTTGCCTTGAATTCATAACTTACAACAATGACATTCTCCTACAAAACTGTGATTGTATGTTTTAAGTTCGCAGTTGAATAGAAGCTAATTCTGTGCTCACTTCCGTAGTCAAATGAATTGTGATAGAAGTGTATTGTAAAGACTAAGTAGTGTATTGTATTGTAGTGTATTGTAAAGAGAAGAGTAAAATTGTATTGTATAAGAAATATGTCTCGAAAGTGTGTTAACGATAGAAACAACTTTCAAAGCGCAGAAGCGAAAGTTTACTCCTCTAATAAGAAGAGCTTATCACTGTTATTTTAGCAACAAAATAGACCAGAACAAGATATGGGCCCCGGAAATCTGTTGTACCAAATGTGTAACACTATTAACTGGCTGGTTGAAAGGATCCCATCATATGCCTTTCGCAGTCCCAATGATATGGCGCGAACCTAAGGATCATTTGACAGACTGCTACTTCTGCTTGACAAATATATCTGGAATAACTTCCAAGTCAAGACACACCGTTAAATATCCAATGTTAAATTCTGCAATTCGACCGGTACTTCATGGGCCAGGTTTACCCATACCAATTCCACCAGATCACGTAACAAAGATTGAAGAACTTTCTGATGTTCAGGATTTACAGAATGATTCAAATTTTGCGGAAGATGATGCTATAAATGAAACTCACTTTCTAACACAGGAGGATTTAAATTATTTGGTTCGGGATCTTGATTTAAGTAAAAGCAAGGCAGAATTACTTGCTTCAAGATTGAAAGGATGGAAGCTACTGCAGGATGACACCAAAGTAACTTTTTTCCGCAATCGCCAAAAGGAATTTGAGGATTTCTTTTCTAAAGAGAAGGACCTAGTTTTCTGCAATGATGTTGAGAATTTGTTCCAGTCATTGGGTGTTGAGCATAAATCTGATGATTGGCGTTTATTCATAGACTCCTCGAAAACAAGTTTGAAAGGAGTGTTACTACACAATGGAAACATGTATCCATCCATTCCTTTAGCCCATGCAGTTGGTATGAAGGAAAATTACGAGAATATGAAGCTCTTACTATCCGCTATAAAGTATGACAATTTTTCTTGGCAGATATGTGGGGATTTGAAAGTTATAGCCATCTTACTTGGGTTACAGCTTGGCTATACTGAATTTTGCTGCTTCTTGTGCAAGTGGAATAGCATAGATAGAAATAATCATTATATTAAAAAGAACTGGCCAAGAGAGGAGTCACTTAATCCAGGGCAAGAAAATGTTCTTCACCAACCACTTATACGTTCTGAAAAAATCTTATTGTTGCCTCCACTACATATTAAACTAGGCTTGATTTAAAATTTTGTGAAAGCAATGGATCGTGATGGCAGTGCATTTCTCTTCCTACAAAAATAAATTTCCAAGGATCAGTGAAGCTAAATTGAAATAAGGGATATTTGTTGGCCCTCAAATAAAGGAACTAATGAAAGATACCCATTTTCAGAACAAGTTAAATATGCAAGAAGCAGCTGCATGGCAATCTTTCAAAAATATTGTCTCAAATTTTCTGGGGAACTTCAGGTCTGATAACTACAGAGAACTTGTCAATGAGATGATTGAGAACTACAAGATAATGGGATGTAATAATGTCTTTGAAATTTCACTTTCTGCACTCCCATCTTGATTTCTTCCCTGAAAATCTAGGGGCTGTGAGCGACGAACACGGGGAGCGCTTCCACCAGGACATCGCGGAAATGGAAAGGCGCTATCAGGGTAAATGGTGTCCAAATATGTTAGCAGACTACTGCTGGACACTGAAGAGGGATATTCCTAAAGCGAAGTACAGCCGAAAATCCAATTCACATACATTTTGGGTGAGCAAATATAATTTCAGCTAAGATATAATAAATAATTAAATTAATGTTTTTATTACCTCACCTCATATCCTTTTTCTTCTATACTGCAGTTTCGGAGCTACTGACGATGGAGATAAGCTCCGAAACTGCAGTATAGAAGAAAAAGGATATGAGGTGAGGTAATAAAAACATTAATTTAATTATTAAATTAAACCTCATAGTGTTCTTTCCCTGTGAAAGTTAAATAAAGATATAATAAATTGTAATGTATAGACACGAAAAATGTTTTTCATGTGATTACTCGAAAACTCTGGGTGATGGAAAAGTTCCATAAAAAGATTTGAAATCAGCACAAAAAAGTAAGTTAGAAACACACATTTTCTCCCTTGTAACATAAAAAAGTTCAAATTTTGTTGGCCAATGTTATTAATGTGTTTTAGAATCATGTAGGCTTTATCTTGTTGTCCATGTAAATCATGTTCCAGGTCACTAATATATTTTTCCCATGAACTCCTTTTAATTTTTCTAATTTCTCTTCGAGCAAGGGCATTTCTTTTTTTGTATTCAATCAGGTTTTCATCTGTTCTCATATTCAAGTATCTCAAGTATGCATCTTTTTTTTCCTTAACCAATTTTGCTATTTCATCGTTCCAAATTTTTAATCTTTTATTATTATATCTTTTATTTCTAGTTCCAAGTGATTCTGAAGCAGCCTGTATTATATTATCTTTTAATTCTTCCCATTCTGTATTAATATTTCTACTTATAGCATTTTGTTTTATATAGATCTAGTCGTTGTTGATATAAATTTCTTATCGATTCATCTTGAAGTAGGTGCACTTTAAAAGTTTCTTCATTTGTTTTGTTTGCCGTATTCATTTTACTTCTTTTCCACTTTGCTGGTATTGCTAATTTAGTAATTAGAAGGTAATGGTCAGAATCAATATCACATCCTCTAAATACTCTTGTATCAAGCACTAACTTATAACATTTTTCATTGACTATAGTGTAGTCTATTATGCTTCTTTGTCCTCTTGCTGACCAAGTGTATTTATGTATATCTCGAGAGTTAGTTAGTTTAGTTATATATTAGTAAGCAGACTTACTCTATATATTGATGACATTCTAGGAGATCATCAGTGTGGATTTAGAAAAACTAGTGTACAACAGATCAGATTTATAGTTTAAGACAGATTTTGGAAAAGAAATGGGAATATAATGGTACTGTACATCAACTATACGTAGACTTCAAAAAAGCATATGTTTCAATTAAAGAGATAGAAGTTATATTATATCCTGCTGGAGTTCGGAATTCCAAAAAAGTTAAGACTTATACGAATGTGTCTAAATGGCACAAAGAGTAGGGTGTGTGTAGGTAAAGTTTCCATTCACTTTTGAAATCCATAATTAGTTACAGCAAGGAGATGCATTGTCTCCTCTACTATTTAATTTTGTACTAGAACATGCCATCAAATCTTTAGAGGATGAAGAAGGCCTATAACTCAATGGTATTAATAAGCTGTTAGTTTATGCTGATGATGTACTATTGGCCGATAGCGAGGAGATACTAAAGGACAACAAGCACACTATATTAAGTAACACCAAGAAATTAGGACTGGAAGTAAATATCAATAAAACTAAATATATGGTCACATGTAGAAATACATTATATAATGGAAATGGACAGCTAATGACAAATGAGGGAAATTTTGAGGATGTGGCTGAGTCCAAATACCTAGGAACAATAATCACAAATAGTAGTCAGCCTGCACGCTAGTTAATTATAGACCTATATAAATATACGGGCTTAATCTAATTTCTCGATCTGACCCTGAGTTGGACTCAACTTGATATTATTTTATTATATTAAAACATCACTCCTGCAAATTCCCTATGTGATGCATATCTTGCTCCTTCATCATCACGTAACACATATATTTAATAACCACACTAAAAGTATTGTCAGGTGGGCTGTAGGGCAAATTTTATTTAATTGTTCAGCCATTATTCATATCATTTCTTACATGATATTTGACACTTTTAGGCCTATATTTAAATCTATGAGGAATAGAGGTTACATTAGAAAAAGACAGGAAATATAGGCATTGTGCAAAATTAATGTAAGTGGTGCAAGACGTGGCCTAAGTACAGCAACCAAACAATTGTATATAGGAAGGCATCATTGTATTTTATTAAACCTCAAACATACTTCATTTTTATTAAGTTATGTAGATAGGAAATAACACTATGAGGTTTTTTAATATTGTTTATTTTTTATTATTTCACTCACCTCATACTTCATAATTCCTAGCAGACCCAGGGTTTCTTCACATCATTTGTGACATTCTCAATGCTGTGTCACGTTCACAAATGACGTCCAACGGCCTTCTATCCTGCAGACTGACCTCCGTGCCATCTGGTGGCCGACCGACGAATTTCCAAATCAGTCCTCTCTCCGTATAACCGGGTATTTCAAAATTCATCGTTGTATTTTCATTCTTGCATATGTAAATTTTTTCCCAAATTGTGAGTTCCTTCGGTTTTTCCAATTGTTTAAGTAATTTTGTTTTGGTTTCTATTCAAACAAAAATTACTTAAACAATTGGAAAAACCGAAGGAACTCACAATTTGGGAAAAAATTTACATATGCAAGAATGAAAATACAACGATGAATTTTGAAATACCCGGTTATAAGGAGAGAGGACTGATTTGGAAATTCGTCAGTCGGCCACCAGATGGCATGGAGGTCAGTCTGCAGGATAGAAGGCCGTTGGACGTCAGTTGTGAACGTGACACAGCATTGAGAATGTCACAAATGATGTGAAGAAACCCTGGGTCTGCTAGGAATTATGAAGTATGAGGTGAGTGAAATAATAAAAAATAAACAATACTTCATCTTTATTTTAAATTTGTTAAGGAATAGGAATGAAAACAAAGAATAATATCAATTTATAATAATTTAAGTACAGTTTTCTCAATAATTGATTAATTTATTTTTTTTTGCATCATCTGAAAATATTAATTACTTATAAGAGTAACTATTACCCGTTCAAAGTATCTCTGCAGGCGGAAGAATCAGGAAGCTCTGTTTGTTGGTACACATGACATCATATAAGGCATTGTACACTGTCAGCGTCCCACGTCCCATTCCCCTTTGCACTCGTAGATAGCAGTGTCACGTGGTCTATTCCTGCATAAACACGACTGCAGTGCCCTCCGTCAACAACTGCACTTACTCCTTAAACGGGTAATACCTTAATATTTATGGCTAAAATAAAACCAAAACATATGTAATTTTCAACCATATATGTGAAATTCTGTCATAACAGCAGTTAATTATAGATAACCTCTTACTCACCATACTTAAAGACATTATTTAATATAATTCTAACATTAGCAATGCCACTTTCTTAGTAAAGTTAAGTGTTACACTAAATAGTATATCACTGAATCATTTATAATATATGAAAAACATTTACCACCAAGATTAATGGTAGTATACAGTGAATAGCAATATCCCATAAGAGAGACTACATGCATTTGAATTAAATTATATGACTTTTCATTTCACGATAAATTGGGAATTAAAGTGAAAATTATTCATATGTGGTTCGTGGTTCAAGTAATGGCTCTCAGTATCTCAGATAGGATATAGTATATAAAGTTGGAGATTAAATAATAATGGATCAGCTGTGATTAAAATCTTATGCTGAGTGCAAAATTTTCTGTTAATACATTAACCAACTCTGGCTGTAATTTAATTTTATTCATGCACATCACACTGAGTATTTGTATCTTCACTGGTCAAATTTAGGTAAGAAATCTAGAATATTGTAATATTTGAATTCAAGTTATGGCCAATACTTCACAAAGCTCTTTATTCAGAAAAGATTACAAACGTAAGATACACAGTTCATCTCTTTGTCGATTACACAATTTTCTTATTGTGTTACACATTTAAAGAAGAGTACAAACGTTCGTTTTATCTGTGGAGAAAATTGGTTCGACAACCACTGTAGCCTTCCAGAAATTACCCCATGAACACAATCATAATATTCTAATTTATTTTATATACCTTGAAAACAAAAATTATAATTAACTTGGCACCAGGTATTAGCGAATGAATCATCTGGGGATATAATTTTCATAATAAAAGCATTGACTGTCAATAACACAATGTTTACGTGAAAAGAAGAGGTTATAATCGTTAATTCTTGATGTTGATAACAATCTTAAAATTATCACTGTTTTTAGTTTTACTTAATATATCACTTATGTTCGTCTAAAAGGGTTAACCACTACGAATAACTGATGTATTAATGCCGAGACATAAATAATACAAAATTTGTATATCAAACATAAATTGTTTATAGACAAAGTCGCCATGTTTAAACCGAATGAACCAGCCAATGTCAATGGATGCAGCGGATTTTTCTGTCTGCAGCCTACTTCGCTGCAGTAGCTGCAAGTCCACTAGAGCGCTTTATTGCCCGCTGAATGCCCCCATTGGTTGATTTCAGCTGTGTATGGTAAGTGTGTCGGCCAGCCGGCCACGTCTGACGCACCGTCAAACTCCGTCAAAGGCATAGAGAAACTGTGGTCAAAGGGGCAGATGAAAGAATGGATGAGTATGGGAAAGGTGAAATTAAATTTGTGTAGAGGAAAATTGATAAACCCCAATAAAACCTGCCGTAGCTCCGTTTTGTCAGTCATGAAACTTCATGAGAGTCGTGACCCCAGCGGTGAAAGGCGAGCGTCTAACCGCTTGCGTCACGGAGCCGCCTTGTATTTTAATAAAAAAAATTCAACTTTCTCGTTCAACAATAGCTTGTTTTAAACGATCTATTTGTTTATGTCATACATTTCATCCGTTAAAATAAATCGTAAATTCTGTATATCCCTTTTAGTTGTAATATGAGTAATAAGCCTTACTAACAAATTGAATTTGGCGCTTCCACTGCATCAGCGGTCCATCCAACGGATTTCACATTCGTTGTATTGGCAGCCATCGTAGCTATAGTCCCATTATCTGTACTCCCTGTATGACCAACCTTCACATTAATGAAGTACTTTTTTTATTTTGTTAGATTGGGAAGGGTAAGTTACTGTATACCAATTTAGTTTATAATTTATTGAAGTAATTGTAAATTATTTTGTTGGGTTACAAAATATGAGTTTGAGTGCATCCATTTTAACAGCACGTTTGGAAATTTATTCGAAATGTTGGTCATTCCGACTGCAGAGATAGTCGTGCCATCTATTTGAGACATAAAGTGCGGCTCTTCCGAAGTTCAAAGTGTGTTGCTAGTTTTAAAACAAAATTAATTTAATAATGGCAAAATACATCAGCCTTATTGAGTTATGCTTAGAGCTAGTTGATCGTAAACAATGTGTACAATTTCTGTTCGATGAAGGGCTTTTAAGAACTAAAATGAAGTGCCCTCAATGCAATTATCCCCTCACTCCAGCAATGAGGCGGAGTAAATTATATCCAATCTTCACTTGTAGGAGAGGGCACCCTGAATTCTCCCAGACGGTCGCGAAAGGAACTTGGTTCGAATATTGCAAATTAAATCCTCTCCAAGTGATTTGCTTAGTTCATTCATTTGCGCATAAATTTACGTATAATCAGACAATTGTAGTGTGTACTATCGGGGACAAAAGCCCAAGTCGAAATGCAATATCTGACTGGTTCACTTACTGTCGAGAAGTGTGTTTATTATCTATGGAGGATAAATACGCAAATCGTGGCAGAATTGGTGGTCCTGGGCACGTCGTCGAAATTGACGAGTACAAAATTGGTAGGAGGAAATTAAATCGAGGGCGTATAGTTCAAGGAAACTGGATTTTAGGCATGATCGATGTCCAAACTAAAGAGGTGCGGATGTCGATCTGTCCAAACAATAGGAGGGATGCTTTTACCCTATATGAATTGATTGAGAAGCATGTTGAATTGGGAAGCACTATCCATACAGACTGCTGGAGAGGGTACAATGGTTTAATGGGTGATGATTTTGCCGCTCATCTAACTGTGAATCATTCGTTAAACTCTGTGGATACAATAAAAAATACTCACATGACTAATATGGAATCTTGCTGGCGAAGTCTACGACGTAAGCTTTCTAAGAATGCAAGATGTGATCAATGGGATATACATATAGCTGAATATTTATGGCATTTAGATTGCAAAAATCGAAATGTGGATCCTTTCCAAGAAATCATTGAAGATATTAGATTGGCTTTTCCAGTAGAGTAGTTTTCATTTCATTCAAGTGTGTAACTCCGTATATTTTAATTGTATTTACTGTGTAAGTATAGTCTAATTTTATTAAAGTGGGTTATGATGTAGGGAGTTGAAACTAAATATCTTTCCCTTATACTATAATTTTGTAATGCTCTTTCATATGTTTTCAGATTTTCCTTTTTTCTGTGACATGATGTAAGATTTGTTAGCTAGCAAATGTCTTCTATTATTTACTGAAATGGTCTCCGATTGAATTTTAAAACCTTGGTGCCATAAAAAAAAATCACAAATTTGAACATCCAAATTACCGTGACTTATGCTTCCTCTGGATAGACAATGCCGTTACTCTTGCGAGCTAGCTAGGTTCAATGTTGTTCATGTGACAATTTGATACAGGATCCACAAAGTTTACAAAATGATTGAGAGTTTAGGCATAGTAGTCCTTCAGCCGTCAACGTGGATTGTGCTGATGAGTTCTACATGCTTGGAAATTAAATTAAATAGAGAGACAGCATCGTGTTATTAGAACAAATCATCATGTGTATTTAATTCATAGTAATATCTATCATCTGAAAATTATTTTCTGAGTCACAGAGTATTTTCTAGATTTTCTCAATTTTATTTTATAAATACAATTTTGTAATATCCAAGTTTTTTTAAACTATGGTATTTTTATTACTATTTGCAAACCTATATTTTGTAAGCTTTTTCAATATTGTTTTTTTTCTAAGTCTTCCAACAGTTTCATATTTTGATACATCTGGAAACCTGCATTTTGTGTTTTTTTCAATATTAATTTCTAAATCCTTCTACAATTTTCTATTTTCTAAGTTCTGTTTTTTTCATATTATCTTCTAATTCCTCCTACAATTTTATATGCCGTATAGTAATTAGTTGTAAGTTCAAAGTTCTGCTATCATCTAGTACTACATTTGAAAAAGTTTGTATTTATGATGATCTCGTAGAAGATTTACAGGCTGTTGGCCTTGGTCTTGAGGCTTGTAGTTCCCCGACGTTTCGCCAGAGGTTGCATCCTATATCCTCAGGGGTTGTCATGAGACTGGCAATTTTGTAAGCTTATGTTTAGAGACTGCACTCTTAAACCCAAGACATAGCTTCGATTTGTAGATAACACCTTTGTAATTTGGAAGCACTGAGAAGATAAAATAGAAGAATTTCTTACACACATCAACAACATAAACTCCAATATACAATTCACCGTAGAAAAAGAAAAAGATAACAGCATAGCCTTTCTGGACATCCCAATCAGAAGAGAAGATAGCAACATTTATCACACCATGTATATAAAGCCTACGCATACTGACAGATATCTTCATAAAACCTCCAATCATCACCCCAAACAGAAACATGGTATCAACAAAACATTGACAAATTGCACCAAGAAATGCTGCCATCCTGAATTATTAAAAACTGAACTTAAAAACATCTCCTTACAATATTCACAGTCAATGGATACACCAACAAAGAAATCAACCGAGCAAACCATCCCAAATGATACAACAACAAGGAATCAGAAGAAAAAAAATGTCAACCAGGGCATTCTTACCTTTCATCAAGAATGTAACTGACCGTATTGAAAAACTGCTTAAGAAAGAAGACATAGAAACAGTATACAGGCCTACCAGGAAAATCAAAAACCTCCTGAGACCGATTAAGGATCAACTTCATCCTCATCGATCAGCAGGCATGTACAGGATCCCATACAGGTGTGGCCAAGTATATATAGGCACCACTAAACGCAGCATCATAATCAGACTTAAAGAACATGAAAGATACAGCTGTCTTAAACAAGTAGAAAAGTCGGCAGTAGCAGAACACTCTCTACTTGAAGGCCATACAGTACAATACAACAACACAGATATATTATTTAACTGCACACACTATTTTACCCATCTGCAATGAGAATCCATTGAAATATTCAAACATCAAAATAGTTACAATAGAAAGGAAGAATCTCTTAAAGTCAACAAAGTATGGATACCAGCCTTAAAAAAAGTCAGAAGTAAACCCCTACAAGAACAATCTACTAGAACATCAGACAGCAACCTCATTGGTGCATTGGAAGTCCCTAATGCTAACCAACCAGAAGGCAGATATAATTTACGAAGTAATGGACAGCGCAAAGAACACATCGCTTAAAAATGTGTAAATAGGACAGGTAGTCGACAAAATTGCCAGTCTCAAGTCAACCCTTGGGGATGCAGTCACTGGCGAAACGTCGGGGAACTACAAGCCTCAAGACCATGGCCAACAACCTGGAAATCTTGTACAAGATCATCATAATAGCTCCGGCCGTGAAAGCTTAAATCAATATATTAGTTTGTATTTAATTAATTATTTTCTAAGTTCCATATTTTGTAATTGTATGTTACTAGTTTGTGTCGTAATTTATTTTATTTTTTTTAATTTCAAAGTTTTTGCAATTCTCTTCAACCAAGTTCCTAAATTGCAATTATCATTCAATATAATTTTCCAATTCTTAACAATGGGCATGCTGTAAAAGCATTCAGGCACTCATTCTAAAGTTCAGCAGTTTGAAGTCCCTAAAAGGAGAATTGTAAATGTGTTGTTGATGGTGGCAATGTTGGAAGAGGAGGGAAAGTAGCATGTGAGTAGCACAATAGTGTCATAAGAACATCATAATCTTACTGTGATTTGTGTACATAAAAAAATATAAAAATTGTGAAAGAAATGTTATAAGTTTCATTGAAAAATGTTTAAAATAGAACTAAACATTAGTAAAAACAGAAAAAGTACATAGAGCAATAGTATTACAAGAATATAGTGTGGAAAATCAAAGGTTGAAGTATTCTAATCTTCAACTGCATTGAGCATTTCATTGTGAAAAAAAAACTATAATAAAAAAAAGAGCAGTTCATCTAGTAAAAAGGGGAAATGGTTTATATTTGAGCTTTTAAGTTTTTTATTGGACGTTGATATACCTAAACCAACATTATCAACTGTTGGCAGTGATGAGAACAAATTTGGGATGAGTTTTTTCTTTTTTTTTTTAAAAAAAAACTTCAGAATAAGTCACTCACTCATTGAATTTTTCCAAGTTCCATAGAATCCGAGTGCGCAAGCACGAACACTTAATGACACTTCCACCAGACGACAGGACATTTGTGAAATCAGTATATCCATCCTCTGCAAAAATTCCCAAATATGTTTATAAGAAATGAGTGTACACCAATTTAACCCTTCCTAACCTAAATAAATTACATGCATATCATTTAATAAACTATAATCTAATTTGGCATACACTAACTTGTCCCATTGGAAATTAACAAAATTAAGTGAATTTCTGTTTTGTAATTAATTGCAGATGTTGGTCACACCAATTTCACAGATATGTCCTGCCATCTGGCAGAAGTTCATTAACCCTCTGCATGCCACTGGTAAAATCTCTTGTGTCAGAGATTTAAATTGCTCCTGCCGATGTGATCGGCTTTGCAAGTAGTTTAAGTAAATTGTCTGGCAGGTAATGGACAGAAGCACCAGAACCGATCTAATCAGCTCATGGCTGCGTTAAGTGTTTGTGCATGCCCCCCTATGTTTGTGTAGAACTTTGGAAAAAAAATCATTGAGATATAAATATAAAACTTACGTAGATAAATATTTGGCTGAAGTTTAATATCTTACTGCATTCTTGTAAAATACTGTTGCTCTACGTAATTTTTCCATTTTTAATAACATTTTGTACTATTTTAAACATTTTGCAACGATACTTATAATTCTTTTTGTTACAGTTATTAAATATATATATATATATATATATATATATAATGATTTCTTCAAAGTTCAGCACAATTGTTATGCAAATGCTTAAAGTAACTTCTGCTAGAAGGCGGAGATATCTGGGTAATCGGAATGACCAACATTTGATAATATATTTTAAGAAATGGATGTTCATTCGCTTCAATTTGTTAGGTTCCAATGGGATAGGTTTGTGTACATTAGATCAGTTTACACTTCAATAAATAATATACATGTAATTTAATTTGTCCGATTAGGAGTGAATTTGGTGCACTTCCCTTTCTTATAACGTTTGGGATTTTATTGTGAAGATTCATCATGCTGATTTCACACATTTATCCACCATCTAGCGGAAGTTTCTTTAAGCATTTGCGCATGCGCACCATGATTCTGTAGAACTTGGAAAAATTCTTTTTAAAGATAAACTAAACTTTTCCCAAATAATATAATAATTGTGTAATATATGGTGAAATTAAATGTTTCTTATATTATTTTTGGTCTGGACATCTTACCTCAATATTAATGTTGATTTGTTCTTGGACATGTTTCAAAACAATTCTCTGTTTTATCTTCAGTCTGGGAAAGCTGAAGATAAAACAGAGAATTGTTTTGAAACATGTCCAAGAACAAATCAACATTAATATTGAGGTAAGATGTCCAGACCAAAAATAATATAATTAAAATAACCTCAAAATATAACTTCCTAAAATTAAATATTAAATGTTTCTTACCTCTCCTCATATTAAGTACTTTACTTAGAAGATTTATATGAGGAGTGGTAAGAAACGTGTAATTTCACCATAAATTAAACCTCATAGTTATTAATTCCTATAAAAGTTAAATTGTATAATATGTTTAAGATTTGCTCCAAAATATTTAAAACACTAAAGAGTGTTATTAAAAATGGAAAAAAGTGTGTAGGGCAACATTGTCAATAGAAAAGTATAGAGCAACCTATTCTGAAGTTGAGCTGAGAGTTGCCTTTTTTTTTTACACACTTTATATTAGCTTGACCTGTATCTATCTATGTAACGGAATCTTTCAACGCGATTTTCACCCACTTAAAATCATTGGATCGACTTGAAACTTTGTATACTTGTAAAAGACCCGTGACAGTACAATAATTTAATATTTTGTTTCTAAAATCATGGCCAGAATCATCAGAAAATAAAAAAAAGTGTCTTTGTATCTATGTAACAGAATTTTTGAACACGATTTTCACCCATTTAGAAACATTTGATCGACTTGAAACTTATATACATATAAACGACCCATGACAATACAATAATTTCATATTTATTTTCTAAAATCCTGGCCAGAATCATCAGAAAATCAAAAAAAAGTGTCTTTGTATCTATGTAACAGAATTTTTGAACACGATTTTCACCCACTTAGAAACATTGGATCAACTTGAAATTTTGTATACTTGTAAAGGACCCGTGACAATACAATAATTTCATATTCATTTTCTAAAATCCTGGCCAGAATCATCAGAAAATAAGAAAAAGTGTCTTTGTATCTATGTAACGGAATTTTTGAACACGATTTTCACCCATTTAGAAACATTGGATCGACTTGAACGTTGTATACTTGTAAAGGACCTGTGACAATACAATATTTTCATATTTGTTTCTAAAATCCTGGCTAGAATCATCAGAAAATCAAAAAAATGAAAACTGGTATAATAGGTTGCAGACTAGTCAACTTTTTAGTCAATCGTTGTAAGAGCTCAGTTGGTAGAGCAGTGAACTCTCCTGGTATATAATTTCAGTAATCCATAGGTTGCTGGTTGAAATCCGGCTGGGTGTTTTTTTTTAGAAGAGTATTACTTTTAGCTCTTACTACAATAGTATCGAATTTAAAGATATTTACATTTTTATCTTATTCTGTAAAATATTAAAAATAAAAAATAAATAATAGTTTTAAAAAACTAAAACAACATGCTTTATTAGAAAACCGAACTAAAAAATGAAAAATAATTTTAATTTCCAACATGCTTGGAATAAATAATTGTACCATCAAAAGCGTAGGGTGCTCTTTATGATTTTTACATTTTCTTCTTAGAGACTTTACTTTTAACAATATCTGTTTATTATCAAACATATTAATTGTTAAAGAGCACCCCACTCTTTGATGGTAAAATTATTTATCCCAAGCATGTTGGAAATTAAAATTATTTTTCATTTTTTTAGTTTGGTTTTCTAATAAAGCATGTTGTTTTAGTTTTCTAAACTATTATTTATTTCTCAAATAAGTAATTACATGTAAAATTGAGTTGCTTTAATAAACAAATGGGCTCAAGTGTCCAGTAGGCTATGTGATATTAAGTTTTAGAATACCCCATACAGGTTTTATGAATTTGTAGAATTATGGCATTGTTTTTGAATAGCATTTACTATTATTTTAAACATCATCTTCCAGGTATAGGCCTGTTGGCCCGTTCTGGTCCCCGCTGCACAATATGCTACAGGTCGTCCTGCCAATCTTGTTTTGGTCTTCCTACATTTTTATTTTGAACATTTTGTAATAATTTTCATGGTACAACTTTTTTTTTTATTCTTAATCAAATACAGAAATTGCTTTTGAGGATGTAGTATCCATATTGGTAGCTGCTATGTTGTTATTCATTGCAGCCAACTTATAATTCTAAAGTTCCTTCTGTTCTTGCCGCCAACCTGTAGTTTTTATGTTTCTGTTTCCTATACTAAATGTGATCAAACTACTAAGACAAATCTAGTTCAAATGATTATTATAGTTTGGATAGTTTTTAATTTTAAAATGTCGTATGTTGGCAATGAGTGTTAAGTACGTTGGCAGCATTACATGATTATAAATTGTATCCACATTCTGCTGGTGCGTGTGCATGGTGTAGGCTATGCTTTGAGACTTAGAAAAAGTGTTCGTTTCACATAATGGAAACTATATCCAATCCATCCAAATGTCAATTTTAAAGCACTACTTAAAATCAGATCTAAAAATTGTGTTACATAGATGTAAAGTTATCTGTTTATAATCTCATCATACAAGACAAATAAATATACATAGAATAGGTAGGAGAGAGTGAAATATGAATAAAGAGTTATTTATTTGAATAGCACATAAAAAAAGTAGATATTAAAATGTATGCATAAAGGTCCTGCAAAGGCACGTGCACTTCATCTGATTGAAAGTATCTCATAAATTAATTTGTCACTTCTTTGACTTCAAAAGTTGACCTGTGTGCTCTATGTTGCTATTCCTCCAGGCCAGTATCACCTTGAACAACTGCCCTCCATGATCCCGGAATAATAATTTCAATAGTTCCTTGATAACAATGTTTTACTGCTCAAAAATTAAGAAGACTATTTATTAACTCGTTTCCCAAATGGGAGTCAATGACCAAACACATTTCAATGAATTTTGATTTACAAGCAATGACAGTCTTATTTCACCTCAATTTTATCAATTTAATTTTATCCCAGATTATATATATATATATATATATATATATATATATATATAGTATATATATATATATATATATATATATATATATATAGTGCACTAATTTAATCAGATACTGCTTGCAGAATATAGTAGATAAACATTTGTAGCAATTGATTATACCACAAAAAAAGAGAAACCACTGTTTGCATTTCCTAAACATATTATTTCCCAGGAATTTACGTTCCAGAAAAATATAATTGACATATTTACATCATAGAACATCAGAAATTAATTAATAATGTATAATGTTGGTTTTAAACAGTTTGGCGTGTTTAATTTTTTTCTCTACTAGGATGCATTCTTACAATATTGTGATCCTTTAGCAATAAATAATATGATCTGGTTGCAGTGATGAATAAATGAAACATAATAAACATTTCTCATTTGTTTTCAAACATCGCCATTTACATAAAATTTGTAGATACTGGTTTTATGACCTCACAGATGTTTGTATAGCCATATTAAATACAGTGACACCTTTGTTTACCTTAATGGTATCAATTTGTCTTTATTGGATTTGCCTATGTAGAATTTCAACATTTGGCATTACCCTATGAAAAAATTCCAAGCAAAATATAAAATCTTCATCCTTCAAATTGAATCTGAAACCTCTAGCTTCCTGTACCGTTTTACCTGACTGCAAAGAATTGCCCAATTTTTTCATGCAATTTAGCAGAGCTTCTTGATTTTCATATACAACATTAGCTGTTTATGACTTGAAATTCCACCTACGTACTTGATGTTGGAGAAGGAATATCACTTGTAAATTCTTCCTGTAATACAGAATTTCTTAGGAGACTGGTTAAAAGATCCAGGAAACCCATAAAGGCTACAGAAAAATATCCTTGCTATTTTATTTTGCAAAACTGTCTTTTCTATTATAAGGTTCAGTTGGTGGGCTTAGTTTGCATGAAGGTAGCATTTTCTAACCCCAGCTTGAATACCATGAATGGACCCACTCATAACAGATGCACCATCATACGCTTGTGAAGTTACTTGTTTAGGATATGCTCGAAAAATTGATTCTAATTCATTCAAAATACATTAAATATTTAATTTCCATTCAGACCATGAAGTTGGAAAAATCCTCAAACTATTTCATAAACATTTAATTTTAGGAAGTTATATTTTGAGGTTATTTTAATTATATTATTTTTAGTCTGATCATCTTACCTCAATATTAATGTTGATTTGTTCTTGAACGTGTTTCAAAACAATTCTGTTTTATCGTCAGCTTGTCCAGACTGGTTTTATTTATGTTGCACAACCTGGATGTTGATGTCAGCTCCATCCTGTGGTTGGCCAAAGAAATTTTTATATACCGATGGAGCGTGACCTTGTTTGGAGGTTCTTTGTCCAATCAGAGGATGGTGCTGACATCGACATCCAAGTTGTGCAACATAAATAAAACCAGTCTGGACAAGCTGACGATAAAACAGAATTGTTTTGAAACATGTTCAAGAACAAATCAACATTAATATTGAGGTAAGACGATCAGACTAAAAATAATATAATTATTTCATAAAAATTTAGTTTTATATATATATATATACAGGGTGGACCGCTCGAATGGACCTAATTTCAATTGCTTGTTACTGGCAAACGGTTGAAGATAGAAACTTAAAACAACGTTCATATTACAGAAAAACTCACCAAGTTTTGATATCCAGATCACCACATCTCTATATGAGCCCCAGCAGTCACTGTGACGATATCAAAGCGATGAACAATTTCTTGCCAAGTACGTTGGAGTATGTCTTCTGGAATGTTCTCAATAGCCTCTATGATGCGCTCACGAAGATCACGAAGGTCTTTGACTGGGGTGGTGTAAACTTTATCTTTGACATAGCCCCAGAGAAAGAAATCCAGTGGTGTTTAAATCGGGAGATCTCGGGGGCCACGCGATTGGTCCTCCCCTACCAATCCAACGGCCAGGGAAAATGTTGTCCAAAGTCGTACGAACTTCATTGGACCAGTGGGGAGGAGCACCATCTTGCTGGAAAACGATGTTAGGCTGCAGTTGTTCAATTTGTGGAAAGAAGAACTGCTCCAGCATGTCAAGATATGTGGTACCACGAACAGTTTTCTCGGCGAAGAAAAACGGTCCAATGACCTTATTATGTGACAAACTGCACCAAACATTCATCTTCAGACTATCACGAACATGCTCTTGAATAGCGTGAGGATTCTCCGATCCCCAGATCCGCACATTATTGCGGTTCATGTAGGCCGGGGTAAACATGGCCTGACCAAAGGGAAAGTGGCTTGCGGTCCGAGAAGAAAATCTTGGGCATGAAGGCAGGATCAGCGCCGAGACGGTCCAGTCATCGTAATTGGCGAATTCCACTCGTTTTGGCAGGTCATTCGGCGCCCGACGTTGCACTAACTGCACTTTATATGCGTGCAGTTTGAGGCGTTTGTGGACAATCCGTTGTAATGTCGATTTTGGTATTTGAAGTTCCCGCGAAGCTCTTCTTAATGACTTCCGGGGGCTTCGCTCAAATGCGGCTTGAACATTTGCTACCATTTCATCGGATGCTCTGCGACCACCACCATGCTTCTTCAACACAGATCCTGTAGCTAATAATGTATCACGCCACTTCTTTATGCTTCTAGCAGTTGGAGCATCACGGTTAAACACACGCCGGAACTCCCTTTGAACTCTAATGATTGATTTAAACTCCGCATACCACAAAACAGCTTGCGCTTTCATCTGCGGAGTCGCCATTTTCACAAACAATTAAATCTAAGAACGAGAAACGTATCTTTGTGCCATCTACCGACAGGATTCGAAACTTGGTGAGTTTTTCTGTACTATGAACGTTGTTTTAAGTTTCTATCTTCAACCGTTTGCCAGTAACAAGCAATTGAAATTAGGTCCATTCGAGCGGTCCACCCTGTATATATATATTTAGTTCATATGTGAATACAACGGCAATGTGCTGATGGTGTGCTATATCAGTTGTCTCATCAGTTTTATCAATCTATAATGGCATAGCCCATTGTTGAGCCATACCCTCTCCTTTGTAAAGAGTTACTAGATTAAGTTAATTTTTAGTTACCTTATTTGCTCATAGATGTCATAAATGGTGTGCGGTCAACACACCGACTCAATGAGACATTTAACAGGCAGCTAAGGTATTACTATGACATTTAGGTCAGTAAATTTGCTTAGCTTTTTTTTATTGTCTTATGGATCTTTGATCAGCCTGAAAATCTTCAGGCTCAGGATCCATTGCTTAAAGTCCCTCCCAGAAGATTTGCTCCTTGGATTTTTCCATTCTAAAAAAATCTATTGATACCGGCCGGGTTTGAACCTACGACCCTGGAATCAGGGCAGGGAGCATAACCACTAGTCAACTTTAATGTGTCTTGGCATACTTTGAGCGTATATTCCAATAACTCATTTTGATTTAAATTTTGATACGTTGCTCTTCTTCACATTTTCCTTGTTAGAACAGTCTATACTGCTAAAACTACCAAACCAAGAAATATTCTGGGATTTTCTGACTCCATCGTTCCCTCTTAGGACTGTACTAATTCCGAGCTAAGTTTTAGTTGTACTGTAAAGAAACTTGCATTAGGTATTACTCTGTCTATTGGGAGAACCTTGGTACTACATTTAACTGCAGTATGATTGTTTTGTGTGTGGAACAGTCAATGATAGAAACATTGCTCTTAGGCAACATTGCATTTACAGGAAATAAGACTGAATTCAAGATAAGATGGTACCAGTAATAATAAACTTTTCCATAATTTCGGTAGATGTCCTTTATTTACTAGTAGTAAGTAGGCCAAGATTTGAGGGAGGTAAATTAGTCAGGAGATAATTGGAAAAAATTAGCTCACGATAGAGGTGTATGGAAAGCTTATGCCCATGCCATCATGATGTACAGGTTCGGTGGTGACAGTGAGTTAAAGTTAGTTAATATTGTAGTATATTTTATTAATGGCTGACTTAAGAAATGTAAGTGGCAACTGAATTGTAACATCTTAAATAATACATAACCAGGATAAGTGCAACAATTATAAAAGTTGGGCTTAAAAAGCCGTCTTGGACCTGAAACAGGAGATTTAGGATAATATAAAAACATCAAAAGTAAATATTTTATTTTATAAAATATTTGATATATTTATTCTATTGGGAATATTCTGCAATACAGTGTTTCTCCTTCAACTCAAAGTAATTTGTCGCCAGTGGTTTCTGTCTAAAGCATCATCTTCCCTCAAATCTCTAACTTCCATACTTCTCCTCACTCCATCTGTCCAACATTCTCTAGGTCTGCCTCTTCCACTACTTTCATTATCTTTCCAAACAAGGATCTTCTTAGGTATTCCATCTTTTTCCATTCTTATGAAGTGTCCATACATTTCATATGATTTTCTTCTATTTTCTCAACTTGCCCAATTTCCCTGATTGTGCTGTTTCTGACTATCCTGTCTTTAAATTCTTGTTTTTTCTCCAAAAATTCATTTCTACATCTAGCAGCTTGTTGGTTTGTTGTCTACTTACTGTCCAGGTTTCGGACCCATGTACTCTAATGAAATGCTTTGTAACAGACTATATAGTTAATATAGTTATTTAGGATCTGTTTTAGAACTAACTCACTGGTACTATCGAACCTATAGGTTCATGGCCATATGGACATAAGCTCTCCATACATCCCTATCCTGAGCTAATTTTTTCCAATCATTTGCTGTATAATCTACTTCCCTGAAATTATAGTTAATGTCATTTTTCCACCTCATTCTTGATCTCTACCAACTTTACGTTCTTAACCCAGGAGAGATGGCACCTTAGCAAGACACTTGAAAATGTGGCATGGAGAATTTCCTGACCCCAGGGAAAGGAAAAACATTGTGTTCACTATAAACTAAATTTTAATTTTATCTATGTACGTACAAGTTGTTCTTGCATTTAAGTAAACTAAAATTAAAGTAATGTTAAAGTTACTTGATATAAAATTAGTAAAATATAACACATATGAGAGGCCTACCATAATAACTGTGTGATGTTAAGTAAGAGATTCATCAAGTCTACAATAAGTGGAAAAAAAAAACAAAGTTTAATAAAAGATTTAAAAAAGTTTATTCATATTTAATTTTGGGCCTAAATGGATACTAGAATTATTTAATGAAATTTTCACTTGTATGGTAATAAGTTGTATCAAAACATTTTTATCATAAGTAATGCCACGAGTGATTTCCAAATTATTCACAACTCACGAAGTGAGGAGTGAATTTATCTAGATAATTTGGAAATCAAGAGTGGCTTTTGTTAGGACTATTTAACGAATAAAAATAAGCTGTTTACTCACAAGTCATTATTCAATTTCAGTTATTTTAAAATATTTATATATTTAATGTAAACAGCGATGTTTGAAAACAAATGAGAAACATTTGTTATGGTTCATTTGTTTCATCACTGCAACCAGATCATATAATTTTACTGCCAAAGGATCGCAATATTGTAAGAATGCACCCTAGTGGAGAAAAAATGAAACACATCAAACTGTTTATAACCAACATTGTAGATTATTAATTAATTTCTGATGTCCTATGATGTAATATGTCAATTATATTTTTGTGGAATGTTAATACCTGGGAAATATGTTTAAGAAAGTGCAAACTATCGTTTCTTTTTATTGTGGTATAATCAATTGCTAGAAATGTTTTTTTCTATTATATCCCGCAAGCAGTATCTACTTACATTCGTGCACTATATATACACAACCTGGGAACCATTTGCATATATAAATTGTTATATTCAACATATTTCTTAGAGAGTCACTGCAAAAAATACTCTGGCCTATTCAGAATGTTAAAATGGAGGAGCTTTCTTTAATATGATAAACTTTTTGATAAATTCCAGGTGAAACACGACAGTGATTGGTTGTAAATCAAAATTCATTGAAACGTGATTGGTTATTGACTCCCATTTGGAGCATGAGTTAAGTCCTATGTGGGCTCATTCGCAAAAAAAAAAAATAAGAGAATAGTCATGATTTAGAAAAGCCAGATCCACCCTTGACCACAAGTAATTGAGGAAGAAACCACCTTCCAACAACCAAATCACCTACTGTTTATTGATTTAGAGAAAGCTTTTGACAATGTGGTCCTAATTAAATTTGGGAAGTTTTATTATTTACAGTAATAAATATAAATTATATAAATTAATTGATCATTTTCCTCATAAATATTAAATTATTATACAAGCCTTGCCCATTATTCAGTCAATAAAAAAAATGTGATGAATCTATCTCCAGAGGTAAAACTATTACATTAGGTTTTGGCATTACTAAAGGTTTAAGACAGGGATATTGTTTATCACTGATCTTATTCAAAATGTAGCCTATCTAAAAATGCCTTAACATAATGGAAAAACAAATGTTCACCTATGGGAATAAAGGTGGAAGAAGATACCATTTATTCATGATATTTGCTGATGAGCAGCTACTGATGATACAAGATTACGAAGATTAGAGTATATGACAAGAAAATGGAGTAATATGAAAATGGGGATTAAAGATAAATTTGGACAAAAGAAATTACCATTATATGGCAATAGGAGATAAATCAAAATATCTTATTTTAGAAGATGGACATGGAAAAAATAAAAGCATATGACGAATATATATATTTGGGGACAGTATTAAGTGCAGATGAAAGTTGTGATGCTCAAATTAATGAGAGGATAAATAAGGACAAATCTGCAATATCAAATTAAATTGTGTTTTATACGATAAAAATATAAGTTCTAAAACAAAAACAAACATTTTTCATAATTAATAAGGAGTACAATGACATAGCTTACAAACATAGGAATTAAGATGTAGAACAGTAAGTAAATTAAATTCTGCTGAAATGTAATTTTGGAGGCACCAGCCGGAATTTCTAGAAGAGATAAAATAAGAAGCAGCATAATTAAACAAAAGATGAATGTTCAAACTTCACTTCTGGATTTCATAAAAAAAAACATTAAAATGGTATGGTCATTGCAGCAAAACTTTTGGAGGCACGAGGATCTCTTTAGGGCGTGTTTTTAGATTAAGCTTCTTTCTGGGTTCTACTGGTGTGAAGGGCAAGGAATTCGATGATCAGTAACAATGAGTTGTCTAATTAATTAAAAAGAGTTTATTTTGTTAGCCTCTTATGAACAACACAATATTCACAACAAATTAATCAAAATATAATATGGGAGCAACAGGCTCCTCTGAATACTTGTAATATGATAAACTAGCCACACTCTGTGTGTGTATGGGAACTACTAACCACACTGTGTGTGTGTGTATGAGATATTAACCACATTGTGTGTGTGTGTATGAGCTGCTAGCCACACTGTATGTGTGTGTGTGAGCTGCTAACCACACTGTGTTATCGTATGAGAGCGACTAACCACACTGTGTTAACAATAAAATTTCTTGGCCTTTTATATAAATTTTCCAAGGAAGTTTTAAATTGGCTCAAGTATTCCTTTTAACAAAATATATTGTTTTGCAAATTTGAACATATTCAACACGTCAATCAAATGTATACTTTTATGATAAACATTAGTTTTGCTTCGCTAGGTACCTGTACCTGCCAACCCTTGAGTTACCGTTAATCACTGTATAACAAAAGCTTATTGTGTGGTCCCAAATAATAAACAAACTAATTCTAGGAATTACTAATGCTACATCATGTAAAAATAATATCAGGAGACAGATTACCAAGAAGAATACTAGAATGGATGCCATTTGATGGAAAAAGATGATGACCAAAAATCATGTGGATTGAAGGTGTTTTGAGCAGCATGAGGAAAAAAAGGGATTGGACGATGGAGATTGGAATGATAGATGTGTAGGAGGATGACAACAGATTAATTGGGTGCAGTAAGATATTATGAAGCATTGTGAAACCTGCTAACTAAATAAATTATGACATAAAATTAGTGTAACCATTTATGTGTAATTGATTTTAAGTTTACCTTCATGTGATTAATTGAACAGAATGACTAATGCATTAATATAATTAATTATAGGCAGAGTTGGTTAATGTATTAACAGAAAAATTTGCACTCGAGTTAGGATTTTATTAACAGCTGATCCATATTTAATCTTCAACTTTACGTACTATACTCTATCATTTAGATACTCAGAGCCATTATTTGAATCAGGCAACCTTAGTGTTAAATGTTTACCATATATTATAAATGACTCAATGATATAATTTGTGTAACATTTAACTTTATTATTTATAATATAGTTGAAAATTCCATATAGCTTTTGTTTTTACTCTAGTCATGAAGATAAAGGGTAGTTACTCTTTTAAGTAATTAATATTTTATATAATGCAAATTAATTAAATTAATCAGTTACTTAGAAAAGTAAATTGATATTCCTCTTTTTTTTATTTTGTATTTCTTAACAAATCTTTAAAAAAAGATTAAGTACATTTGAAGTGTTGAAAAAATGGGATGCCTTATTTTATCAGTTGTTTGTTGCAATATTTAAGTCATGCATTGCTCTATTTACATTAATTGTGCATGTGCCTACATTCCCTGTGTTTTCTAATGTAAACTCTAATCCCCATACATTTAAATATAGAAGTGTCAAATGTGCAGGAAATGGCATGAATAAAGGCTGAACAATTGTATAAAATTATCCCTACACCACACTTGGCAATACGTTTAGCTACATTATGATTTATGAAGTATGTGTGTTATGTGATGACAAAGGAACAAGATATATACATAACAGGGAATTTGCATTAATGTTATTCTATTATAATAAAATAACATCCTCAACTCTTGTCTAACTCAGGTTCTGGTTGAGAGATAACATGAAGCCGATGTATTTTTATAAAGGTCTGTGAATGGTAAGTGTGCCGGCCGAACACGTCTGACGCACCGTCAAAGGGGCAGATGAAAGAAATGGATGAGATGAGTATGGAGAAAAGTGGAATGAAGTTTGTGTCAGGGAAAAATCGATGAACCCCGATAAAACCTGCCGTAACTCCGTTTCGTCAATTACGAAACCCCACGTATAGTTTTCGAGACCCTATGCTGAAAGGCGAGCGTCTAACGGCTTGCGTCACGGAGCCTTGGTATTTTAATAATTAGATAAATTTCAACTTTCTCGCTACAATAATAGCTTGTTTTAAACGATCTATTCGTTCATTTTATAAATCGCATCCGTTAAAATAAATCGTAAAATCTTTTAGTTGTATGCTTAATTTCAATAGAATCGCGTAACTAATATGAGTAATAAGCCTACGATCAAATTGAATTTGGCGCTTCAATGAATTCACATATTTCCGTTGCATCGGTAGCCATTTTTTGCTGTAGTCGCTGCATGCGCCCTAACTACTACTTTGACCAACCTTCACTATTAGAAATTACTACTTTTTTTATTTTGTTAGGTTGAGAAGGTGTAAGTTAATAGCGAATTAGTTAATAATTTATTGAAGTAATCTGTAAATTATTTTGTTGTGTTACAAATTATGAGTTCGTGTACATTCATTTTAAAAGCATGTTTGGGAATTTATTGGGAAGGTTGGTCATACGGATTGCATTGATGTTCACGCCGTTTATGTGAGCGTGAGGCATAGTGCCAATCTTCCGAAGTTTAAAGTTTCTACTTGTGTGTTGCTGTGTTAAAACCAATTTAATAATGGCACGATTCGTCAGTATGATTGATTTAGCGCCACTATGGTTTGATCATAGAGAATGTATTCAATTTCTGTTCGATGAAGGGCTTTTAAGAACAAGAATGTTGTGCCCTGAATGCCGTGCATCTCTCTCTCCAGTAACAAGGAAGGGTATGTCATTCCCGGTGTTCACTTGTAAGAGAGGGCACTTTCAATTCTTTCAGTCGGTCGCGAAAGGAACTTGGTTCGACAATTGCAAGATATCTCCTGCCCAAGTTCTTGGCATAGTTCATTGTTTTGCGCATAAATCGTCATATGCTCAGACAGTTATGCATTGTTCTACCGGCGACAAACGTCTAAGTGAATCAACAGTAGCTGGCTGGTTCAGTTACTGTCGAGAAATTTGTTTAATTTCAATGCAGAACAAATATGCAGATCGTGGAAAAATTGGTGGTCCTGGCCATATTGTGCAAATAGATGAATGTAAAATTGGAAGGAGGAAATTGCATCGAGAGCATATTGTTGAAGGTAACTGGATTTTGGGCATGATCGATGTCCAGACTAATGAGGTGCGGATGGCGATTTGTCCAAACAATAGAAGGGATGCTGTTACACTATATAATTTGATTGAGGAGCATGTTGAATTGGGAAGTACTATTCATACGGACTGCTGGAGAGGGTACAACGGTTTAATGGGTGACGATTTTGCTGCCCACCTAACTGTGAACCATTCGTTAAACTCTGTGGATACAATAAAAAATACTCACACGACTAATATGGAATCTCGCTGGCAAAGTCTACGACTTAAGTTTTCTAGAAACGTAAGATGTGATCAGTGGGATATTCATATAGCTGAATATTTATGGCATTTAGATTGCCAAAATCGAGATGTGGATCCTTTCCAAGAAATCATTGAAGATATTAGATTGGGTTTTCCAGTAGAGTAGTTTTCATTTCATTTAAGCGGGTAACTGTATATTTTAATTGTATTATGCGAGTATAGTCTGTTTTATTAAAGTGAGATACTATTTAGGGAGTTGAAACTAAATATGGTTTCCCTTTTACATTCATTTTGTAACAATCTGTCATGTGTTTTCAGAATCTTCTTTTTTTTTTTCGCATGTTATAAGATTTGTTAGCTAGCATATGTCTTCTATTATTTAATGAAATGGTCTGCTGACTGAATTTTAGTCTTGGTGCCATAAAAAATATCACAAATTTGAATATCCATATAACCATGATTTATTCCGCTCCTGGATAGACAATGGCATAACTCTCACAAGCTAGGCTTACTGCCCATGTGACAATTTGATACAGGATCCACAAAGTTTACAGAATAACTTGATTGTGTATGCATAGTAACCCTTCAGCCATCAATGTAGATTGTGCTGATAACTTCTACATGCTTCATAATTAAATTAATTAGCATGACTGCTTCATATTATTATTATTAGAACAAATTGCCATGTGCATCTAATTCATAGTGACATCTATCATCTCGGATACAAAAAGGAAAGAGTGGAGAATGCTGAGTTTGAAGTGAAAGACCTACTCTTCAGCAAAACACTATGTATGCAGGCCTATCTATCATCTGAAAATTATTCTCTAAGTCACAGAGTATTTTGTAGGTTTTCTCAATTTTATTTTATTCATTTTGAGAATTTCCCTCATTGAGAGTTTTCTCCAATCAATCTTAGTAATTAACATGAATTAAAAATGTATAAATAAATATAACTGACTACGGACTTGCAGACTATCAGTTTGCAACAAACATTCACAAATTTCCCTTAATTAAAGTTCTCCATCGTTCTCTGTCTGTGTCTTCATCTGTTACACCAAATTTCCTCATTGAATTTTGAATGTTGTTCTAGGTCTTCCTTTTCTGTTCCTTCTTTCAATTTTCCATACATAGATGCGATGGCCTTTGGTAGTCTTCCATCCTACATTCTTATGTGTCCATACCATTTTAGCCTTCTGTGTTAAATCTCATCCTATATATTTCTTTCTGCATTCATCCATTTTCTAATTTCTGTATTTCTAATTTTTTCCAGTCAAGATTTTGTGGCAGAAACTATCAATCTTCTTTATCTTTACCCCATCAATATTTAATTAATTTGGTTCATTTGTTAAATACTATGTTTTGTTTTTGTTGATTTTCAACCCCCATTTCTGATATGTTGTTGACAACTGATTACACATATAATTTGCATCTTCTCCATCCTGGGTTATAATTATCTGATCGTCGGCAAAAAGATGTGATGTAGATATCTTCTTTCTGTTAATTCTAGTCCCATTTTTGCACACTTATGTGACCATTCTACTAAACAAATATATATGTATATATATATATTTAAACAGTGTTGGTGACATCAGGCATCCTTGTAACAATCCTTTACTAGTTCCAAAAGTTACTGATAACTGAGACCCCATTATAATTTGACATTTATTGTTTTTTTTTATATTTCTTGTATTACTTGAATTGGGGATTCATCAATGTTTGCTATATGTAATGCTTCCCATAATTTTGATCTTGGTAGACTGTCATATGCTTTTCTCTAAATCTATAAAAACCAATCCAATATCTTTTGATATATTTTCACATTTCTCAACAATTTGTCATATTACAAATATATTATCTATGCAAGATCAACCTGGTGTAAACCCACATTGCTCTTCTATTCCACTGTATTTTGTTTTTTATCACTTTTCCTAGGCATTTCATCATGGAATTCATAATGGATATTCCACGGTAATTTTCACAATTCCTTTTATCTCCTTCCTTAAATATAGTTATGATATGTACTACTGTCATTTCTTCCAGTATCTTTCCTTCTCTTAAAATTTGAAAAAAATAGTTTTGTTATGAGTTTGATTAAAGTTTTTCCTCCATTTTTCAATATTTCTAAATGCTTCCTCCTGGTCCTGGTGATTTGTCATTCTTCCCTTCCAGTATGGCTTCTTCTATTTCTTCCTTTGTTATTTCTGTTTTGATTCCTTCAAATAACTTTTCTGTTTTAATCTCTTTAAATTCTTCCCTATTTTCATTTAATAATTCCTTAAAATATTTTAACCATTTATTCATCTTTATAATGTTGATTTTTGTTTTATGTTGTGTTTCTTGTGTCAGTGATTTCAGTACCGACCATGCTTCTCTTGATCTGCTAAAGCCCAGTTTACCATTAATATTTGAACATACCCTTTCCCATTCATCATTTCTTATTTTTCGTATTACATTATGATTTTTCTCTCTATATTTTTTATTATCTTCTGTTTTTGTAGTAATCCATTTATTAAATGCTTCTTTCTCGCCTTTTATTGCTGCTTGTATGTCTTCTGACGTCACCTTTGTTTCTTTCCATATTCATCCTTTATTCCAAGAACCTCTGATGCAATTTTAATTGACATACTTTTTATATAATTGTATAATTCTCCTCTCAAATTTTATGATTCAAAAATACAATAGGAAGTAACATTAAGAGGTTTATTTAATAATTAAGATATTTGGTCTATGTATTCTTACCTTTTATGGTTGTTTTTGTTGAACATATGTTTCAAGGCTTGTGAGCCCCTTCTTCAGCTATTCAGACTCGTATAATCACTGAATATGGGGTTCACTGGCCTTGAAACATATGTTAAACAAAAACAACCATAAGAGGTAAGAATGCACAAACCACATATTTTAATTATTTATTTTATAAATCCAATAATTTTTTAATATCTAAATGTTTTTAAACTATTTTTGTTTACTGTTTGCAAACCTAAGCGTTTTCAATATTTCTTTTCTAAGGCCTCCTACAGTTTCATGTTTTAGATTTTCTAAAAATATATTTTAATAATATCTGAAAACTTGTATTTTGTAAGTTTTTTTTTTCAATATTGATTTCTAAATACTACTACAATTTTATATATAATCATTTAATTATTTTAGGAATCCACACTATGAGGTATATAAAGTAGGTAAAATTTTATCATCTAAAAAATATGAGGTGAGTGATACAATTTTATCTAAAAAGAAAATATATTCATTCATTTGGCCATTAATTAGCCTAAGTGTAATATTTTCAAAGTTCTGCTATTATCTAGTCCTACAATTGAAAAAGTTAGGGCTGAAGTGGACAATCTGACTCACACAATTTTCCGTCTAACATTCTTATGCCACTGATGCATTAAACACTTTTCAATCATTTATTATAACATTTTGTACTATTTTAAACATTTTGGAACCATTTTATAAACATTTCTTACTACGATTTTTAAATATTTATAAATTACGCGAATATTGTGAATCGAGTTCTACTGACACGCAAATGCTTCATATAACATCCTCTAGGTGGCTCTCAAATTGGTTTGAAAATAATTCCAAACCTTATTTCAAGAAATTAACTTAATTTTGTTAGATTCGTATGGGACAAGTTAGTGTATGTAAAATTAGTTTATAGTTTGTTAAATGATATGCATGTAATTTGTTTTGTTAGGTTAGGAAATGGGAAGTTAGTTTACGTCCTTTTTTTTTTTACATTTGGGAATTTATTCTAAAAGTTGGTAATGCCGACTTCAGAGCCATCTACCGGAAGCCACATTAACCATTACAGCAACTCTTGCATGAGAACACTACGATTCTGTAGAACTTAGAAGAATTCATGTAAGACTTACTGTCCACCTTATCCAAAATTTGTATTTAATTAATTATATTCTAAGTTCAATATTTCGTAATTGTATGTTGTGAGTGTGTCGTTATTTATTTTTTAATTTTTAAGTATTTGCAATTCTGTTCAGCCAAGTTCCTAACTTGCCATTGTCATTCAGTATTATTTTCCAATTCCTAACAATGGGCTTGCTGTAAAGGATTCAGGCACTCATTCTAAAGTTCTGCAGTTTGAAGTCCCTAAAAGGAGAATTGTAAATAAGTTAATATTTAATTTTAGGAAGTTATATTTTGAGGTTATTTTAATTATATTATTTTTAGTCTGGACTTCTTACCTCAATATTAATGTTGATTTGTTCTTGGACATGTTTCAAAACAATTCTGTTTTATCGTCAGCTTTCCCAGACTGGTTTTATTTATGCTGCATTATGCTGCACAACCTGGATGTCGATGTCAGCTCCATCCTGTGGTTGGCCAAAGAACCTCCAAACAAGGTCACCCTCCATCGGAATATCAAAATTCATAACTCTGTTTCTGTTCTTCTGAATATAAATTTTTTCCCAAATAGTCAGCTCTTTTGTATTTTCTAACTGTTAATAATTTAGTGTCTGAATTTATATTATGTTTTTCAGACCAAACATGAGCAGCAACTGCAGATTTTTCAATTTCTCATTTTTAATATTTCTTGTGTGTTCTTTGGTTCTAATTTTTAGGTTTCTTTTTGTTTTCCCTATATATATCTTTTCACAACCCGTACATTCTATTTGATATATTCCTGACTTTTTATTTTTATCAGTTTTTTCATTTTTGTTGGTTTTTATTAGTTTATTTAAACTGTAGTTATTTTTTGGTGCTAATTTAATATTAAACTTCTCAAATATATTTTGAAATTTATTATGTACCCAAGGGTGATATGTGAATTTCCTATATTTTTTCATAGGTGGTTCTTCTTTTTCAAGATTACTTCTGTTTATCATTTTTTTTGTTTTTTATACTTTTCTATCCTTTTATGTACCATTTTTTCATCAAACCCATTTTCTCTTGCTACTTTGATTATGTGTTTTTTCTCATGTTTGGAATATTCTTCGTTTAAGGGTAAGTTTACCAATCTATGAGTTAAACTATTAAATGCTGCTAATTTATGTCCAATTGGATTGAACCCTGTTGATTTTATAAAATTTTCCGTGTGAGTTTCTTTCCTGTGAATCCCGAATTCAGTTTTTCTTTTTTCTTCGTTTCTGACAAATTTAAGATCCAAAAAAGGTATTTGTTTATTGTCTTCTATTTCTTTGGTGAATTTAATGTTTGTACTCAAAAAGTATGCTCCACATCATATGATGTTATGGGAGCAAATATGTACTGTGCTACATTTGATAATTTGATGTCAGAGAGAATAATATTGGCCTTACCTACAAGAACTTTACTAATTTCATAAACTGTGGAGTAAGGCCCTATTTCCCAGCACACCTTCAAGGTTAGCAGCAGCAGTCGTTCCTACATTTAAATACTGCACTCCATTCACAAAATAAGGACTGTCCTTACGCAACAAAAAGGAACTGGTTGCTGCCTGATACAAAGAGTAGGTGGTTATTATTCTAACATTGTTGTTCTACTTATTCATGTTCTCGTTCTGTAGTTTCAGACAAAGCTTCCAGTTAGTCATTCCATGTCTCCTTATTCAATTATTTTCTTTTATCAAATCTATTTATCTTGCTCTGGATGAGATGCTGAGGAATTTTTTTGCCTGTCTACTATGTTACATTGTCAAAAATTTCAAAACTATAGTCACTTCAAAAATGTTTTTAATCAATTATTAGAAATTTTATTTTAAAAAATAGAAAGTTGAAAAATATGATAGGAATATTAAATGTTTACTAAAATATGAATATTTTGCCATAATATTCTGAAATATGAAAAAATATTTTGGTCTTATTTGATTTTACAGATTATAAATTGTCTCAGTGCTCTCTAGTAGTTTAAAACATGAAATTTTATAAAAATCCTTGCTCTATAATCATAATAGTTTGGCAGAATGTTCATATTTTAGTAGAAATTTAATATTCCTTCATATTTTTCAACTTTTATTTTTTTTAATAAAATTTCTGATAATTGGTTAAAAACATTTTTGAAGTGACTGCAGTTTTAAAATTTTTGACAACGTAACATGGTAGATAAGTTAAAATTTCCCAGTATCCCATCCAGAATAAGATAAATTGGATTTGATAAAATAAATAATTGAATCAGGAGACATGGAATGACCAAGTGGAGGCTTTTGTGCGAAACTACAGAACAAGAGCAAAGGTCTACATGAATAAGTAGAACAACAATGTTATAATAAAAACCGCCTACTCTATTTTATCAGGTAGCAACCAGTTCCTTTTTGCTACCTGGGGAGACTCCTTATTCTGTGAATGGATTACAATATTTAAATGTGGGGAAGACTACTGCTGCTAAACATGAAGCTATGCAGGAAAATAAGTAAAAAATATTAAATTTCATGTAGGTAAGGCCAGTATTATTCTCACTTACATCAAACTATCAAATATAGCACAGTACATGCTTACTCCCATAACATCATGTGGAATGGAGCGTACTTTTTTTATCCTACAAAATAGTTCTGACAGACAGGTGTTAAAAATACACTGCTCAAAACAATTAGGGGATATTGTAGAATAACCTATTAAGACTATGTTTTTTGGAATAGTATTAGATGCAATCCCTTTCTATTACCAAGATAATGTAAATAAAGAGTTTGAAGTTGTTACGTAACCTCGGTACCACACCAGAGGGCAGTGTCTGTACTGTTGATGTGAAAGGGCGATGTGGGGGTGAATGTTTTGTTGCTGTTTTTAAATCCAGTCCAGTTTTCAGTTAATGAATGACTTGCCTTAGGGACAGTGATGCCTCGACAACGTGATTTACCTGAACCAATGGCTTGGAGGGCCATAGGAAGGATGGAAGCTGGACAGACACAACAAGAGGTGGCACAAGCCATTGGGGTGTCTCAAAGTGTGATTTCCAGACTTTGGAATCATTTTCAAAGAACATACTGTTCACAGAAGAGCCGGACAAGGTCGACCAAGGGCAACAACAGCAAGGGATGACCATTACCTCTTGTTAACAGCCCGTCGGAATAGACAGCAGAATGCAACTCAACTGCGAAATACACTTCAAACAGCAACAGGACGCAGGGTGTCAACTCAAACTGTCCCTAATCGACTGCATGGAAGTGGTCTCTATGCCCGTAGGCCCATGGTGTGTACCAGGTTAACTCCACAACACCGTAGAGATCGCAGAAACTGGGCGGAGGAACATCATGGGTGGAGGCATGCTGAATGGAGATCAGTTCTTTTTTCTGATGAGTCGCGAATCAACGTGGAATGTGATAGTCGGCGTGTATTCATCTGGAGAGAAAAAGGGACACGAAACAATCCAGCTTTTGTACATGAAAGATCCCCATATGGTGGCGGTGGATTGATGGTGTGGGCAGGAGTCAGTAGTGGTGGACGTACGGACCTCTACGTCATCCAAGGTGGTACTTTGACTGCGGTAAGGTATAGAGATGAGATTCTCCGACCTTTTGTCGTGCCTTATGCTGGTGCCATAGGTGATTATTTTCTTTTTATGGACGATAATGCACAGAGCTGGCTTGGTGGACGACTTGCTGGAAGTGGAGGGTATCGAGCATATAATGGCCAGCTTCCTCCCCGGACTTAAATCCGATTGAGCATGTGTGGGATGCATTAGGCAGGCGCATTGCAGGCAGACCAGCACCTCCCACAACTGTTCCAGAGCTGCACATTGCTCTTATGGAAGAGTGGCCACGTATCCCCCAAGAACTCATTGTATCAATGCCACACAGGTGTGAGGCAGTGCTGGCCGTTCGAGGAGACCATACACCATACTAAAGAAACATTTTCACCCATGTTAATGTTGCTTTGTTTGTTTGCCATATTCCTAATCAGGATCTCTTTGACATCTGGTGTGGTACATAGGTTACGTAATGTCTTCAAACTCTTGTTTACATTCTTTCGGAGTAATAGAAAGTGATTGCATCTAATACTGTTCCTAAAAACATAGTCTTAATAGGTTATTCTACAATATTCCCTAATTTTTTTTGAGCAGTGTATGTATAAAATGTAGAAAAAGTTCCTAAAAAGTATTACAAACAGAATTGATAATAGGATTGTTCAAAGCATAAGTAGACCAAGGCTGTGCTTGGTCAATTTCATGAAAAAAAAATGTTAAAATAATCCCAAAAGTGTTGAAGTTCATACGTGTAGTTCATAGGATTAAATCTAACTGTAATTGCAAAGAGAGTTTTTGAAATACTCTCTAGAACTAGTTATGGATTAATTCATTTTAACGTCATTGTTTCTCCAAATATGACTAGACTTGGTCTACTTGTGTTGTTATTCATCCAATTTAATGTTATTGTTACATTTACATGTATTGGGAGTTCAATATCATTATACAAATTGTACCCACTCTGAAAGTGTGTTTGTTTCGGTTACTATGTTTTGTTTTTTGTTTATGTTTGAATTTCGTAATTAAATATCATAGGATAAATAATTGGTTGTGTTTATGTATATAATCGTGCAGTATTAAAGCATTAAACTACAGGCTTGGGAGAACTTTAGGGTAAATGGTTGTTGAGTCTTCCAGCTTTCTAGACAATAGCCATAAAATGTCCACTGAGTTGTCAGTCCTGCTTGACGGCAGCCACCCCCTGAACATGTGTCTGGTACTCGTTTACATTAAGAGCTGAGTAGACCCTAGGACCATGATGTTGCCAGAAGGTTTGGTCCAGCTAAAAATACTGACCCTATTGAGACTCGAACCCACGACCTTCCGGCTTGCAGCGTGATTCCTCAAACAACTATTCTATAATGCAAACCATTAAAATTGCTTCAAATCATGAACATGATATTTTCTATTGGGTCAGAATTAATTAAAAACTGATTAAAATGGAAATACAGTGGAAATCTTGAATTCTTGAGCTACAAAATCATCTTATTGTGACATTTGTGTGCTGGTATGTACACCTGTAAATTATACAGGACTTGTGTACATAAATATATGTAAAAAGTTTAAAAAAATATTTTCATATAATTTTCATGATATAATTCCTCGCTCTAGTTATGAAGTGTGTGTGTGTTATGTGATTACAAAGGAGCAAGGTTTACATGACATAGGGAATTTGCTTGAGTGCTATTTTATTATGACTATTTAATTCAAGCCCCAAATGGGAGTCAATGACCAATCGCATTGCAATCAATTTCAGTTTACAACCAATCACAGTCATTTCTCTCATAATTTTATCAATATAATTTTTATCACATTAAAATCAAGCTCCTTCTTTTTAACATTCTGAATAGGTCAGAGTATTATTTTGCAGTGAGAAATACATTGAATATAACAATTATATACGAGTATTAAGATGTAAGAATCCTAGAATACAAGTGGCTCCCATATTGTATATGTATATTGCATGAATGTAACCAGATTCTGCTTGTGGGATATAATAGAAATATCAATTTGTAGCAATTGATTATACCACAAAAAAAACAACACAGTTTGCAATTTCTTAAACATATTATTTCCCAGGTATTTACATTCTGGAAAAATATAATTGACATATTTACATCATAGAACATCAGACATTAATTAATCTATAATGTTGATTATAAACAGTTTGATGTGTTTCATTTTCCTCCACTAGGGTCCACCGCTGTGGTCTCGAGGTAGTGTGCTGCCTTGTCACACAGCAGGTCCGGGTTCAATTCCCAGTCGGGGCAGTTTTTCTGGGTAAGGTTTTTATCGGAGTTTTTCCTCACCTGTAAGACAAATGTCAGGAAAACTTTAAGGCCCAAATGGTCCCCGAAATCTTCCTTCACTGGTGTGGAAAGCAACGGGAAGCTACCACACCTACAATTCCCTAGTAAAGCTGCAAACATAGCATGCTACTCGTGACTTCGTGACACATGAATTTATCGATAATTTGGAAATCACTCGTGGCATTACTTAGGACTATTTAACTCATGCATCAAATGGGAGACAATGATCAATGAATTTTTATTTACAACCAATCATAGTCGTTTTTCACCTAGATTTTATCAGTTTAATTTTATCACTATAATATCAATCTCCTTTTTACACGCTTTATATTAGCTTGACCTGTATCTATCTATGTAACAAAATCTTTCAATGTGATTTTCAACCACTTAAAATCATTGGATCGACTTGAAACTTTGTATGCTTGTAAAGGACCAATGGCAATACAATAATTTCATTTTTTCTAAAATCCTGTCCAGAATCATCAGAAAATCAAGAGTGTCTGTGTAATTATGTAACAGAATCTTTCAACATGATTTTCACCCACTTAAAATCATTGGATTGACTTGAAACTTTGTATACTTGTAAAGGACCAATGACAATACAAATTTTTTTTTTCTAAAATCATGGTCAGAATCATCAGAAAATTAAAAAAAGTGTGTGTGTAATTATGTAACGGAATCTTTCAACACGATTTTCACCCACATAAAATCATTGGATCAACTTGAAACTTTGTATACTTGTAAAGGACCAATGACAATACAATAATTTCATAAACGTTTTCTGAAATGCTGGCCAGAAAATCAAACAAATAAAAACCGATATAATAGGTTGCGGACTTATCAACTTTTTAGTCAATCGTTATAAAAGTTCAGTTGGTAGAGTGGTAAACTGTAGTGGTATATAATTTTAGTAATCCATAGGCCACTGGTTCAAATCTGGCCCGGAGGATTTTTTTAAAAGAGTATTACTTTTAGCTCATACTACAATAGTATCGAATTTAAAGATATTTACATTTTTATCTTATTCTGTAAAATATTAAATCAAAAAAATAAATAATAGTTGAATGCAGGCTTTCACGGCCGGTAATCATAATGTTGAGTGATTCCGGGTTATGTGGCCGTGGTCCATAGTTGGTGTTGATACCAGACGTTTCGCCCTCAACTGCGGAGGGCATCTTCAGTGGCGAGTGCTTCTAGGCGTGTTTCCTGGTCGGAAGATCTACTTAGAGTGAGCGCTGCGGACGTTGTATTAGTGGTGGGTGCAGGGTGAGTGGGCGTGGTTCTTGCTGATTGGCTAATGGTCGTCTCTTGTTGTCCCTAGTGTTAATGCATTTATTTTCTAGTGTATGATACCAGGCCTTAGCCAGTTTGATACCTTCCTCTTTTCTGTTGATATTTCCCTTATGCTTGTATATTTCTATAGCCTCTCGGTATAATCTAGGGAAATAGTAGGAAGTTGTGGCTAAAACTTGTGTATCGTCGAATAGAATCTGGTGTCCATTCATGATGGCATGTTCTGCTACAGCTGATTTATCCATTTCTCCTTGTCTGCAGTTTCTTTTATGTTCTAGTAAACGGGTGGCTATACTTCTTTTCGTGGTCCCTATATATGATTTACCACACGAACAAGGAAGTCGATATACGCCGCAAGTGGAGAGAGGTGGCCGAGGATCCTTAGCTGAGCGAAGGCAGTCTTATATTTTTCTTGTAGGTCTGTAAACTGTTTTTATGTTGTATTTTCGTAGGAGTTTTCCGATACGATCTGTGACTCTTTGTACATATGGTAAGTAGGCTATGCTGCTTGAGGGTGTGTTATCCATTCTGACGTGCTGTCTTCGTGGATGTATGGTTTGTCTTATTTCCTTGGATGTGTAGCCATTTTTCTGGAAACTAGAACTACACCATCTGTTCAATTGTTTCCAGAAAAATGGCTACACATCCAAGGAAATAAGACAAACCATACATCCACGAAGACAGCACGTCAGAATGGATAACACACCCTCAAGCAGCATAGCCTACTTACCATATGTACAAAGAGTCACAGATCGTATCGGAAAACTCCTACGAAAATACAACATAAAAACAGTTTACAGACCTACAAGAAAAATATAAGACTGCCTTCGCTCAGCTAAGGATCCTCGGCCACCTCTCTCCACTTGCGGCGTATATCGACTTCCTTGTTCGTGTGGTAAATCATATATAGGGACCACGAAAAGAAGTATAGCCACCCGTTTACTAGAACATAAAAGAAACTGCAGACAAGGAGAAATGGATAAATCAGCTGTAGCAGAACATGCCATCATGAATGGACACCAGATTCTATTCGACGATACACAAGTTTTAGCCACAACTTCCTACTATTTCCCTAGATTGTACCGAGAGGCTATAGAAATATACAAGCATAAGGGAAATATCAACAGAAAAGAGGAAGGTATCAAACTGACTAAGGCCTGGTATCATACACTAGAAAATAAATGCATTAACACTAGGGACAACAAGGAGACGATCATTAGCCAATCAGCAAGAACCACGCCCACTCACCATGCACCCTCCACTAATACAACGTCCGCAGCGCTCACTCTAAGTAGATCTTCCGACCAGGAAACACGCCTAGAAGCACTCGCAACTGAAGATGCCCTCCGCAGTTGAGGGCGAAACGTCTGGTATCAACACCAATTATGGACCACGGCCACATAACCCGGAATCACTCAACATTATTAAAATAAATAATAGTTTAAAAAACTAAAACAACACGCTTTATTAGAAAACTAAACTAAAAAATGAAAAATAATTTTAATTTCCAACACGCTTGGGATAAAATTAAAGTGGTCAACAAAATAATCATCTCTTAACACATTTAGAATAAAACTATAGATGCCCTCCGCAGTTGAGGGCGAAACGTCTGGTATCAACACCAACTATGGACCGCGGCCACATAACCCGGAATCACTCAACATTATTAAAATAAATAATAGTTTAAAAAACTAAAACAACACGCTTTATTAGAAAATTAAACTAAAAAATGAAAAATAATTTTAATTTCCAACACGCTTGGGATAAAATTAAAGTGGTCAACAAAATAATCATCTCTTAACACATTTAGAATAAAACTAGTTATCTACAAAAAAATAATTTTACCATCAAAAGCGTGGGGTGCTTTTAAGGTTTTTACATTTTCTTCTTAGAGACTTTACTTTTACCAATATCTGTTTATTATCAAATATATTAATTGATATAGAGCACCCCACGTTTTTTATGGTAAAATTATTTTTTTTTGTAGATAACTATGGTTGTATTCTAAATGTATTGGAGATGAATTTTTTGTTCACCACTTTAATTTTATCCCAAGTGTGTTGGAAATTAAAATTATTTTTCATTTTAAGTTTGGTTTTCTAATAAAGCGTGTTTTAATTTTTTTAACTATCATTTATTAACATTCTGAATAGGTCATAGCGTTATTTTGCAGTGACCGACTCTCTAAGAAATATGGCAACCGCATTGTATATATATAGTGCACAAATGTAAACAGAAACTGCTTGCAGTGTATAATAGAAAAACATTCGTAGTAATTGATTATAGCACATTAAAAAGAAACCACTGTTTGCACTTTCTTAAACATATTATTTCCCAGGAATTAACGTTCCAGAAGTATATAATTGACATAATTACATCATAGGACATCAGAAATTAATTATTATTAAACAGTTTGATGTGTTTCATTTTTTCTCCACTAGGGTGCATTCTTAAAATATTGCGATCCTTTGGCAATAAATTACATGATCTGGTTGCAGTGATGAACAAATGAACCATAACAAACGTTTCTCATTTGTTTTCAAACATCGCAGTTTGCATTAAATATATAAATATTTTAAAATAGCTATATTTATATAATGATTTGTGAGTAAACAGCTTGATTTTATTCGTTACATAGTCCTAACAAATGCCACTCTTGATTTTCAAATTCTCTAGTTGAATTCACTTCATGAGTCGTGAATTTATTGATTATATGGAAATCACTCGTGGCATTATTTATGATGAAATAAAATCCTCAACTCTTGTCTAAGGCAGGTTTCGGTTCAGATATAATATGAAGCCACTGTATTTATAGAGGTCTGTGAATCGCAAGTGTGCCACAGGCTACGTCTGACGTACCGTCAAAGGGGTGGATGAAGGAAATTGATGAGATGAATATGGAGAAAGGTGGAATGAAATTTGTGTCAGGGGAGAATGGATAAAACCTGCGTGGCTCCGTTTCGTCAATCACGAAATCCCAAGTATAGTTCACGAGATCCTTGCTGTGAAAGGCGAGCGTCTAACTATTGCGTCACGGAGCCATGGTATTTTAGTAATTAGATAAATTTCAACTTTCTCGCTACAATAATAGCTTGTTTTCTTGTTTTAATCGATCTATTCGTCTATGTAATACATTTTATCCGTTAAAATAAATCGTAAATTCTGTATATCCTTTTTTTAGCTGTATGATTAATTTCAGTAGCATCCCGTAAGTAATACGAGTAATAAGCCTACGAACAATTTGAAATTGGCGCTTCCGCTGTCTCAGCTGTCCAACGATTTTCACATGTTTTCGTTGCATCGGTAGCCATTTTCGCTATAGTCTCTGCATGACCAACGTTCACAATGAGAAATACTACTTTTTTTATTTTGTTAGATTGAGAAGGGATAAGTTACTGTATACCGAATTAGTTTGTAATTTATTGAAGTAACATGTAAATTATTTTGTTAGGTTACAAATTATGAGTTTGTGTACATCCATTTTAAAAGCTCGTTTGGAAATTTATTGAGATGGTTGGTCATTCCGACTTCAGAGATTGACGTGCCATCTATATAAGGCGTAAAGTGCGGTTTCACTGAAGTTTAAAGTTATTATTGTGTATTACTGTTTTAAAACCAATTTAATAATGGCAAGATTCGTTAGTATGATTGATTTAGCGCCACTATGGTTTGATCATGGAGAATGTATTCAGTTTCTGTTCGATGAAGGGCTTTTAAGAACAAGAATGTTGTGCCCTGAATGCCGTACTTCCCTCTCTCCAGTAACAAGGAAGAGTATTACATTCCCGGTGTTCATTTGTAAGAGAGGGCACTCGCAATTCTTTCAGTCGGTCGCTAAAGGAACTTGGTTCGACAATTGCGAGATATCTCCTGCCCAAGTTCTTGGCATAGTTCATTGTTTTTGCGCATAAATCGTCATATGCTCAGACAGTTATGCATTGTTCTACCGACGATAAACGCTTAAGTGAATCCACAGTATCTGACTGGTTCAGTTATTGTCGAGAAGTTTGTTTAATTTCAATGCAGAACAAATGCGCAAATCGTGGAAAAATTGGAGGTCCTGGCCATATTGTGCAAATAGATGAATGTAAAATTGGAAGGAGGAAATTGCATCGGGAGAGTATTGTTGAAGGTAACTGGATTTTGGGCATGATTGATATCCAAACTAATGAGGTACGGTTGGCAATTTGTCCAAACAATAAGAGGGATGCTGTTACCCTATATGATTTGATTGAGGAGCATGTTGAATTGGGAAGCACAATTCATACAGACTGCTGGAGAGGGTACTATGGTTTACTGGGTGATGATTTTGCTGCCCACCTATCTGTGAAGCATTCGTTAAACTCTGTAAAACCATTAAAAAATACTCGCTCAATTAATATGGATTCTCGCTGGCGAATTCTACGACGTAAACTGTCTATGGGCGTAAGTTGCGATATACATATAGCTGAATATTTATGGCAGTTAGATTGCAAAAGTCGAGATGCGGATCCTTTCCAAGAAATTATTCAAGATATTAGATTGGCTTTTCCAGTAGAGTAATTTTCATTTCATTTAAGTGTGTACCTCCATACATTTTAATTGAATTTACAGTGCGAGTATAATCCAATTTTGTTGAAGTGAGATACAGAAACAGTCGATCATTTACTTCATGAATTCTTCTATGTTGTAGAGAATCACAGTGTACATGAGTAAGTTGCTCTAATGCTTAATGTAGCTTCCATTAGATGGCTCTAAAATCGGAGTGAACAACTGTCGGGGGAAAAAATCCCAAACATTTATAAAAAACAGACGTATTCTAACTTTCTATTTCCTAACCTAATGAAACAAGTTACATGCACATTATTTAATAAACTGTAAACTAATCATACATAGGGCCTACACAAACTTGGGCCAAAGTTACCAGACACAATTTTCCATCTAACATTCTTATGCCACTGATGCACTAAATACTTTTCAATCATTTATAATAATGTTTCATGCTATTTTAAACATTTCAGAACCATTTTATGAACATTTCTTAAGATTTTAATATTTATAAATTATGCAAATATTGTTAATCGAGTTCTACAGACACGCAAATGCTTCATGTAACATCCGCTAGGTGACTTTCAAATCACAGCTACCAACATTTGAAAATAATTCCAAACCATATTTCAAGAAATTAACTTCATTTTGTTAGATTCCGATAGGACAAGTTAGTGTACATAAAATTACTTTATAGTTTATTAAATAATATGCATGTAATTTATTTTGTTAGGTTGGGAAATGGGAAGTTGGTTTATGTCCATTTCTTTAGCATTTGGGAATTTATTCCGAAAGTTGGTAATTCTGACTTCAGAGCCATCACTGGAAACTATATTAATCATTAAAGCAACTCGCGCTTGCACACTGCAATTCTGTAGAACATAGAAGAATTCATGTGAGACTTATTGTCTACCTTATCCCTAAGTTGTCTAATCGGAATCTAACAAAATGAAGTTAATTTCTTGAAATATGGTTTGGAATTAATTATAAATGTTGGTGACTCCAATTGGAGAGCCATCTAGCAGAAGTCTCAATAAGCATTTGCATGTCAGAACTCGATTCACAATATTGGCGTAATTATATAAATATTTAAAAATCGTAAGGAATAGTTATAGAATGGTTCCAAAATGTTTAAAATAGTACAAAACGTGCAGTGCGATCGTGACATAAGAATGTTGTATGGAAAGTCGTGATCGACAAATTATAGACCTCAGCCTGTGATACTATGTAGGGAGTTGAAACTAAATATGGTTTCCCTTTTACTATTTTTTGTGACACTCTTTCATATGTTTTCCCTTTTACAATCTTGCGTAATGATCTTTCATTTTTCTTTTTTAATTTCCTTTTTTTCTGTCATGTGATGTATGATGTGTTAGCCATTGAATGTCTTCTATTATATACTGAAATGGTCTGGTGAGTCTTTGTGCCATAAAAATTTTACAGATTTGAAAATTCACATTACCATGCTTATGTCGCCTCTGGATAGATGATGCTGCAACTCTCACGAGTTAGGTTGAATGTTGTTTTGTGTGACAATTTGACACAGGATCCACAAAGTTTATAGAATAATTGATAGTTTAGGCATAGAACTTCAAAGAGGAAACATATCTCTTCATAAATCTCCAAAATAGTCCTTCAGCCATCAATGTGGATTGTGCTGATGAGTCCTACATGCTTGGAAATTAAATTAAATAGTGTGCCAGCTTCATGTTATTAGAACAAATCGCCACGTGCATCTAATTCATAGTGACATCTATCATCCCAAAATTATTTTCTAAGTCACAGAGTATTTTCTACTTTTTCTCAATATTGTTTTATAAGCCTACAATTTTGTATTATCTAAATTTTTAACTATTTTTATTACCATTTGCAAAACTATATTTTCTTAGCTTTTTCAATATTTTTTTCTGAGTCCGCTTATAGTTTTCTATTTTTCCAAGTTTTTTTTTTTTCAATAATATTTTCCAATCCCTCCTGCGGTTTCATATTTTGTAATTAAAATAATTAATATTATTTGCAAACCTATGTTTAACTTTTATAAGATTCATGATGTGTTCCGTTGAGGTTTATTGAAAATTAATATAAAATTATAGAATATTCACCTGAAAGGTCTGTTAAATATGTTAAACGTTAACGCATGTTAAATATTGAAAACACCCTAACAGTAATGCACAGAGAAAATAATCCAGCGGAAGATAAACGTACTCGAAGAGATGGAAATCATGAAAGCAGCTCACAACGACAGCCTGATAAACGAAAACGAACCCAATACATGCAACCCCCTCTACCAGATCTTCAGTGAAACACCAGTTTTGAATCCTGCCGATGATGGGACAAGTCCCGAAAGCGCTACAGTTAAATGATAATTAAGTTGAGGAGACGGACCTTTCAGGTGAATATTCTATAATTTTATATTAAAACCTATGTTTAGTAAGTTTTTTTAGTATTATATTCTAAGACATCCTACAGTTTCATATTTTCAATTTAAAAAAAATTATACTATCTGAGAAAACCTGTATATTTTGTAAGTTTTTTTTTAATATTAATTTCTAAATCCCCCCTACAGTTTTGTATTTTCTAAGTTTTTTTCCATACTGTTTTTTAATTCCTCCTACAATTTTATATACACCAGTAGTTATTTATTTGGCCATTAATTTAGTTATATTTTCAATGTTTTGTAATTGTATGTTGCAAGAGTATATGTATTGATATATTTTAATTTCAAAGTATTTGCAATTCTCTTCAACCAAGTTCCTAACTTGCAATTGTCATTCAATATTATTTTCCAATTCTAACGATGGGCTTGCTGTAAAGGCATTCAGGCACTCATTCTAAAGTTCTGCTGTTTGAAGTCCTTAAAAGGAGAATTTTAAATCGGTTGTTGATGGTGGCAATTGTTGGAAGAGGAGGAAAAGTAGCAAGTGAGTAGTGCAACAGTGTCATAAAGAATTTCATAGTGTTACCATGTTTCGCATACATAAATAAATATGTAAAAAATGTTTTAAGTATCATTGCAAAATGTTTAAATAGTGTGAAATGTTAGTAAAGACAGCAGAAGTGTGTAGAGTAACAGCAGTACAAGAATATAGTGTGGAAAATCATAGCTTGAAGTATTCTAATCTTCAGCTGCATTGAGCATTCCATCTTGAAAAAAAAACTTTGATAAAAAAAGAGTGGTTTATCTAGTAAAAAGGGAAATGGTTTTCATTTGAGCTTTAAGTTTTTTATTGGACATTGATGTACTTGACCAACATTGTCAACTGCTGGCAGTGATGAACAAATTTGAGATGAGATTTGGAAAAACTTTAGAATAAGTCACTCACTAAATGAATTTTTTTTAAGTTTCACATCCCAGTGTGCATGCCGAACACTTAATGTGACTTCTGCCAGATGGCTGACAAATGGAATAGGTATAACCAACCTTTGCAATAAATTTGACAAAAAAAATTAAAAGAAATGGATGTACACAAATTTCTCCCTTTCTGACCTAAACAAATTACATGCATATTATATAATATATTAATATGGTGTACACTAACTTGTCCCATTGGACTAACTAACTAACTAACTCACTGGCATTATCAAACCTGTAGGTTCATGGCACCACAGACATAAGCTCTCCATACATCCCTATTCTGAGCTGATGCTTTCCAATCATTCCCTGTATAATCTACTTCCCTCAAATCATGACTAATGTTATTCTCCCACCTCATTCTTGGTCTACCAACTGGGTGTTTTCTCTCTGGTTTCCTACCGGAAACTTCTATGCAAGTCTTTCATTCTCCGTGCCACATGTCCTGCCCATCACAGTCTACAAGACTTAACTGTTCTCATATCTGGTTTCCTATAAAGACCATATAGTTCACTGCTATGTAGTCTTCCATTCACCTGTATGTTCAAAAATTTTCATAAGAACTTTATTCTCAAATACTCACAATCTCCTTTCCTCCTTCAAAGTAAGATTCCATGTTTCGCATCCATATAATATAACTGGTAGAATAACAGTTTTGTATATATTCAGTTTAATGTATTTTAGAAGGAGTTGGGACGTCAAGAGTCCCTGTAATGAATAATAGCACTATTTCCAGAATTGAGCCTATGTTTAATTTCTTTGTGCATCTCATTCCTATTTGTGATTATTGTTCCTAGGTATTTGAATTTAGTCACTTCCTCAAAATTCCCTCATTTGTCATTAGCTCTCCATTTCCATTATATAATGCGGCCATATATGTAGTTTTGATATTTACTTCCAGTCCCAATTTCTAAGTGTTACTCAATAGTGTGCGTGTTGACCTTCAGTGTCTTCTTGCTATTGCCCAATAGTACTGCATCATCAGCATAAATTAACAGCATATTAATTCCATTGAGTTGTAGGCCTTCTTCATCCAACCTAACAAAATTATGTGAATTTCTTAAATTATGTTTTGGAAGTAATTGCAAATGTTGGTCACGCCAATTTCATAGATATTTCCATTAAGCATTCATGCATGCACCCTGTGATTCTGGAGAATCACTGAGAGATAAATATCAAAATTTGTTAAGTTTATTCTCCATGGGCAGAGGGGATGAGTTTTAGCGCTACTGTCGCCGAACTACTGAATCTGTGGAAGGGATGTAGGGAAAGCAGTACAGTCACTCTACAATTTTAATGCAAGAGATAATACAATGTTAAATAAATTCAATCTTACCTTTGTTAATCTAATTGAACTGTTCCAGACAAATCGTCATGGTCATTGTCACTGCCACTGTCAACTACAATTATTATCATCGCTACTCTCTAAACCACCTAATTCAATTATAATTTTATCAATTTCTTCCTCCAACAAACCATCATTTTTCCAAAATTCTTCCTCCAATTTTAAGAACATGGTCACATTTGTTTTTCCACTCGTCCGATGTAACAGAATCAAGGGCCTCATGAGTAAGTTTTTCAATGTCTGTTGCCAATTGTGTAACATATTCCTCCTCTTTATTCCTTTACGGATGTTTCAAATGTATTCTATTGAGTTGAGGTCACATTGACAAGGAGTCCATTTAACGACATCATGCCATACTGTTTAAAAAGATTGTTAATTTCATAGGAAGGGGAGGTTTATGGATCTTTATTAGTTTCAGGAGTTCAGATTTTCGTTGTTAATTTCATAGGAAGGGGAGGTTTATGGGTCTTTACTAGTTTCAGGAGGTCAGATTTTCGAGCAGATGGAAGAAAAGAAATGTTACTTTTTTCAAGCCAGATTCTGGTATCTTGTATTCGGGAGCCTGAAGTTGGGGATTTGTTGTCCAGAACACTGGTATGGAGCATTGTCCATTGCCATTATACTATCTGGTGGTAAATTAGGTATCAGTCATTCTTCTACCCATTTCTTAAAATTTTCCAAATTAATTTCATTGTAATAGTCGCCGGTTTTCTGTTTGTCTTTGAATACTAATTTAGCATGAATATTAATATAGCACCAGAGAAGAAACCATTTCTGCCTCCAGCATGCACAATAATACAACGTTGCCCAAATTTTTTTTTACTCCAAATTCTTTCTCACTTTGTCAACACTTATTTACTGTTGTATAATAAGGGTGTATTCATGTCTCATCTAGATGTGTGACTGGTTTCTTGTTGTCTCCTAACTTATTGTTATTTTTCATTCTTCGTAAATAACAATCTCGGCTGGCTACGATATCATTTCTTTTTGTCAATATGTATCTGTTGCTTTTACATTTTTTAAATTTTATTATCCCAGTTTCTTCATGATTTTTTCTAAGTGTTTCTTTATCCCCCTTAAAATTTAGTTCTCTCTTTGCTTCTGTCAGAATATCACTGAGAATTGTGACTTCGTCTTAACAGTATACATTGATGTAATTATGTGTTTAGGGGCATACTCTTGGAAGCTGTCCGAAGTCTTTCTATGAGCCGACTGTTTTCTTTTCTTGCCAGTAGTTACAATTTTACTTAACAGTAGCTTCGGCAATTTGACTTTCTTTTCTAATTTGTGACACAGTATGAACTGACACACCTAATGCCGTTGAAGATCTGAACATTGGATTATTAATTGGAGCGCTTAAGGCATCATTTACATTTTTCTTTGTCGAAATGTTGAATAGCCCTATGTATAAATGTTCTACCTTCACTGTGCATAGTAACATTTGACATCCTTCTCACAAATAAATAAAATAGATAAATGAATAAATGTAAAGTAATTCAAAATAATAAAATGAAAATAGCAAATATTGAATAACTTGCACATTGAAAATAACAGAACAGACTGTACATCCGATCGCGTACTGAAATTGTTCAACTTCAGATGTGGGCAGAGAATCCGTAAACACGTGTGAAAGATCTTAACATGGTCGTCAAATTAGTAATTTAACACAGAATGCTCAAGTGGTCGGATCATTTAAAATCACAGTATTTGTCTCTCCGTTACCAGCCTCGCAATAAATGTCAAGTAGCAACATGTAATGAGAAGGGCAAGGAAGAGACAGCTCATTCCCAGAAGTAATCCCAAAAGTAACAAGATTGTCAAGTTAGTCATTTTGCCACTGACCGCGTAGAATGGCAGACCATTAAAATACATAGTATTTGTCAGCTTTCTATCTGCCAATCAAACAACATAATACAGAGGACAGGAAGTGGCAACATAGTAAGGAAGAGAAAGACAGCATGTTAACATATTTTCTGCCTGCACAGAACATTTAGGGCAAAATTCATGAAACCATCTTTATGCTAAGAGCAACTCTTTCCCCCCTCTTTGCATAAAGATGGTTTCATGAATTCCGCCCTTAGTGGAGTAGTAAATATTTGGCTCAAGTTTAATGTATGATTTTCCATACTACATTCTTGTAATATTTTTGCTCTACATACTTATTGCTCCTTTGCTATCATTTTGTACTTTTTTCCAATTATTAAATATTTATGTATGTAATGATTTCTTCAAAGTTCAGCAGAATTGTTGTGTAAATGCACGAATACTTGAAGAAACTTCAGCTAGATGACAGAGAGATATGTAAAATCAGAATGACCAACATTTGATAATATATTTTAAGAAATGGATGTCCAGTCACTTCATTTTGTTAGGTTTTGATGGAATAAGTTAGTGTACATCAGATTAGTTCACACTTCAATAAATGATATACTTGTAATTTAATTTGTTTGGTTAGGAAGTGTGGAGTTGGTGTAATCTATTTCTTATAACTTAGGAATTTATTGCGAAGGTTGGTGTTACCAATTTCACATGTCTGTCATCTAGCAGAAGTTTCTTCAAGCATTCGGCATGCAAACTATGATTCTGTAGAACTTAGAAAAATTCTTGTTAAAGGTAAATTAAACTTTTTTCAAATATTTAATTATTGTGTAATATGTTTTAAGAATTTTTGCAAAATATTTAAATAAATAGAAAAAGTATGTAATGCAATAGTGTCATAAGAATGTTGTATGTGAAAGTATAGAGCAACATATTCTGAATTTGAGCCGAGTTTACTTTTTTCAAGTAAGTAGTTACATATAAAATTAAGTTAATTTTATAAACAAATGGGCTCAGGTATCCAGTATGTGACATTAAGTTTTAAAATTCCACATACAGATTTTATCAAATTGTAGAATTATGGTATCATTTTTAATAGTACTTATTATTGTTTTAAACTTCTTGTAACAATTTATTATTATAGTGTTTTTTTTTAATTCTTAATTGCTATGAGAATGTACAGTGCGATCAGTAAAGCATTGGACAGCAGACACTGGGATTTCACTGTACACTGCTGAAGCACTTGCGGCGGGAACAGACAGCGTAAGGTAGCGGTGATACGACCACACGCATTTTCATACCTATTTTATAAATTGTTGTATTTACCAACTTTGCTGAAGCAGGTGCTGGAACTGTCCGCCTTCATTGTCCATGTTTTTGACACGTCTTTTTAAAATTTGTTGTACAGATTATGAATTGTTGAACATAATGGAATTTTTACACCCAGGAATCTTGTTTCAAAAAGTCTTCATACTTGGCTGGCAGACTGAGTTAACAAATATTGATCATAAATAAATGCTTTTTGTTCAGTAGGAAAAAATATTAGCCGTTATACAGTTTACACTGATGCACACGTCATTCAGTTTGTTATATGCACGTCTTCCAGTTCACATTATACACCTGTCATTTAGTTCACAAGGAAAAGCGTCCGAGCGCCCTATCTATTCGAGGCACACAATCTGACTGTGACCATGAATGTACTCGTATGCTGCTAAGTCAGCACACATTTCAAGTCCCGTGTCTGCATATATAAGCCTTCGTCATCGCAAAGCACAAACCCTTGTCTTCTGTCCAATACTATACTGATCTCACTGTAATATCCATATTGGTAGCTGCCATGCTGTTATTCAATGTTTTTTAAGTTGCTGTTTCCTATACTAAATGTGATTAAACTACTAAGACAAATCTAGTTCGAATGATTATTATAGTTTGGTTAGCTTTTCAATTTAAAACTTCAATGTTGGCAAAGAGTGTTTTGTATGTTGGTAGCATTACATGATTATAAATTGTATCCACTTTCATCTGCTGGTGCATGTGTGTGACATTAAAAAAAATGTTTGCTTCACATAATGGAAACTATATCCAATCTGCCCACATGTCGATTTTAATGCACTACATAAAATCAAATAAAAAATTGTTATATAGATGTAAAGGTAACTGTTTATAATCTCTTCATAAAAGACAACGAAATATACGTAGAACAGGTAGGAGAGAGAGAAATGTGAATAAAAAGGTATTTATCTGAATGGCACATAAAAAAAGTACATATTAAAATGTATGCATAAAGGTTCTTTGTCTGCTTGAAAATATCTCATAAATTCATTTTTCACTTCTTTGACTTCAAAAGTTGATCTGCGTACTCTATGTTGCTATTCCTCCAGGCCTGTGTCGCCTTGAACAACTGCCCTCTGTGATCCCGGATAATATTTCCATCTTGCATTTCATTGTCAAAAGTTCCTTGAGGAGAATGTATGTTTTGTGACAATTTCGGCATTTTCCACATTTATATTTATCTTCTAAATACACACAACACAGATGTTAGCAATCCAGAAACATTTTCCACTACTCTACGAACTCGTGAATGCTTATAATTGTATAGTCTTTGACAAGAGCCTTTTTCTTGGTAGCTGTTGAAGAGGAGTTTCATATGTTCCTCTGTAAAGAGGAAATGCATCATTAGTCAATATTACATATGGCAATAACTTATTGCTACCAGGAAATGGTTCTGGGTGAGATAATTGTAGCTTTCATTTAGCCAATTTCAGTACTTGAAAAACACCTCCATCAGAAATCCTGCCTTAACAGTCAATATTAGAATATATGAAATTATAATTTGCATCAGAACAATGCTGAAAGTATTTTAGTTGTTAAACATATTGCCATTATGTTTTGGGGTTTTGCATGACTACTTGTTTTCTGTCACATGTTCCAACACAATGCTTAAAATTCTAGGAAAATTCAAAATCTCTAACTATCTTTCTCCACTCATCCTCACCTATAGTTCATGGCATCTGGAAAAATCAAATATATACACACACAGTAGAGAGCTGATTTTGTGACTTCCTGAAAGACAATGTATCATTTTAATATGCAACTCTCTGAGCCAATATCCTGTTTATATGGAATCTTCAAAGGAAGATTGTTACAATTTATACTTGTCAATATGTAGATGAATCACATTTTTTTTTATTTAAGTTTTTTCTTTGAGGGTCCTTGTGAAAAAGGAATGTTTCAGGAGCGAGTCTACAGAATTCATATTGCACTAATTCATTGCTTACATTAATTGTTGTCAAGCTGGTAATCTCACTTGTAATTGTATGGTATCCACGACAGATATAGTCCTAACTCACAAAGGAGCTCACTATCTATGATATTCCACACTTGGGCTGCTACCTTACTTGCTCACTTGAAAGACAAAACTTGCCACTTGAAGAGTAGAAAGGGGAATTAGCTGTTGTAGCCTCCTTCAGTGCATAAACTGTGGCTCTCGTGGACAGCAACACATTCAATTGCATTTAGTTGTACAACTGTATCAATCTTATTTTTTTAAAAATCGATGTATTCTAAGACTATACTAAACATTGATTAGAATTGATCCTTAATTTTAGAGCATGCAACCACCACTGTATTTAAATTATTATTGCAGCAAATATGGCTGCTAATGTAACTATTAGCTGTTTTATATGAAATTGATGAAAATACTTACAAGCCCCTCTAACATCAGAAGAAAGAATTTTGATTAAAACAAATATAATAATTTTAGCTGGAATTCTTTTAAAATTAGGAGGGTATGGGCTTCTTCGGGTATATAGTTTATTGATAAAAATTGGTTGTAAAATAAACTTTGTCTGGGTTTCTGTTAGTGTCGTAGGAGGTACTTTAGTTAGCTTAATTTGCATGCGTCAAACTGACTTGAAATCTTTAATTGCTTATTCATTTTCCTATACCCCTAACCAGAAATGTAAGTTTTAATATAAATGTATACATTCTCAAACATACCATGTCAATATACAAATACTTAAGAAAATCACAGGTCAATTATGTAATGTCATTGCGACATATATAAGATTTAAGCATATGGAAAATGTTCTTATTAACACCACCCACTCGCTTGCTATTGAACCCAGGAATAACATTTTGTAAAGCAGACAGAATATTATGCAAGATAGAATAGTCAAATTGATAATTTAATGAAATTTGTTTAATACAGATCTGGACATGTCTGATTCCATATTATCAAGTCTCATTTTATAGATAACTAGCTAATAGCCGGCGTGAGCTGTTACACCTAAATAAATGTGAATGTGTTTTGCATTTACTTGAGTAAGTAAAAGGAAAAATAATTATAAGTTTATATCATTATTTTTAAATATCTCGTGGTGATTGCCCGACATTGCCCAAGAATTTACTTATCCTAATCTTCTTGGCATAAATTAGCTGGAACATGAAAATTGTGTTTTTATGTTTAGTTGAATAAGTTGATGGAAACATAATTATGAATTTGCTCTCTTCGTTATTGCAGCTAAAACAACCAGTAAACTAATTAATTATATTTCCAAACTACCTATCATACAATCCAAATAGTAAATAAAATTTCATCCTCCAAAATTTAATATTCAAGCAATCACTATAAGTAAAGCCATATTGTAATTATTTTTAGATACCCTGTGCTGATTACCCAGCTTTGCCTGGGAATCTATGTATCCCAATGTATGTGGCACAAATAAGCTAAAAGACAAAATTTGTTATTTTGAGTTATCCGTGAAAGAATACTTGCCATGTGTTTCTATGCTTGTCTGGGAATCTACATATCCCAATCTTTTTGGTATCAATGAAAGACAAAAATGGTTATTGTGAGTTATCTGTTAAAATAAACATATGCTGTTTTTGTAGAGTTTTTTGAGATATTTAATCCTGTGTACATTAAATTTGTGCATTTCTTATGGTTTAGGCTGTGTAAGCCATTTAAGTGTACAAAAAGCTTTTTTTTTTCTCACTATAAAGGATGATTTTTAAGGGTGAAGGGCTTGAGCATTATATAGCCTGTAACCTTCCCTGGAAAATCGTGAACATTTTGCATAAAGTCCTATCACAATCGGATGAACAGTATGACAGCGCACGCTTGCCCAGGAATCTACCTATCCCGATCTTCTTTTTACCTAAAGTATATGTGAGATGGGAAAAGACAAGTGAGTGGTGAGTGCACATGCATTTTTTCCAAGTGAATTCCACATATATTCGAGAAATTTAAAGGAAATCAATGTAAAAATAGTAATAAGTATTCATGAATATGTTCCAGAGAACACAAATAGAACAGAATAAATCTGACCCTGTTCTCTACCTACAAAAAAAAAAACGCATGCCAGTGAGGTGACTGACTGTGGTGCCTCAGAGAGAGTTTCTATGTATATTTTATTTCATGAAATCTTGTTTTCCATAAGGATTAAAAATGCTTTACAGGAAAACTAAATTTTCATAATATTTAAAAAATTTGTTTATTTAAACAATATGAGTTAGACATGCACTACTCACCTCATATTATCTCATAGTGTTAATTCCTTGAAATATTAAACTGTCTACCTTGTCTCCCCACTACTTTTAATTCCAAGATTGGAAATTTTATAATACAAATTTGAATCCCGCTGGGAATTGAACCTAGACTTGCTGATCAGGAGACAGACTTGGTACTATCTGGTCTAACATTTCAATAAAATGGCTATGTTCTGTTGTGTTACAGTGATAATGGGTCCAACTAGTTATTGTATTAAAAGTCTAACAAAGAAGTTTGCAATGTGGCTGGTGGTATTTGCAACATTGTATCTGCTTGAAGGAAGAGGGGGAGAAGTAGAAGAGCATGATATGAGGGAATATATGATGCCATGATGAAGAGGGGTATGGAAGATGGTCAATGGGAAGATAGGAATCAAGGGCAAACTGATGTAAAGTGGAAAGCCTGTATTAAGTAAGTATCTGCTTGTTCCTGCTGTGGTGATAACTTTAGCTCTTGCTCTGCTTGCTATGAAATTGAGTCAGATTATCATTACAGTGTCTTGGCATTTTATGACAAAGGAATTAATCTCCAGTCTTGATAAGAAATCTGTATTCATCACAGGTAAAGCTCTAAAAAGATTAAAATTCATCGGAGAACATATTGTTTACAACTCACCTCATAGGATTCATGCTTCCATGATATCGCGATTTCAAACATAATCATGTTCATCGTCAGCCATGACTCCGGCTGACGATGAACATGATTATGTTTGAAATCGCGATATCATGGAAGCATGAATCCTATGAGGTGAGTTGTTTAAACAATATGTTCTCCGATGAATTTTAATGATTATACCTCATAATGTTTACTTCCCAACATTAATTAAATATACTCTAAAAAGATACTTACAAGCATGAAAGCAATATTATTCTAAAGCTGTGGTCATATAAAACTTTATATTATTTTGAGTGATCATGGGTTGTTCTTTTATAAACCCACAACTGATTTAATTAATTATATTATTTTTTGGTCTGGACATCTTACCTCAACATTAATATTGAGGTAAGATGTCCAGACCAAAAATAATATAATTAAAATAACCTCAAAATATAACTTCCTAAAATTAAATATTGATTTAATTAAATTTACAGTGGGAGGAAACACTATGAGGTATTTATATTAATAAATGAGTTGGAGAATGTTTTAACATCTCACCTCACAAAGTTACGTGTCTTCACGATGCCGGTTTCAAAAGTATAGTATTATTGTTTATTTTTTATTATTTCACTCACCTCATACTTATGAAGTATGAGGTGAGTGAAATAATAAAAAATAAACAATATTAAAGAACCTCATAGTGTTATTTCCTATCTACATAACTTAATTAGTATAGTATTACTTCCATTTTCAGTCAAATTCCAACTGTTGAAATTTTGTCGTTAACATCATCTTCTGAACTGCCATCTGGTATAGATTTTATGAACTTGGAGATTAAATTATTCTCGTCGGGGATATCGAAATTCATAGCTTTATATTTATTCTTCTGAATATATATCTTTTCCCAAATTGTTAATTCTAAAGGTTTCTCCAAATGTTCCAAAAGTTTAGTGTCTTTTCCGATTATATGATTTTCTAGCAAACTATGAGCTGCAATTGCCGATTTTTCAATTTCACCATTTTTAATATTTCTAAGGTGTTCTTTTGTACGAATTTCTAAATTCCTTTTAGTTTTTCCTATATATACTTTATTGCAGTCATTGCAACTGATTTTGTAAATTCCAGATTTTTTACTATCTGGGACATTAACTTTCTTATTGGTTACTAGTAGATTATCCAGGCTAAATTTGTTAATCGGTGCTAATGTAATATCAAAATTGTTAAATATTTTTTTGAAATTTTCTGTGTGTTTCAGGATGGTAAGTAATTTTCTTGAATGTTTATTTTCTTTTGAATCAGGTTGTAGGGTGGTGTATTCTTTAAGTCTTTTTTGTTGTTGGCATCTCTTTAACTTCAGTCTGGGAAAGCTGACGATAAAACAGAATTGTTTTGAAACATGTCCAAGAACAAATCAACATTAATATTGAGGTAAGATGTCCAGACCAAAAATAATATAATTATTTATTATTTTCTCCTTTCCAAAATCATTTGACATAGCATCATGAGGAATTTGGGTAGCTATAATAAATAGCAGATCCAGGTTGAGAAAACCACCTGTAATGACTGGGGACCCGTCATGCTTACCACATGTCACCCCTACATATGGCTGAATGATTGTCTACCTCTGTGGTGAATACATGTGGATGGTCTACCTCTGTGGTGAATACATGTGGATGTGAGGCCAGCTGATATGCCAAGAGCCTGTCGTGCCATGGAGTTAGCTGAGTTAGTTTATATGCTAGTTCCTGACTTTTTTTAAAATCTTCTTCATCTTCCTTCCAAGTATTAGGCCAAGGCCTGTTACGATCCTATAGAAAATTCTCCCTCCAGCGTTTCATAGGACGACCCAGTGATCTTCGTCCTCTTGGTATATAATTATAAATAGCTTTGGGGATCCGATTTGAACTCATTCTTTCAAGATGGTGTTTCCAATTTAGTTGGTACTGTTTAATATATTCCAAAATTGGCATAGTCTTCAATTCTTTTAAGATATCGGTGTTCCTTTTCCGATCCCATCTGGTGTAACCCGCTGTTCTGCTTTCATGTTGTATTTTTAGTGTCTATGCTTCACTACCATAGGTCAACACTGGTCTAGCCAAAGTATTAATTATATAAACGTAATCTGGTGTTTTTTTGTACAAGGGATGGTTTCATAACTTGATTAATAATTCCAAACTTTTATTATAACTAATAATTTTTTCAGAGATATCCTTTTCATCCCAGATAGATAATATCCAAGATATTTAAATTGATTAGATCTCTCAAAAATTCTATTCTGGAGACAGATTTTACTTTGTATGGGGTCCTTCCCATGAAATGCCATAATTTTAGTTTCGTTAATTGATATTTCCATATTAAATTTGGCACCTAGTTTTTGTAAATTATAAACTGATCGTTGCAAATCATTTTCGGAAAGTGCCAGAAGAGCTAAATCATCTGCAAAAAGAATAGCATCGAGTTTGAGGTTCCTATTGATGGGTATACATCCTCATGTTTTCCTCCATTCATTTATTAATTTATTCATATATATAATGAAAAGCACCGGTGGAAGTCCACATCCCTGTCTTACTCCAGTGTTGATCTTTTGCCAAGAAGATAATTTGCCATCATAACAGAGATTTCATTATCTTTATAGATCATCATCGTCCTTGCAAGTATTAGGCCCAGTGGCCCGTTACGGTCTCCCGCCATCTCCGAAAAGGTCGATCCACAGATCTTCTGCCTCGAGGAATGTAGTGAAGAATTTGTTTTGGTATTCTGTGACGATCCATGCGCTGAATATGGGCTAGCCAATTGTTTCTATATTCTTGGAGGTATTCAGATATGGGTACGATGTTTAACTCTCTGGCTATTGTTGAATTTCTTTTTGGTGGTCTAGAAGGCTATAACCTGCAGTTCGTCGCAGAAATTTCATCTCCGTGGCTGTAATATGACGATCATCCTGAGTTCTGATGGTCCAAGCTTCACTGCCATAACAGATTATGGGTCTAGCGAGAATTTTATAGATTTTTCATTCTTGTATGTCTCTGCACTTTTGATGGTTTAAAAACTTGGTTGATAATTCTTAAAGCTTTATTATAGTTTTGTATTTTAAAGGATATATCACATTCCTCATTATAAGTTAGATTATATCCTAAGTATTTAAATGAATTAACTTGCTCTAATATTGAATTCTGAATACAAATTTTACTTCTTACTGGGAATTTCCCTTGAAATTCCATAACTTTAGATTTTGTTGTTAAATCGTTGGGCTATTATATTAAGATGATGAGTGGAATATTGTAATTCATCTTCATTATTGCCGAAAAGAGCCTGATCATCTGCATATAAGAGTGTGTCTAAAATTGTGTGTCTTGAGAGAGGAATATTACCATGAACTGTCAATCTCCAGTGTCTGATGATAGCATTAATGTATACATTAAATAGAAGTGGTGATAGAGGGCATCCTTGTCTGACTCCGCAATTTATATGTTTCCAATCTGACAATTCTGTTCCTATTTGTACTGCTATTATGTTATTTTTATACAGATTAAAAATTTTTTGGATCAGTTGATTTGGTGTTCCATCATCAGTTAAGATATCTAAAAGTTTTTGTCTGTCAACTCGATCAAATGCTTTGATAAAATCTATAAATGCTATATGTAGTTCTTTATTGAATTCTTTGTGCTTTTCGATAAGAAGTTTTAAGGTGAAATAACCATCGGCACGGGATTTTCCCTTACGAAAACCATTTTGTTCTTCCCCTAATAAGTTTTCATAGTGTTTTTGTAATTTAGAAGCTAGAATTTTTTTAAAAACTTTATATCCACTGTTGAGAAGGCTAATGCCTCGATAATTATTACAATCTTTGAGGTTACCTTTTTTAAAAATTGGTATGATAATGGCTTTCTGCCAAGATGAAGGTAGGTCTTCTCCCAAGATTATTTTGTTTAGTAAGTGCAGAAATTTTTGTTTAAGAGTTTTGTCAGAATATTTAAACAATTCTATATGAAGTCCATCCTCACCAGGTGCTTTATTATTTTTACAGGACTCTAAAGCTGTGTCAAGTTCTGCTTCAGTGATATATAGAAATTTGTCGTTCTGAGATCTGGGTAAATCAAAATTAGTCTGGGAGATGGACCATAAATTTTGGAAATATTTAACCCAAGTGGTTTTATCAATCAAATTTAATTTTACACTCTTGGCTAAGATTATTTAAAACTTTGTAAGTTTTTGGGTTAAGTTTGGTGAGATCTATCTTTATAGATGTTGAAGATATTAGTAATATATTTTTGTGGAACGTTATCATCAGCTAAAATTTGTAGTAATATATTTCTGTCTACTTTGTCAAAAGCCTTTATGAAGTCAACGAAGTTTCTATATTGAATTCCTTGTGCTTTTCTAATAGTAGTTTTAGAGTGAAGAATCCATCTGTACAAGATCTACCCTTTCTGAATCCATTCTGCTCTTTTCCAATTATATTTTCATAATTTTTTTTTCAATTTATTCTTAACTATATTAGCATAAATCTTATATCCAGAGTTCAACAAGCTAATTCCATGATAGTTATCTTGGATTTGGCGACTTCCTTTTTTTGAAGATTGGTATTACAATGTATTTGTTCCAGCTTTGTGGTGGTTCTTGTCCTTCCCATATATGTATCACATTCAGTACCGTAAACCAGTTAAGGCGTTTAAGGAGACTATCATGTATGCGGCCGTTGGTCAGTTAACTCGCTTTAGAGCGGGTGCGAACAAACCGCATTTATATTTGGCGCTTAAATATTGTGTTGGCTTAGTATGTCTTGGAGATCATAGATGGCATGTAAATCTACATTTTCTATTCCCATTTGACATGTTTAACCTTGATGAATCCCCTTTTATTTTTTTAAACAAACAACACATGGAATTCATTCACCCAAACTTGTCTCCAGTCTCCAATGCAGTCGTATTTGTTTCTCGTTATCGCGCTGTTCTTTGTGCGTGAGTGAAACCATGGTGAAAGAAATATGTCTCACTGAAGAAGAATTAGTGAATATTTTGTATAATTATGATTCAGGTGACGAACTGATTCGTGAATTAGAAGATTCACAAAGTGAAAGTGAAGATTAACTTCCACATCCTGAAATTGATACGTCGATACTATGTGATGTCAATCACCCAAGTTATCTCACCATCAAATCCTATTAGGATATCTCCTTTAGGTATGTACAAAATTTGAATTTTCTAGGACTAATAGTTTGTGAATAATGGTCCATTTTCTGAAGTGCCACGAAAAGGGTAGCTGGGGTATTTAAATGGCTGACCTGTGGATTTAAATGCCCTGCTCAGTGTCTGGTACTGAATGTGTAAGGAGAATAAGAAATCTGTCTAAAAAATTTGTTAGTTGAAAATTTAAATAATTCCTGATTAATGTGGTCTTTTTTTAAATCTAAACTACTAAACTACATAAAAACTTTTAGAAAATATATTCACTCGCCATTCATGGATTTTTATCAAACTGGCAGAAATGATGCATGAGGAATCAACAACTTTACAATACCATATAACGATAAACATTTAATAAATGTCTTTCCCCTTTTATTTGAAACACTATAATTGAACTCAGTCTTGCTCTCACTATCACTAAAAATATCAGTTTGTTTTCAAGTGTCATTTTCACACAGAGTGAAAGAGGGGGTGTCAGGATCCGGAATCATAATAGCTAGCATTCAGTGTATCAAATATGAATGATGGTAAGTAAGAGCTACCGAAATTTACAAAAAAGTTACCCTTATATTATAGCTAAACATATGAATAATCTCCAAGTAAAAAAAAAAGGAGTTATCTTATCAGATCACTCTCTATAAAATGCGGCCATTCTTGTGCTTGGTACAAAGTGTAAGATGAGAATTCTCTTGAGCATTACACAATTTAAGCTAGTGGACATAGACCTTAACTGGTCTCAAACAAGCAACAGAAGATTCTCAGAGCCTGGTTACAAATCATTATTTCCTAAACAAGCAAATAATAATGACAATAATAGGAATAATAATATTTATAGAAGTAATTAAAACGTAAGTCGTGAAATTAGTGATGATGAAACCTGTTTAATTAGAAGACTGGATATGAGGTGAGGTGTAAAGAATTTTAATTTAAATTTTAAAAATAAAATATTAACTTAAATCAAATCCATAATTGAAAGCTCATATTTGCACAAAAAATCTAAATTCACTTGAAAAATAAACCAATTATAAAAATTCAGCAATTCACATAATTCAATAAAATTCAGAAAGAAAAAGAATACATGGATAGAGGGAATTATGAATTTGATGAAGGACAAGGGACTGCAGGATGGTGACTGGAACGAAGAGATGAATGGAGGAAGAAAATCAAAACTTAAGGTTGAATCTTTGAATGCATTAGACCGTAAAATCGTTCTCTGCTGAGAAAGTTTTATCGTAATACGATTTTGCTTACTCAGAAATCTATTCATGCGATAATAATTGTTGAAATTCGTAAGCTACCTGGTGAGGTAACTTAAGATCATAGCTTAAGATAGAAACTTATCGTGATAATCCCGAAGGGAACCGATGTAGTTTGAAACCTTGCCGCTTTATCCAAGATGTCGGACCTTGAAGACTTCGATCATGTTTTCGGTATACGCGGAGAAGAGGAATTTGATAGAGTCTACCAAAGAATTCAACTGGAAGAACAGGAGAATCGGCGTAATATTGCACGACGCAGACGTCGTTGTATACGGTATTATTTGCGGGACGCAAGTGTAAATGCATTCCTCTATAGCAGACGAAAATAACGGAAGTGGTTTTATTGCTAAGAATTCTGGGTAATTTCTTGCCAATATTACGAAAACTACGACTTTCGTGCATGACCAGTTTGTGGGTAGCTAATTTGATCTTTGCACTTGCTCACGGTGAGTCAGCTCACCAGTGATTGGAAGTAATTTGAATAGAGACTAATGTTAATGTATTTGCATGCGACCCTTAATGTTGGGCAAGGGAAGATAGCTGTATACATTTAAAACTTGTTAAATAAAAATAAAATTCAGCAAAACTAATCTCTGCATTACAAGCTGTCTCATTACATACTTTGAAGGATCCAACTAAATACGATTCAAGATACCAAATCTGTGCCTATGTCAGGTAGGTATAACTTTAAACAAAAGATACATTAAGTTATGTAGATAGGAAATAACACTATGAGGTTCTTTAATATTTTTTATTATTTCACTCACCTCATACTTCATGAGGTGAGTGAAATAATAAAAAATAAACAATATAAAAGATACATTACTTCTCATTGCAAGTAATAAGATTTAGTGCTGTTCAGCCATCATTATAATTTAATCAGTATCGTGGTACATTCAATTTATTTTTTCTTCTCTCTCACTAAAAATTCAACCAAGACTAATTTAATATGCAGAAGCTAGGATTCTCCTATTCAGTAATTCCAAGATGTTCAAAGTTAAATATGGGAAATAACATTATGAGGTTCTTAATTCATAAATTAATGAGTCATTTTTACTTCTTACCTCATAGTTTGTTTTCCTAAACACAGAACTGCAGTTTTCAAAAGGTCAATCCCTTTCATTTTCAATTGCCATTATGACTCATGACCTTTTAAAAACTGCAGTTCCGTGTTTAAGAAGACACGTGGAGGGTTGTTTCTGATCTCTGATAACAAATTATAAGTTTTACCTTAAGAACAGCCGTGTCTCCACCATCGAGCATGCTCTAATTGGTGGCGCCTCACCCGAGCTATGGTTCGGCATCGGAGTTTCCGCTGGAGAAGACTCTTATGCAGCACAGCCATGTCTAGAAGTTCCAACTCCTCTTTATATACTTTCCAGTGACCGTCTATTGTTCGAGGATGCCTGTTTCCCAGTGCCCTTTTGAAAAGTCCAAAGACACAAAGTCAATTGGTGATGCATCAGGAGACTTCACTGGCATGTTGCTGAATGGAACGGCATGTATTTCAGTTTCCTGCTCCATTTCTCCAGGAATGTCAGGGTTGAACCCAAAGTGTGACTGGAGGCCTTGTCTTGGTGCACCCAGACTTGGTTTTGTCTGTACCATAGAGAGCTGGGATTTCAGTCGGGTAAATTGGGGTGAGAACTTCTTCCTGGTAGTACTGGGAGTTGATTTTGGCCTTTTTAGCTACTCTACGAATGGTCAGTTTTTCATAGTAACAATATCCTGCGATGACCATAAATCCATTGGAGAAACTTTCTCTGCATTCGGCATACCACTTTTGAAAATTTTTTTCACCCCATTCTCTATAGGAAATTGCCCGGGGTTTGTTGCAGTCTCCTAGATAAACATATGCTTCATCAAGTGTGACCAAAAATTTCCATTTTTCTCTTGCCAGGTGCTTTTCATAGTTTCCTGCTGTTGGTACGGCATTCAGCAATGTGACGTAGCAACAATTTATGAACCCTGCTTTTGTGGTGCTTCTCCATGTTTAAATCTTTGTTTATTATGGTTTTACAGTTTTAAGGGATATTCCCAATCTGTTTGCAATCACCCTTTGTGTGGCAGGGTTACCACCAGAGATACGGACCTTGACCTTTCTGATTACGTCTGGGGTGCAGGTAGTGGATTTGCCCGTTTTTTTCCTTTTGGAATTAATCCCAAGCTACCCTTTCCCTTTTTATTAAGCACTGAGCTAATTCCACACTTTGACACCATAAAATTATGTTTTTGCAAGCCTCAATAATCGCAGAATAACTATAATTAGTGTCGGAAAGGGCAGTAATGTACCCTTCCCAAAATGGGGCTATCTGCTTAGGCATTATGAGAGCAACACACGTGCGAGTGTAACAGAAGCAGCACACTGACTAGTTTGATCATCTTGCACACTCCTGTCCTGATGACTCACAATCTACTTGGCAAATCGTTATCAGAGATCGGAAACAACCCTCCGTAAACTATGAGGTAAGATGTAAAAATGACTCATTAATTTATGAATTCCAAGATAACTGAATGGACTGCTCACCACTAATTAAATTGACTAGCTGCAGAGCTTTCCTTTATGTCTTATTTTACCTACATATCTATGGGCAACCTGCCTATTTCTCTAGCTTGTAAGTCTCATGGGGGAGGTATGACCAATAAAAGAATGAAGAGTGAAGTAATAAAGAAGAAGAAAGAAAAAATATTGAATTCAACAATGAATCTATGCTGACCCACCAGTACTGCTATTAAGTTTTTATTTTTGTAGTGTTAAGGTACTTCAATTCATATTTATGTAGAATTTTGTTTTATATTATGAAATAACCATTTTTGCAAAACTACTACTTCTTTCTCCTCCTCCTCCTTCCAAGTTTTAGGCCAAGTCCTGTTACGATCCTATAGAAAATTTTCCCTCCAGCATTTCATAGGATGCCCCAGAGATCTTCGTCATCTTGGTATATAATTATAAACAGCTTTGGGGATCCGATTTGAACTCATTCTTTCAAGATGGTGTTTCCAATTTAATTGGTACTGTTTAATATATTCCAAAATTGGCATAGTCTTCAATTCTTTTAAGATATCGGTGTTCCTTTTCCGATCCCATCTAGTGTAGCCTGCTGTTCTGTGCATGAATCTCATTTTACAAGCCGTTATTCTACTTTCATGTTGTCTTTTTGAGTGTCACAAAACTCCTGGGATGTAAATATATGTTTGTAACAGTCATTGGTTCATCACAATACAAATTGTCTTGATCATGGAAATTAGGGTTGCCAAGTCTCCTGTATTTCAAGGTGTTCATGTATTTTGACCTTATTTTTTTCAGTCTCACATAGTCCATCGATGTGGTCTCGAGGTAGCATGCTGCCTTGTCATGCAGCGGGCCTGGATTCAAAGACCTGCCCTCGGGCAGAATTACTATGGATGGATATTTGAGATCATTACTCCCATATTTCATTACAATATTGTGTGGTTCAAGTGCAATATTTTTTAGAATTCTAACGATTCAATTTTGAGCTATCACCTTGACGTGGTGGGGGGGCTTAGTACCCGATGAACCAGACGACTCTACTGGGGAAGATTGACTTAGGTTAATCTTGCTGGTGGGTAAGAGGCGAGGGGAACTAAGTATAGCTCACAACGAAGGAATGGCGTCTGTATCCATATTGGGCGGCCACATCTTCGTCAAGTCAAGTCTTCAACGGTCAACAGGGCGACAAGGAATAGCACAGCTAAACTTGTAGGGCTTGAAGAGCGGAAGAAGCAGCCCTCTCTTGGGGGGTGGATACCCAGAGGAGCATGTTTGGAGGCTCAGAGGAAGCAGCCCTTCCACCATCCTTGTCCTGCGAAGCGCTCGTAACGCTTCCAGGAGACATTTATCTTACTGAGAAGCTTCATGGAAATCAGCCGGATTGTCATAAAAGGAACCGACCCAAGCAAGATAAAAGGATACGATTTGGAATAAAGGACATTTTGAAATTAGGAAATTGGAACGTAAGGGGAATAAATACAAAAGAAGAAGAATTAGAAAGAGAATTAAAGAAAAAAGAAATAAATATAGCAACAATAACAGAAACAAAAAAGAAACTAAAAGGAACAAAGGACTTACAACACTATACTATGTTGTATAGCGGAGTAGAACAGACAACAAGAGCGCAGTGTGGAGTAGCAATTTTAATAGATGAAAAATGGAAGAACAAATTGAATAGCTATGAGTTTATAAATGAAAGAATCCTGATAGCCAGATTTAAAATTGAAAGAGGATATATGATGATAATTGCTGTGTATGCCCCAGAGGAAGGCAAGAAAGAAGAAACAAAAAAATTTTATAAAACATTACAAACATTAGTTGATAAATATACAAAAGATCATCATTTAATAATAAGTGGAGACTTAAATGCCAGAGTAGGCAATGTCCCTATACCTAATGTAATAGGAAATAATGGAGAAATAACAATAAATGATAATGGACAGGATTTGAGACAGTTTTCAGCCTATAATCAATTAAAAATAATGAATACCTATTTCCGAAAAAAGGACATACATAAATATACAAGAAGTGGATATAACTCAAGATCAATAATTGACTATTTAATCGTAAACAACAAGCTAGGAGCCTTGGTAAAAGATGTGAGAGTACATAGAGGCAGCGATATATACTCTGATCACTATCTCGTGATAAGCAAAATAAACATAATAGCTAAATGGCGGAAAAATAACATAAAGAACAAAAGAAACCAAGAAGAAGTATATAAAATATATTTATTACAAGATCAAAGTATTAGACAACATTATGAAAGCAGAATGAATAAATATATATCAGAGATAGCGACGTCAGAAGATATAAATATTGAATGGGAAAATATATCAAATGTAATACATAAAACAGCAAATGAGATATTAGGGAAGAAAAATAGAATAAGGAATAGGAAGGGCTTGAGAACTTGGAATGCGAATATACAAAATGCAGTGAATGAAAAACAAAAAGCATATCATACATACTTACGACTGAAAACAGAAGAATCTTATGAAGAATATAAAATGAAAAGGAGAATTGCTAAAAGCATTATAAGAAAATCCCATCAGGAGTCATGGGATAAATTTATAAGCTCAGTAGAACATGATATGTATGGAAGACAAGAAATAGGTTATAAATTAGTGAAACATCTAAATCAGACTGAGAAAGATTCTGCCAGATTGAATATAATCCCAGAACAAGAATGGATCCAGCATTATGAAAAACTTTGGAAAAAGGAGGAAATTGAAGGAAAAGAGAACAATGAGGAAGAAATAAAAGTGGAAAATATTGATGTAATAGACATAAATGAATTAGAAATGGCTTTGAAAACCACTAAGAATAGGAAAGCAACAGGATTAGATAATATAAATATGGAATTAATCAAATATAGTGGAATATTGTGTAAACTACGAATACTTCATCTAATTAATATATGTTGGCAGACCTATGGGATTCCAACCACTTGGAAAACAGCAATTGTCAAGAATATATTCAAAAGAGGAGACCGGAGAAATTGCGAGAATTACAGAGGGATTAGCTTAATGAATACTGGCTACAAAATATATACGAAAATAATAAATAATAGATTGAGAAACATAACAGAAGTAATAATAAGTGAAAATCAAAGTGGATTCAGAAAGGGAAGGTCATGTATAGACAATGTCTTTACACTGAAACAACTCATAGAAAAGAGAAGAGAACATAACTTAGAAACTCACATAGGATTTATAGATTTGGATAAGGCCTTCGATCGAGTAAACAGACAAAAATTATGGGAAATATTACGAATGAAAGGATACCCGCTGTGCCTTGTTGAAACAATAAAGACATTATATGAAGACACAAATATAATTATAGATACCGGATTCAAAAGAACAGATGCAATCAAAACAAATACTGGATTACGACAAGGATGTAGTTTATCACCCACTTTGTTTAATATATATATAGACGATATTTTTAATAAATGGAAAGTTTTAGTAAATCCAGGAATAAGAATGGATAATAAAATGTGCATAAATAATCTTTTATTTGCTGACGATGTAATCATAATACAGAAAAATGAAGACGACTTACAGAAATCAATGCATGCATTAAATGAAATATGTAAATTATACGATCTAAAAATTTCTGTAAGGAAAACGAAGACCATGGCTTTTAGAGGAAGAGATCCAGTGAGAACCAAAATTATTTTAGAAAATCAAAGTATAGAACAGGTGTCTAGTTTCAAATATTTGGGCTGTGATGTTGGCTACAATGTGGAAAGAGATATTGACTCCAAAATAAATAAATTTCAGACGGTGTGTGGAACAATACAGAGAACATTCAAAAATAAAATTAGAAAAGAAACCAAGATAAAAATGTATAATGTTATGGCGGTTCCCACAATATTGTATGGATGTGAAACTTGGGCTCCAGTGAAAAGACAGAAGGATAGAATACAGACGGCAGAGATGCGGTTCCTAAGACAAGTAAAAGGATGTACAAGACTTGATAGAATAAGAAATGAGGATATAAGAGAAGAATTGAAAGTACAGCCTTTATTGGATAAAGTCACGAATTACAGACAGAAATGGATTGATCACATGGATGGAATGAGCAAGGAGAGATATCCATTGTTAGCCAGAAATTATCAAGCAAGAGGAAGGCGTGATGTTGGAAGACCTAGAAGACGTTGGGCTGATGCAATATGAAGTCGGAACGGGCAATTGCCTAATCCTTGGAGTGATGATGATGATGATGATGATTATTGAAATATTTTGAGCGCTAGATCAAATTATCCATTGGCATCACAGCTTTGTTCCGAAGCAGTAATGAACCTATTATGCAGCGCATTAGTGTCACTGCCAATATTGGACTAGTATACAAATATGCATGTATGTAAATTTATGTTAGTATTAGGGTCTAAAACTGGCATGGAACAAAATTATTAGGTTGTTAAGCGAGAGATCAGAAGTTGAAGATAAGAAAATGGTAATGTTCCTTGAACTTTCTTTTGCTTTTGTGTTTTTGCAGCTGCAGGGTTGATGGGTGTTTCTCTCTTCTCTCTTGTACAGTAACAATACATCTGTTATAACATTATAAGTGTAATGCTATGAGTGACAAAAATGTACCATAAAACACCACCAAAGAAGAAACCTTGTTATATGTGTGTTTATCTTTCAAACTGGGAGAAAATTTATTTTGCATTAAACTGAAATAAAACATGATACCAGACTTTGAAATGGTATAGTAATATAATATTTTTTTTTTAATTCGTAGGTCATAAAAATAAGCAGGAAATGAAATATAGCTCCAAAATCTCCATCTTCTTCAACAGATTTACAAGTTCAGCAACAACAAACTGTGACATCTTTGGCTGCAGAAGTTGCTTTAATATTCCATAAAGTGAAGCACAATTTAAGTTATATTCTGAATTTGAAATTTTGTGTAATTTAGTGTATAGAATTCATGTTTTGTTATGAGTGTCCCAGGATCTAATGCCTACATAGAAAGAGTGTTTTCAGTTATGAATAAGTGGACTGACGTGAGAAACAGAAGTTATCGTGAACTTATTAAAGCTGCACTGTAAATAGTAACAAATTTCAATTTAACCTGTAAATAATTTTTCAAATATGTGAAGATAATTTTATTTTTGAATGCAAATAAAATTGTAAATATTTGTAACCATTCAAGTGTTTCATATATTTTAACCACTTAAGTGGTTATGACATGTAGGTGCATCATGTTGTAGCCTCATGCAAGTGGCAATGGCGTGAGGGCACCCCATCCCCTAAACTCACCACAGTGGGTATGTCGTCCCCATGCATCACACGTTCTTACAGTGTTCATTTATATTTATGCACCAATTTATCATATTATCACATTAATTAGTTTGATTTTTAATAGTGTAAATTCTTTCATTATATCTTTGTCTATTCTAGTTTTTATTATGTACAGTATTACCCCACATTTTACATTTTCCTGCCTTTTATAACATTCTTTGAAGGTCCCTTCAGTTTCCCTATATTCACAATATATTAAAATCCTCGCTTTACATTTCTGCAATTTTATTTCCCTACTGTTTATGTTACGTGTCGATCTTCAGTGTTAAGGATCAAAGATATTCAATTTATTTTATTGATTATCTTGCTTCTGTACAATCGATATATAGCATAGCAAGTTCTTTGAGCCAACGAAGTTGGCTTCTATCAATCAATAAGGAGCCAACAAAGAAGCTGGCTTTTGTACAACCGATAAAATGCAGAGCATGTTCATGCAGCCAAAGAATCTGGCTCAGTGCTTTCAATCACTTCTGAAATTTAACCTGTGTACTTCTATGGCAAAACAATTTTTTTTAAATCTCTCGATAAAGATTCATAGTGCTGCTTACTGAACGTCTTGTTATTCATTTTTTAAATGGTGAAACCATTGACCATGCTTTTGGCCAGTTTATAAATGTAACATTCTCTTTAAGATTACCACTTGCTCATACACACTAATAAGGGAACTGTCAACCATTGCAAGCCGTAGATCAGCATTGAGATGTACAAAGACCATGTCCAAAAAATTATCCGCTGTTTTTAACTGCAAGGCACTAAAATCCAATGCCAGATCTCTCATTTAAACTATAGGGAAGTAATACAACTCCTGAATTTTTTTTTTGTTCAGTGCCACCTGTTTGTCATTCGACATTTCAGGTATTCTCTCCTGGCATTGGCGTATTGTTATCCACTTCTGAGGTTGGGGCACCTGGAAGGTGGTTATGCTGCCCCAATGATATGATGGGTAATGATGCACCAGGAGAGGCCTTAAACCTAAACATAATCTAATGAGGTCAATATGATATTGATGATAATGATGGCCAAATGACCATCATATTCTGCAACCATTGGGGGTCAAACGTGTAGATTGAGAAGATCTGCTATAACAGCTGGGGGACCCGATATGCTGATCACATGTCACTGGTGGGATTGCTGGTAAAAGAAAGAAAGTAATTTTATGTTTACAGCAGTTCATAACACACATTACATTTAACTATTATAGGAATATTACTATGAGGTTTAAATAAATAAAAGTCAATCCTTCCTTTACCTTTACTCTACTGGCCCCACATTCAATTGCAAAAAAAAATTTTCTCTTTACCATTGATTTACAATAATTTAATTGTGTTTATTAATTTACTTATTTCTATCATAGTAATAGCTTTAGCTTCCCAATATTAATTTAATAAATAATGGTATAGCTGTGTGGAGTCCCTTCATGTCTTCTTCAGGTAGAAGCCATTCATTGTGTATTTGTGAATGATGATTCATTGCAATTGAATGTGGGGCCAGTAGAGTAAAGGTAAAGGAAGGATTCTTGCTTGGATGGGAATGAAGCCTGGATTAGCTCAGTGGTCTGAGCATTAGCACGGAAAGCTAAAGGTTCGGGGTTCGATTCCCGGTTCAGTCAAAAATTTTTCTCTTTACCATTGATTTACAATAATTTAATTGTGTTTATTAATTTACTTATTTCTATCATAGTAATAGCTTTAGCTTCCCAATATTAATTTAATAAATGTCACTTTATGTTTGTTAGCTTAGAAATCAATAAGTACAATAGCAAGAAAAATTGCTGAATGTAACTGAAAAAACCAAGTAATGTCCTCTCTTTATTCATGTCCAGCTTAATGCCAGATCAAGTGATCAGACGGGATGAAATTCCTTTTATTAAAAGTCTGTAAGGATGCTGGCCGATCAGATCTGTCACACCATTACTTTGGCAGATGAAATGGATGTTATGAGTATGGAGAAATGGTGAAATGAAGTTTTTGGAATTCAATTGCAATGGATACCTGGACATTGTGGAATTGCTGGAAATGACACTGCTGATTTTCTTGCCAAAAAAGGCTCCAATTTTATTCAGAATACTACTAAAAGCTTACCTTTCGCATCCATAAAAAGAATAATCAAAAACAAATGTAAAACCAATCAAAACCAAGACCTATGTAATAAAGCCAAAGACAAAAAATTGAATATTTTAGTAAAGAAGCCAGATATTATTCCAGAAATTCCACGTAAAACTACAGTAGCAAAATTCAGACTGCTTACAGAACATGAATATTTGGCCAAACATTTATATAAAATAGGAATCTACACGAATCCAAATCATCCTCTATGCAACAAAGACGACGAAATGAACGAAGAACACCTACAAACCTGTGAAGTATTACCTGTTGGATCCACCACAGAGAAATATTGGAGAGCAAGAACGCTAATGGCTTCGTTGCCAAGGCCCAGCATTTGAAAACAACAACAGTTTTTGGCAGGAGGGAATGGGAAAGATCCTGGCTCCAGTTTTTGTCCATCACAAACCCCACATGGAGTGACTGAGATGGAAGGCAAGTGTCTTATCACTTGTGCCATAACTGACTAATTATAGATTTAAAAGCTATTCTGCTTGTATTATAGAATTAAAGTGTAATATCAGATATTACTGGCCTTCCCTTCTTGGAAGATGATTTTAATGTTTTGGGGGTCAAACGTATAGATTGAGAAGATCTGCTATAACAGCTGGGGGACCCGATATGCTGATCACATGTCACTGGTGGGATTTTTTCCATAGGAAAATATGTCATTTTATTATTCATTTATTTCTCATTTTATTTTATATATTAGTTTATCTTCTTGTAAGCCCATGTTTCCCTTAACAGAGATTTAGGCACTCTCCCTCTACAGGGAAGAATTTGAACCATACTAATTTAGTTACACTTGTTTTCATATAGATGTCATTTGAGTGGTCCATGGTCAACATTGTGCCTCATACTGACATCTAGAAAACCAAGGTAGTATTAGGACGGGAAAATTCAGGCTTAAGGATCTTTTATGAACCTGAAAATCTTTAGACTCGGGACCCATGGCTTAAAGTCCCTCCCGGGACGACTTGCTCCTTGGATTTTTCCATCCTAAAAAAATCCATCGACCCCCGGCCGGGTTTGAACCCGCGACCCTCGGGACCAGAGGCAAGGAGCATAACCACTGCGGCCGATATATTAGTTTATTATATATTTTAGCTTATAGTATATGAATCTTACTTTAAATAAATATTTATACATGTATTACAAGTTATTCTGCATTCATGTTGGCAGAGATCCTAATATAACTTCGATTTTTTAGAGGAATATAATGGAATCTCTACACACATTCCTGGCAGTTGAATCTAAAATGTAGGAACCCTGTGCATTTAAAATCGCTAACTGTATTCCATTTTACTTTAAGTAATATTTCCATATCTCACTATAGCAGATTGCATAACCTCAAATATAGTTAGTAATAATCCTATATCGTATTAACCCTCTGCATGCCACTGGTAAAATCTCTTGTGTCGGAGATTTAAATTGCACCCGCCGATGTGATCGGCTTTGCAAGTAGTTTAAATATATTGTGTGGCAGGTAATGGACAGAAGCACCGGAGCCGATCTAATCGGCTCATGACACCTAAAAGGTTAATTAATGTACCTCCCAATTCTTGGTCTAATAATAAATCAATATAAAACAAAATATTTAAAATGTAATAATCACAACAAAAAATCAGAAAATCTACAAATTCATGACATGCAAATTAACACAGTAGAATCGTTTTAATACCTAGGTACCAAAGTAAATGGACATAATGCATTAGGAGAGGAAATTAAGGAAAGATTGGTAAATGGAAATAAAACTTACTTTGCAAATAGAACTTTATTTAAAAGCAAATTAATGTAAAAAACAGCAAAAATAAGGGTATTCAAAACACTCATTAGACCAGTAATTACATATGCTAGTGAAACTTGGGTCCTAAAAGAAACAATAAAACAGATTTTATTAATTTTTGAAAGAAAAATTTTAAGAAGAATATTTGGACCAAATAGAGGAACTGATAACTGTTGGAGAATCAAAACAAATAACGAACTAAACAAATTAATAAAAAATCATAATATAGTAAACCATATAAGATCTCTCAGAATTGGTTGGCTTGGAGATTTGATAAGAATGGGTGATCAGAGACTGATCAAGAATCTCTATAAATGGAAACCTATAGGAGGCAGAGCTGTTGGAAAATCGAAGATGAGATCGGAGGATGACACAATGAACGATCTAAAGAAAATGAAAGTAACTAACTTGAATATGGCAAGAGACAGATTGGCATGGAGGAGGATTGTTGAGAAAGCCAAAACTTTCACTTTTGAAGTTGTCGTGCCTTAGGATGATGATGATCTCCCACTTCTAAGTGGCTTAAATATTAGATCCATTGCCATAACCTTAAGACTCGGAAGATTTCCTTTTAATCCCATATATCCTAAATAAACCCCCATTTATAATAAGAAATAACTCATAAACAGAATTCCAGTACATTGAACATTGCATTGCTTGTCTGCCTAATCTAATCTTGTTAGTTTATTCACTGATGACTGTGTACTAAAGCTAAGGTCAAGGATCACTACAACCTATGTTGTGTTAGAGACAAATAACATTGTTTTTCACTGTTTTGTCTAATTTCAACCATTTGACTGCAGATTTTATTCTTCTCTGATAATTTATGGACTTATAAGAAAAACAGGCATACTATTTAAAATTAATTGAAAGCAGTTACTTCACTATCAAATTGTGCATATTGAACTAATGAAAGATTTTTAAAAACAAAACTTCATAAATCTATGAATTTATCTGGGATATGTTTCAGTATTACTTCCCATAGTAATTTTATTAACATCCATTCATAGTAATTCTGCCCGAGGGCAGGTCTTTCACTGCATTCATAACATTTTTATGCTATGCTTTGCAGCTTTACTATGGAATTATAGATGTGGTAGCTTCCCGTTGCTTTCCACACCAGTGAATGATGATGATGATGATAATTTTGTATTGCAAGCCCATGTTTTCCCTTTACAGAGATTTAAGCGCTCTCCCCCTACAGGGAAGAATTTGAACCATACTAATTTAGTTACACTTATTTTTCATATAGATGTAATTTTGAGTGGTCTGTGGTCGGTGTTCCGCCTCATACTAACATCTAGGAAACCAAGGTAGTACTAGGACGAGAAAGTTCGGTAAATTTTGCTTAGAGGCCTTTTCATTCAGGCTTAAGGATTTTTTATGAGCCTGAAAATCTTCCGACTTGGAACCCACGGCTTTCCGGAGGACTTGCTCCTTGGATTTTTCCATCCTAAAAATCCATCGACCCTGGCCAGGTTTGAACCGCGAGGCAAGGAGCATAACCAGTAGTCCACCGCAGCCGACGATGATAACAAGGATAATGATGATGGCTGGATGATTTTCGGGGACTGTTGGGCCCTAAGCTTCCTGACATTTGTCTTACAGGTGAAGAAAAACCCTGAAAAAACCTCACCCAGGAGCTGTCCCAACTGGGAATCAAACTCGGGCCCGCTGCGTGACAAGGCAGCATGCTACCTCAAGACCACAGCTGTGGACTTTATTAACATGTTTCATATGTCTGATCCAGCATTAACTCATTTGTGTCAGATGACAAACTTTGCTTGTCAATCCTTATGGACTAGTGGTTAATATGCTTGCCTCTCATTCAAAGGATTGCAGTTTCAATCCTGGCTCTATTTTTCAGGGCATAAAAACTAAAGCTATGGATTTATGTGTCATAGATTTAAAGTATGGTAAAAGAATCACAAGTCCTGCCCCATAAGCAAGTGATTAAGGCAAGGAGCCTTGGTGCAGAGCTACAGGATTTGCGCTGGTTCAAGTCCCCATAGGGGAAGAAATTTTTCTCATGGAATTTCGGCCAGAATGGTGCCCACCCAGCATCGTGAGGCTTTTGGGTAGCTACAGTAAGTAGCGACTTCAGGTTGAGAAGACCAGCTATAATGGCTGGAGGACCCGTCATGCTGACCACATGTCACCCCTACACTGGCTTATGATCGTCTACTACTGTGAATAACATGTGGATGTGAGGCCAGCAGCCGGCTGGTAGGCCAAGGGCCTTCAAGGTCTGTCGCGCTTGGAGTTTTTTTTTTAAAGGATCACAAGGCTGATAAAAAATTGTTAGCTCTATTATGCCGACATTTTAATTGCAATGCTAAAATGACTTTAGCTGTAAAAAAGCATTGTTAAATAAATTAATACCAATAATAAGCTCTGCTCGTATTTATTTTAAAGTACTTGGAAGACATGCCAGATTTGCATAACTCAGATTCCAACATATCTCAAAATACATTGTTTTGAATATCCTAATCAGATAGTTTTTGTTGACATTTAAAATTATGAAAGGAATATGGCTTGATTTCCATCCTATTTGTTACATCTTGTACCTTTGCTTCATCTATTATTAAAATGAAAATGAGTGCTCTACTATCTGAAATGATGATTATTCTCAATTAGTCATAAACCATATACAAAATGTAATGTGAGGTATAAAATTTATTTCATTTATTGATTATTAAATAAAACCTTATAGAGTTAATTCCTAAAATTATCAATTATTAAAATGTAATAATAAATAAAATTCAATGTGATCTTATTTTCCCAATTTCTGAAATGGAAGTGTGAGTATAGAACTTTCCCAAACTGCTCAACTGTTTGAAGAAAAAAAAATATTTGAGTAAACCCACCATCCATAAATTAGGGAGTTAGATAATTAGAAGACAGAAATTCGGTAGACGTCCTGGAGGGCCTGAGATGCTGACCACTTGCCACCCCTATAGTGAGTGGATGATCGTCCAACTCTGTGATTAATGCATGTGGGTGTAAGACCAACAGCCAGTTAATAGGCCAAGGACCTTCTAGATCTGTTGCACCATGGAATGGAGTAGATAAACTGAAATTAGATTATAGATTAACTATATTATAAAGGATCTAGTGGGTAGGGCATGAAATATGAATGGATGGATTCCAAGAATGGAGAATTATTGAGGAAGAAAGATAGTGAAAGACAAAGAGAATGATGAAAGAATGAAATGAAAATAGATATTAACACACTTCAAGAAATACAAAAATTTTAGATCTCTAGTAAGATACCGTATAGAGAAAACAAGAGGAGGAAGATTAGAACACCAAGGCTCAACTCCGGCTATGAAGTCATATTGTGATGATGATTTAAAAGATCTTTCGTCCAATTACCGTACTAATTTCCTTAAGTACTGTATCACAATTAAATTACAATTTTTTTTTAATTCTAAAGGTCATTGATCTCATAGTGAAATATATTTGCACTCATTGCTAGAGATATCTAATGGAGTTATTAAGTAAGTTAACATTAGGAACAGGGTGAAAATGGAGACAAGAGCTTTTGATAAAGTTCCAGGTAAATTCAATTAAATAATGAATTATTAATTTTTTCATTTGACAAGGAAGAAACATAACACTTTTAAATATATATATATATATATATATATAGTTACTAAAATAAAATCAAATCACATATTTAAAAGTACTATGTTTCTTCCTTGTCAAATGAAAAATTTGATAATTCATTATTTAATTGAATTTAGCTGGAACTTCTATCAAAAGCTCTTGTCTCCATTTTCACCCTGTTCCTAATGTTGACTTCCTAATAGCTCCATTAGATGTCTCTAGCAATGAGTGCAAATATATTTCACTATGAGATCAATGACCTTTAGAATTTAAAAAATTATTATTTAATTGTTATACAGTCATATATATATATATATCAGTAGCCCTTTAAGATATCAATATTATTTTCCCAAAATTTTAAAAATGTGTAGATGTAACCTGTTTTATTTTGAAGGTCAACATCCATAGAATTGAAGAGTTCACTTGGCTACATTCCAGACATGGTTTTCTGATTATAAAGGTCATATGAAATGAGATAGTAGGTTGTATTATTATTATTAACAAGTGAGTTGTGAGTTTTTGTGTTATTTGTGTAATCAATGTGTACATTCTATTTTCTTTTTAATTTAACACAGTATTCTCTACACCTGTTTTTTTTTAACTAAACCCAAATGTCATTTAATATTTTATTTTAGGAAGTGATATTTTGAGGTTATTTTAATTAAATTATGTTTAGTCTGTTCATCTTACCTCAATATTAATGTTGATTTGTTCTTGACATGTTTCGATTATATCATAATCATCGTTAGCATCTTGCCCAGACCGGTTAGATTTATGTTGTACACCCTGGATGTCAACGTCAACTCCATCTTGTGGTTGCCAAAGAACCTCCAAACAAGGTCATGCTCAGTCGGTATTTTCAAAATTCATAACTCTATTTTTGTTCTTCTGAATATAGATTTTTTCCCAAATAGTCAGCTCTTTTTTATTTTCTAACTGTTTTAATAATTTAGTGTCTGAATTTATATTATGTTTTTCAGACCAAACATGAGCAGCAACTGCAGATTTTTCCATTTCCCCATTTTTAATATTTCTTGTGTGTTCTTTGGTTCTAATTTTTAGGTTTCTTTTTGTTTTTCCTATATATATATATATCTTTTCACAACTCGTACATTCAATTTGATATATTCCTGATTTTTTTTTTTCATTTTTGTTGGTATTTATTAGTCTATTTAAACTGTGGTTATTTTTTGGTGCTAATTTAATATTAAACTTCTCAAATATCTTTTGGAATTTATTGTGTACCCAAGTGTGATATGTGAATTTCCTATATTTTTCCATAGGTGGTTTTTCTTTTTCAAGAGTACTTCTGTTTATCATTTTTTGTTTCTTATACTTTTCTATTCTTTTGTGTACCATTTTTTCATCAAACCCATTTTCTCTTGCTGCTTTGATTATGTGTTTTTTCTCCATTTTGAAATCTTCTTCGTTTAAAGGTAAGTTTACCAATCTATGAGTTAAACTATTAACGGCTGCTAATTTATGTCCAATTGGATTGAACCTTGTTGATTTAATAAAATTTTCAGCTCAAATGCACTTTTACTATCTCAAAATTTTTCTGTTATATTATTGTAAACTATAGCTTTTGTTCTGTACTTACCATCATTTTCTAATATTTTAAAACAATTTTTATAACATTATTAGACAATTTTAAAGTATTTATTTAAATACGCAAATCACAATATTATGATACTGTTGATGCTAACTGCTATTTTCTCCACAGAGTATATTACTTAGTCTATGATTTTTCTATCACTGTTTTGGGTTATCGCTGGTTGGATCAGCGTTAGGGAGTGATAAGTAAGTGTACACCCATTTTTAATAAACGTTTGGTAACTCACTATGATGTTTGTGGGTTATCATTCAATGATAACGTTATTGTTGCTACTTCTAACTGCTACCGTGTATTTGCAGTTCTTTGCAGTTTTTCCAAATTTTCTGTATTAGTGTCTTTCCTATGAATCCCAAATTCAGTTTTTCATTTTTCTTTGTATCTGACCAATTTAAGATCCAAAAAAAGTATTTGTTTATTTTATTCTATTTCTTTGGTAAATTTGATGTTTGTACTCTATAAATTTAATAGTTTTAGGGAATCTCCTACATGTTTTTCTTTTACAAATACAAATTATATCATCTACATATCTGCTGAAAAATTTAAACATTGTGGGATGTGCTTTAGTGATTTTACATTCAAAATCGCTCATAAATCAATTTGCCAGGAAAGGTGATAATGGGTTTCCCATTAAGAGCCCTGATTTTTGTCTGTAGAAACTCCCATTGAATGTAAAAAAACATTTGGTCAATGCATAACTCAGTTAATTTCAAATAGTCTTCTCTGATCTCTCTGTCTATGTTGATTTTACTTAACCTGTTGTTCAATATCTCCAAAGTTTTTTGTTTCGGTACATTTGTGAATAATGAAACGACATCAAAGGAAACTAATCTATCTGTAGGTTTGACTTCCACTTTTTCTAATTTCTTAACTAACCGCAATGAATTTTCAATCTGTAGACTTTCAAAATTATTAATTATTTTAAATTCATTATTCAGCCATTTTGAAATTTTGTAGATTGGTGATCCAATATTGTTAATTATCTCTTCAATATCTACATTAATGATCTACCTAAGCATATAGAAAAGCTCGAAACAAAAACCCTACTTTTTGCTGATGATGTTGTAATGTGGGTCTCCAAACCGAAAAACCAAAGTCAACAATTAATAACCATAGCCCAACAATCACTAATACAGTTAGAGAATTGGACATCCCAGAACTTAATGAAGATAAATATACAGAAAACAAATTATCAACTATTTACATTAAGAAAGAAACCACTACCCATCACTCTGAAATTGGAGGGTGAATTATTAACTCAAACACATGAAGCAAAATATTTAGGAATAACTCAGGACACAAAATTAACATGGAAGAAACACATGGAGAATATATGTACAAAGATAGAAACAAGGTTACCATTATTAAAACGATTAGCAGGGAAAAAGTGGGGTTGCAACACACAAACCCTAAACACCTTCTACCAAATGTACATAAAACCTGTACTTCAATATTGTGAAGAAATCCTAGTAACTACTAAAGTGGAAAAACTTAATAAATTGCAGAACCAAATCCTCCGTCTGATAACAGGAGCCGTTAAAACAACACCAATCACTGCCATGCAAATCTTAACAAATAACCCAAACATAGCATCTGAAATTGAGAAAACAGCAGTCATACAGTATGAAAAATTTTTAAGGCTACCCCATAATAACTGGACCCAAGAAAACCACAAGTATGTTTAAAATCTCAGCAAAGCTTCCTAAGCATTGTACAAGAAATCAAACAGAAATTGCAACTTCCACATTCAAAAGAAAATATGCAGATGAGAAACAACCCTCTAGAATTTTTGGAAATTGAATATAACCTTCATTTAACAGAAGACATCAAGAAATCTGAAACTCCTCCATATATTTTAAAACAAATGTCACTGGAAATAATGAATCTAAGATACCCAGCTCCTGAATGGATACATATTTTACAGATGGCTCCAGCCTACCAAATGACGGTGGCACTGGTGCTGGTGCAGTATGTCCACTTTTTTCCTTTTATCGTAAACTAAACACAAATTCAACAAACTTTGATGGCGAAATTCTAGCAATTTCTTAAGTTTACAAAATCTTTTATATCACATCCAAAAATTTACAAAAGTTGTAATTCTATGTGACTCCAAAGCAGCCATTCTTGCTATAACACGAGACACAACACCCAAAAGCATCAAAATTATCGAATGTCATAAAATGATAAAACAGTTATCCCGTCTACATAAAAAAGTTGTACTTCAATGGATTCCGGCCCATTGTGGAGTGACAGGCAATGAAATAGCCGATTTTCTAGCCAATAAGGGTAGCAAAATTGTTTCAAACCCAACTTCTGCTCCAGTTTCCTTTCACTCTATCAAAAGAATTATCTCAAATAAATACATCAATAAACTTAGAGAAGAATACACCACCAAAACATCTGGAAAGGAATGGGAAAATCTTAAAGCTTATGACATTACTACATTACAAAGAAAATCTGCAGCAGCAACATTCAGACTGCTAACGGGACATGACTGCTTGAATAAACACCTACACAGAATTGGCATAACAGATTCACCTAAATGCCCTTTTTGCAATTTAAATGAAGATATGGAAAGAAACCATCTGCTCCGTTGTCCAGCTTTTGTAGAAGAGACCAGCCTTTCTGCTAAATATTGGAGTGCAAGAGAGCGAATGATTTCATTATCAAGTGCTCGACATTAGATACCAACCAACCATATTGCTAATTATTGGCCTCATTTTGTTTCCAGGTTTGTGAATTTTGGGAAGTCCATGAATATTAGGGTTTTTTGGGTTGCTCACTTTTAATTGAAATTTTTCTGTTTCGGTTAGAATTTTAACATTTTTAAGTCAGTTTTCTACTTTTTTTATAGTTTTGGGTAGGGGATCATTCTTAATTTTTTCATAATCTTCTTCTTTCAAAAGTTCTTCCATTCTGTTTTGATAATCTTCTTTGTCTAGAATTATGATTTGGTTACCATTATCTGATTTGGTCATGTCATGTTTATAAGTGTGATGAATGGGTGGAGTAAACAAGGGATTTAATTTACGTTTATGTGTTGAATATCATCTATAGGGATTTTTATTTCCAGAAATGATAGAGGTTTGTAGGTACTAATTCTTTCAAGCTTGAAGGATAAGATAGATAATCCATCCATAGTAATTCTGCCCAAAGGCAGGTCCTTCACTGCAATCGTAGCATTTTCATGCTATGCTTGCAGCTTTACTATGGAATTGTAGGTGTGGTAGCTTTCCGTTGCTTTCCACACCAGTGAAGGATGATGATGATGGCCATATGATTTAGGGGACCATTTGGGCCTTAGAGTTTTCCTGACATTTGTCTTACAGGTGAGGAAAAATCCCGATAAAAACCTCACCCAGAAAAACTGCCCGACCGGGGATCGAACCCGGGCCCGCTGCTGCGTGACAAGGCAGCACACTACCTCGAGACCACAGCGATGGACAAGATAGATAAAGTAAGCAATAAATTATTAATTAAATAAAACTACGTTTTATTTTTATTTAATTAATAAATACGGATTTTCATCAAGTAAACACCAACTCAATTGATTAAGCAATAAATGTACAGGTATCCAGATGTGATAAGGACCTAAAGGACTCATTGACCTATATCGAATTGAGCATTGAAGCATAGGCCTATTAATAGATTAAATTTTAGCATTTATGCTAGAAGCATATAATACCTTAAATTCTAATATTTACATTTAAGTGTATTAGTCCTTCAACATTTTTGATGAGAATTAACATTATGAGGCTGTCAATTAATAAAATTAAAATGAGTCATACATCATCTCACCTCATAGACTCCATATTTTCACAGAACAGGACCACAGTTTCAGGAACAGTCGTCCCTATCTTTAGGTATTTTTTTGACATTCGTATAATATGAAAACTCTTCTGAATTTAAAAAATACTTGGGGTCCTAACATGTCTGTCTTGAGCAGGTTTCATTGTAGATTAAATTATTTAATCTATGCTTCATATAAATTAATAGTTAAGAGATGAGTTTTAAAAGTACAATACGAAGTAACGTGAGTCTATAATAGCTGAAGATGGGGCTAACAAACCTTGAAACATATGTTCAATGAAAACAACCAAATAACCTAATTAATGAAATGAAATTCAGGCATCAATCTGCAAGATATATCAAATTTTGATCTGAAGAAAAATGTGATATGTTATAAGAACTTAAAATGGAAATTATTTTGAACCATATAATCACATATTGACAGAACATTACAAACATGTTCATAAGATGGCAAATACAAGATTTCTTAAAACAATTCTCAAAATTGATAAGATGTAACACTATGAAATAATTTATTTAGTGATTGAATCAGAAGTGTACATCTCACCTCATATAGTTTACTCACTTGGAACATGTTTCGACAAGCATCTTCGCCATTCTCAACTAGAATCTGACTGCCATGTTAACTATTGGAAGTTTTTGTTCTTTTGTTTTTTCTTTTCTAGTATTTTAACATTTGAAGGAAGTAACAATATAAGGTTTCTTGTAATTATTGTGGGATAGGGTTTTAGACTCACCTCTTTTTTTTTTTTATTTCCTGCAGATGAGTTTCTTCACACTTGTGTGATATTTTCAATATCTCCTAACTGCTGAATTTCAGTTGTCGATCCTCTATGTTGATATCTGCTCCCTCTGGTGACTGACTGACGAACTTACAAATAACTTTTTTTTTCTTTTTCCCCAGGAATTTTAAAAATCATATGAATTTTGAAATTCGTGGGAAAAGAAAAATCAGCCAACAGAGGGAGCAGAAATCAACATATAGGATCGACAACTGCAAATTTGGCAGTTGGGAGGCATTGAAAATATTATACAAGTGTGAAGAAACTAGTTGCAGGAAACATAAAAAAAAATTAGGTGAGTCTAAAAGCATAACTCTCAATATAAATTATTGGAAGTATTGTATATTCTCTTCCTCCTGTGGTGAGCAGAGGAACCTCATAAATAAATCCTTTTATCCATGAACTTCAAAATATATTATTTTGTCTCCGTTTTTCTGGATGTGATTTTTTTTTTTTTTTTTCCACATTACGCTGAGTTCTGTTGATTTTAGTAGATGTTTCAACAATTTTGACCTTTCTTCAATTACTTTATTTTTGGTCCATACATGAACAGGTGTAGTACTTTGGTCTTGGGATAATATTGTTGCCTCTTATGCAGCAGGCCTGGGTTCATTCCCCCAACTGGGACAAGTTTCCTGGGTGAGGTTTTTCTTACAATTTTTCCTCACCTGTAAGACAAATGTTAGAAAACTTTAAGGTCCAAATGATTCTTGAACTTCATCTAACCATCACAATCATCCATATCATATTTGCCTTGTTTAAATTTGAATGGTTTGTCTTGTCTTAAATGTTAATATTGTCTTGGAGGTGGTCCTGGTATTGAGCTGATCACTCATCTGGGAGCTCCACCATAACCTTATGTGGTCAAAAAAGTATGTGCGTGATATAGAGTTTCAAATCCAATCCTGACAGGTCATATCCTGGTAAGACCTGTGTGATATGTGGCATGTGAAAGTACCTACAAAGGGAGAAGTTAAATTAAGGTAAAGAGTAAAAGTGTGTATGTAAAATCTCAAATTATAATAAATATAGGCATATCAAAGACCGAAGCTATTTTAATAAATAGAGATGTAAGACAAGGGTGTAGTTTATCACCTACTCTTTTTAATCTATATATTAATGACATCCAAAAATGGAAAAGTATTGTTAATATAGGTATAAGAATGGACCGTTTTAAAATATTAAACGTTTTAATGTATGCCGATGATGTGGTTACTAGTCAAGAAAATGAAAATAATTTGCAGTACTCTTTACATCAATTAAATCAGTTATACCAAGAATATAATTTTAAAATATCAAAAGGAAAAACAAAAATAATGGCATTTTGGGGAAACGAACATATAAGATCAAAAATCAGAGAATATAGAGAGAAATGGTTTACACATGTGGAAAGAATGAATGAAACAAGATTACCAAGAGCAGCATTCAACTACAAGGAATGTAGGAAGGCCAGTGAAAAGATGGAGGAAGGCAATTTTTACCTAGCCCATGAAGTGAAGAAGAAGAGTAAGAGAGAGAAGAGACATCTATAAGTTATATGGATTTCACTGTAACAGTAACCTCTGGAACAAGTAACAAATTTTAATTATTTGGGTTGTAATTTTACTATAAACACAAAAACTGAAAGAGACATAAATATGAAACTGTCAAAATTTCAAATGATATGCGGAACTATACATAAAACATTAAAGAATAAAACAAGAAGAGATACAAGATTGAAGTTTTATAAAACATTGGCAGTTCCTGCATTACTTTATGGGAGCAAAACTTGGGTAATGACCAAAAAATTACAAAGTAGAATACAAAGCGCAGAAATGAACTTTCTTCGAAGAACAAAAGGCTGCACAAGATTGGATTGGATAAAGAATGAAGATATAAGATCAGAGTTAAATATATATATATATCCATTGAATGAGAAAATCAGAGAATATAGAGAGAAATGGTTTACACATGTGGAAAGAATGAATGAAACAAGATTACCAAGAGCAGCATTCAACTACAAGGAATGTAGGAAGGCCAGTGAAAAGATGGAGGAAGGCAATTTTTACCTAGCCCATGAAGTGAAGAAGAAGAGTAAGAGAGAGAAGAGACATCTAAAAGTTATATGGATTTCACTGTAACAGTTTTGTTTTCTACTCTTGCTAAAATATTTTATCAATTTTATCACTCTTCAGCTTCATGACTGATAAGATAAAAATGAGTTATTGGACAGCTGTTATATCGGTGTAACACTAGAATATAATCTTCATTTTTTTTTGTAAATACATAGGTGAATCCATTGTTCAATTATATTTATCAGAATTCCAATTCTATTAATTACCATAACAATATCAGTAAAGAAACAACATAAGATACGGTTATTTTATTTACAAACAGGTAATTTTGTACAACTTACATATGCCAGTTCTTGCACAAACAAGCTTGGAAATAAAAAGTATTGTTTTATAGCATGGTAGCTTGTTGATGGTGAAATTTACAGAAGAATATCAACTCTGATGAATTATACAGGGTGGCCCACTTAAAACTTTCACCTCTGATAGTTTGTTAAATGGTTCTGAAAAATAAAAAAAAAACAACAATCACAACTTAAATAACATTGTGGGAGACATAAAATTTGCATAATACTATTTTTCGAAAGTAATTAATTTTCATGATATTAAGGTAACTTTTATTTTTTTAAATGGGAACCAACTAGGTTTTGTGTTGCAAAAATAAAATGTACATTTTAAGTCTGTGGAAACCCTGTATGTACATGCATACGTACCGTACTGTATAAATGGTCACATAAAAGTAGTGTACTGTACAATAAAACATAAACATGATTAATCTCAAAAATAAAGATCAGTGTCAAAAATAAAAACACAACATGCTACACAACAATATGTATCTTGTATTTGCAAACAAATTCCTCAAAACAGAAACTTTACAATTAATGCTCGAAGAGATGACCATTAGCTTCACAACACCTTTGTGCAAGCACCGTCACTGATCGATCAACTTCTGTCAGTGTTTCTTGTGTTAGTGCACAACATGCTGCGGTAATACGCTCTTTCATGTTTTCCACTGTTGCTGGAACCTGCTGGTACACCACATTTTTCACATGTCCCCAGAGAAAAAATCTAAAGGGGTGAGGTCAGGCGATCACGCTGGAAATCTCTGAACAGAACCATCACGTCCTATCCATCGATTTGGAAATTGTTGGTTTAGTGCATTTCTTGCCACTATAGCATTATGAGCAGGGCATCCGTCATGCTGATACCACATCACTTGACGCAAATTCAGCGGTAGATCTTCCATCAGTAGAAGTGAGGTACGTCTCAAGAATCACCCGTACTTTCGCCCCTTAAGTCTCCCTTCAATAAAATACGGGCCAGCGATGTGATGTCCTATAATACCACACTATACATTAACACTCCAATGACGTTGATGTACCTGGCGAAGCCAATGCGGGTTTTCTACTGCCCACAAGTGCATGTTGTGTACATTTACATTCCCATGATTTGTAAAAGTAGCTTCATCGGTAAACAATATCCTACTCATGAAGCCATGTCCTTGATGCAGAACCCACTGGTTCTATTCCAGACGAATTTGAAAGTCATTGTCAAGTGCTTGATGTAGCGAGATGTGGAATGGATGAATTGATGCTGATGAAGAATGCACAACACGCTTGTGTGACTGATTCCAATCTCTCTTTCCATTTCGCGAGAACTGGCATGATGAGGGTTTATTGCAACAGCTGCAAGAACAGCTACTTCGGCTGCTTCATTTGTTACAGTTATGTTTCGAATCCGCTTCCAGTCTCTCAAAGTCTACTAACAATATTAGTGAAGGTAGGACGGGTTGGATGACGTTTTTTAGGGAAACGTTTAGCATACCGCTGCTCTGCTTGTTTGGCATTTTGGAATCATACTCCGTAAATTAATAGCATATCAACCATTTCTTCATTTGTGAAAACCATTTCAAATGCCTAGAAATTATGGACAGAATAAATTAAAATTGCGTTGGAAACGTTTATATCAATTACTATACTACTACAGTACACTACTGAAAATTAGCATAACGTACCTACACACAAGTAAAACTGAGAGCCGTTCTGAAAAACTCTTCACCAATGTCTTCGGTTGCACACTACAGAAATGAGAAGAAATAAGAGTTGTATCACAACTACTGTGTGGTGTGGTATGGGTGTATTCGATCTTAGATGTCAACATTATGAACTGGACAAAAGGAAGGGTGCGTCAGACATTGTTTATGTTTACGCGTCTCAGAGACACAGAAAAAGTCAGTAACATAGTCAGTTGTTATTGGACATAGCTAACACAAAACCTAGTGGGTTCCCATTTAAAAAATAAAAGTTGACCTTCATATCTTGAAAATTACTTACTTTTGAGAAATAGCATTATGTGTATTTGATGTCCCCTGGGTCCTTATTCTGTCATTGTTGTATTCTACTGTTCAGTGGTGTTCTCTTATTTTTGTTGTCATAATTATTATTATTTCCATCTTTCTTCTTCTTCCCTTCATTCTCTTCATATGTTTGCTTTAAGACCCGAATATTTACTGTAAATAAAATTTCAGTTTTATTTCATAAACAAGATAAAGCTATCTTAAAAATACAATAGGAAGTAACAAGAGGTTTATTTAATAATTAAGATATTTGGTCTGTGTATTCTTACCTCTTATGGTTGTTTTTGTTGAACATATGTTTTGCCCCATCTACAGCAATTACAGTCTGTGTACAGATGGGGCTGAGAAGTCTTGAAACATATTATCAACAAAAACAACCATAAGAGGTAAGAATACACAGACGAAATATCTTAATTATTGAGACAATGCTATGTTTATAAAGTAATTTATTGGTACACAAACAATAACAAAGAACAGAATGAGTTGGTTTAGATTTTTGAACTCATATTGGGAGATCCCATATTTTAATCTTAGGTTTAACTAGGGATTTATATATTAAATTTGGGAATTTTTAACATTATGAGGTTCAATTCATAAGAATTACATGAATCGTGATTTCTTCTTACCTCATACTTCTGTTTTTTTTAACACAGCACTGCAGTATCGGCGACCCATTGTCACCATCATCAGCTGTTTTCACGACTATCAATTTTTTCTTTTGCCGGTAATTATCCAAACTGCCATCTGGTGTTCTTTTGAAGGAATTATTTTCTAAACTGCCATCTGGTGTTCTTTTGAATGAATCATTTTCTAAACTGCCATCCGTTGTATTTTTGAAGAACTTTGTAATCAAGCTTGGTTTGTCTGGAATCGAGCTTGATTACAAAGTTCTTCAAAAGTACAACGGATGGCAGTTTAGAAAAGATTCATTCAAAAGAACACCAGATGGCAGTTCGGAAAATAATTCCTTCAAAAGAACATCAGATGGCAGTTTGGATAATTACTGGCAAAAGAAAAAATTGACAGTCGTGAAAACAGCTAACGATGGTGACAATGGGTCGCCGATACTTCAGTGCTGTGTTTAAAAAACATAGAAGTATGAGGTAAGAAGAAATCACGATTCATTTAATTCTTATTAACTAGGGATTTTCATTGTTTTCTTCTGTCGTCAAGATAATGGATTTTCATTGCATAATTATTTTTACCATTAATCATAATTTCATAATATCAGTAAATTATTCTTGATGACTGAGGGAAAATCTGAATCTTTTTTGTACAATCCCAGCAAATTGTCTTATGATATTTCTGGTCTTCTCTCTTGGGATTGGCTGAATTGTAATCCACTTCTGAGGTTGGGACAGCTGGAAGAGGGTGGTCATGCAGTAAAATTCTTTAATCCAGAGTTATATCACTAATGCGCTATGATATTTTACTTTGCAGGATGGCAAATAAAGCTAAAGATTGGATAATAGCAATTATGGTAAAGAAGTTTATAGTGTGGCTATCAGTGTTTATAGTGCTGCTGTTTATGATGCCATTTATAAGTATAAAGTTCATAGCCGCAGGAGTGATAGCAGTTCCTATTAGTAAAATAATCACCAATATTATCTGGAACTTCTTACCAAAGCGTTTCATCTCAGAGCTGGAAGAAAAAGCTGTTCTTATCACCGGTAAGGTAACATTGATTTTTACATTCCATTCTCCTTTTTGTCCATTATCTGAATGAATGCTCTACTTGATGTAATAAATGTAAATTAGTAATTAATACATAAAAGACTGGAAATAGTGTAAAATTACTATATATTTGAATTATGAGTTGATTTGCATGCTAGCCAAGTTTTGATTCAATACTGATAAAATTTATACTAAAAATTCACATATATTCTGAGGATGATGGAAGCCAGTTTCCAAAAGGCCTGCAATTATTAATTTATAAGAATTAAATGAATCGTGATTCATTTAATTCTTATGAATTAAACCTCATAATGTTACAAATTCCCAAATTTATTATATAAAATTATTATTTTTTTTTTTAATATTCAACCTAGTTGAGGATAATGGCACCTGCCTGGTATATATATTTGAATATTTTACTTTGTAAATTTTTGATTGGTTACTCCATTCCTAACCCTCCCTCCCACCTATGTTCATTATGTTTTTTTCCAAAATGTTTATCAATAAAAAACATTCTACATTTTTTACCCATCAAGAGAACTGCATAATCTCTTCATTGTTGAAATATTTACAGATCACCATTGAGGTTAAAATTTCTGCTTTTAATTTTGAGAAAAAGATATATAGTGGACTCTTTTTAATTTGAACTCAAAGGGTGATTCTAAAAGTTTTGAATTAACTAGCCTGTGATTTTCTTTTATCTTAAATAGATTTTGTATTAATAGAATACTCATCCAATAAGTACCTGTTCTGTACCATTACAGCCTAATGAAGAAGCAAAATCAAACTCTAAAATAAAACACACAAGTAAAATACGCTATTAAAATCACAAATAATGTAAAACATGTACTGTACCATAATACTTGCTGTAATACACCGTAGGCCTAATTCCATTGTTCACTTAAAAAAGTTGGCAAGTTTTGTTTGCTTTGGTTTGTTTAGTTTTACATGATAGACAAAATCTTAAAATTTTATTTATTTATTTTCAAATGCCCCAGGTTGTCTTTCGACATTCCTGGTGTTCTCTCCTGGCATCACGTACTTGTAACCCACTTCTGAGGTTGGGGCACATGGAAGGCAGGGTTATGTTGCCCTGTTGATATGATGGGTGATGATGTTGATACTGGTGCGCCAGGAGAGTCCCTAATCCTAAGCTTAATCTAAGATTAATATGAATGATGATGATTGCAATGGCCATATGATTTTGTGAACCGTTTGGGCCTTAAAGTTTTCCTGACATTTGTCTTACAGGTGAGGAAAAACCCCGATAAAAACCTCACCCAGAAAAATTGTCCCGACCGGGGATCGAACCTGGGCCTGCTGCGTGACAAGGCAGCACGCTAGCTCGAGACCACAGCAGTGGACTCTTCAGTTTTATTTAAAGCTTGAAATATGTAAACACCGACATTTTCTTGAGCTTCATCAAATCTTCTAAAACTTCCTATCTTTTGCAAGCTTCAGAAATGGTCAGTACAGGCTTTTGCATTACTTTTTGTAAAATCTCATCTACTGCATCTCCTGTATCAACAGATAAATAAACTGAACTATTATAGGAAATATCACTATGAGGTTTAATTTAAAATAAAATACTTTATATCTCACCTCATTTCCTGTCTTCTATTTATAGTGGTTACATAACCTTAGTGGTTACATAACATTAGTGGTTACATCTTCAGTAGTTACACGACCAATATTCTGTCGTTCAGGAGCACTGCTTGTTATTCCATCTGTTGGTGGACCAATGAACCTCCCAATCAAATCAACTTCTTTGGGAATTTCATAATTCATTAAGTTATCTGTATTTGCTTTTTTATGTGGATTTTTTTCCCCAAACAATAATAATAAAAAATAATAATAATAATAAAAGTAATAAAATAAATAAAAAACCTAAAGAACTCACTGTTTACGGAAAAAAAACATGTAATTTATCATTCAGTGAGAAGTGTTAAATTAATAATAAAAACATAAAAAATTCATATTCAAAAAACTAAGAAAGAAAAATTAATGAATTTTGAAATTCCCAGGAAGTTGATTTGATTGGGAGGTTCATCAGTTCATCAACAGATGGAGTAAGAAGCAATGCTCCTGGACAACAGAACATTGGTCATGCAACTACTGAAGATGTAACCACCACTAAGGTTACGAAACTGGTCTAAATAAAAAAAATTTATTTTAAATTTTAGTTAAATATGCTTCATAACCGACTTCAAATCACTGCTCAGGTTCCTTGGCATTTCAAGTGCTTCTAGCACAATTTTTATATTGGTTTCTTAATTTTTTAAAACTACTTTATGAATGGTCTGTTGTGTGATTTGCTTTCAAGCTTTGTTTATCATATGAGCAGTATCCAAAAGATCAATTTTAGTTTGAATTTTAGCAATAGGTTTACATCTGATGTCATATTGGGAGGAAAGTAGACAATCTTAGGAGTCTTGTTATGATTTGTGCAGTTATCAGTAAACAACAAATTTATGTTGAGTTGTTTTTGACTTGCCTCATACTTCGTAACTCCCGGGTCTGCAAGGGAGTTAAACAACAAATTGTTTCTCTTAACCTTGTATATTTTTTTTTGTCTAGAACTAAAAGCCAGTTTTCAAAACATTTGGTGGTCATCCAGACATTTTTGTTAGCCTCATACTGTACTGAAAGTCTTTCAACAGCTTTAAAACATCTTGGGTTGGTTGCAATGGGCTAGTGGTTATGTTTCTTGTCTCTGGTCCCGAGGGTCATGGGTTTAAACCCGACTGGGATCAATGTTTTTTTAGGATGAAAAAATCAAAGGAGCAAGTCCTCCGGGAGGAACTTTAAGCCCTGGGTCTCGAGTCTGAAGATTTTCAGGCTCGTAACAGGTCCTTAAGCCTAAATAAAGAAGCCTCTAAGCAAAATTTACCGACTTTCTTCATCCTAGTAATACCTTAGTTAGCTACTAGATGTCTCATTAGGTCAGTATGTTGACTGCATACCATTCGTGAAATCTATGGGCAAATAAATGTAACTAAATTAACTTGGTCTAGTAACTCCTACTAAAGGAGAGGCTAAGTCTCAAAATTGGGCTATGCCATTGTAGTAGCAGTAGATTTAGTATCATCTGCTGAGAGGCTGGATGCAAGCATTTGTCATCACATTGACTACGTTAGTTGTGAGTTCGATATATATGTCATGGTGGTGACAACCTCTATGGTGTAATGGTTAACTTGTATGACTAACAATCCAAAAGTCTTGGGTTTGATTCGTGATTTAACCATAGAAATTTTCCTTTGAGCATAGGATCCACAACTGAATAGTATTTAACAAAGAAATATTGGTCCCAATTGTTCGTTGCTATCATGATTGACTTTGGTTTGTAGGTTCAAAGCTGGTCTAGGTCGATAGATTATTTCCAGGGCATATTCTTATTCTTAAGCCCTTTCCTTGCCTGTTCCAGAATTAGGGCACTCCCTAATGGGAACTTATTTATCAAGTTAATATAGTTACGCTCATTTACCCCTAGATGTCAGCAAGTGATAAGGGGTCAGTCATGGTTTAAACGCATCCCTCAGAACTAGATGCAAGGAGCAAAATCACTAGCCCACTGTGGCCAACAGTATGGCTTTATTTAGAAGAAAAACAAAGTTGTGTGTCCCCTATTGGATATTACAGGATATAAAAGAATTTCAAGCCTGAAATAAAGAGATTCTGACTGAAATTTATTGAACCTTTCATGTCCAGCTTTGTAACGTATTAATTATCTGAGATATTAAATGCATCATTAAATAAAATAGGTAACTACATATCTAATTGATCTGAAAATTAGCAAATTGTAGTTAATTAAGTTGAAATTAAGATTCAGAGATTATGCTGCTTTATTCATTTACATGAGATATTAAATGCATTGTTAAATGAAGTACTACTTACATACTTACTTACTCACTGGCACTATCGAACCTATAGGTTCATGGCCACGCGAACATAAGCTCTCCATATATCCCTATCCTGAGCTATTTCTTTCCATTTATTCCCTGTGTAATCTATTTCCCTCTAATCATAGTTAATGTTATTCTCGCACCTCATTTTTGGTCTGCCAACTGGGCGTTTTCCCTCTGGCTTTTCTACAAGCAGCTTCCATGCAAGTCTTTCATTCCCCATATGTGCAACATGTCCTGCCCATCGCAGTCTACGAGACTTAACTGTTCTTATTATATCTGGCTTCCTATAAAAACCATGTAGTTCATTGTTATGTAGTCTTCTTCATTCACCTGTCTGTTCATCTCTCTTTGATCCAAAAATTTTCCTAAATACTTTATTCTCGAATACTTGTAATCTCCTTTCCTCCCTTAAAGTAAGAGTCCATGTTTCGCACCCATATAATATAACTGGTAGAATAATAGTTTTATATATTTCCAGTTTAACGATTTTTGAAAGGAGTTGGGACATCAAGGGTCTCTGCAATGCATAATAGCACGCATTTCCAGAATTGAGCCTATGTTTAATTTCTTTGTGCATCTCATTCCTATTTGTGATTACTGTTCCTAGATATTTGAATTCAGTCACTTCCTCAAAATTTCCCTCATTTGTCATTAGCTGTCCATTTTCATTATATAATGTATTTCTACGTGTGACCATATATTTAGTTTTATTGATATTTACTTCCAGTAGTACTACTTACATATCTAACTGAATTAAAAATTAGTAGATTACATCTAAGAAATTGAAATTAATTTGAGTGATTGTGCTGCTTGAATCTTTTCAAGTGTTGTAGGTTCAGTATCTATATCATATCACGTTGAAAGTAATATAGTTTGTGCTTTCTGTTATAGACTTGCATAATAATAATAATTTTGTTTTTCATGTTGAGAGGTTGTGATTCTGGTTTTGGAAACGAGTTGGCATGGAAGTTGGATGGAAGAGGGATGACAGTGTACGCTGGATGCTTGTATCCCAGTGGACAAGGTGCCTTGCGACTTATAAATAACTGCTCAAATAGACTTGTAATACTGCACCTAGATATATCTAAGGATCAGCTTGTTCAAGATGCAGTTAACACTGTCAATCACACTCTGGGTAACAAAAGTAAGTGTCAAAGATTGAATCAGTAATATACTGTAAATCAATGGTAAAGAGAAAAATTTTTGCCTGAACCGAGAATCGAACCCGAACCTTTAGCTTTCTGTGCTAATGCTCTGTCCACTGAGCTAATCTAGGCTTCATTCCCATCCAAGCAGAAATCCTTCCTTTACCTTTCTGCTTGGATGGGAATGAAGCCTGGATTAGCTCAGTGGACAGAGCATTAGCACGGAAAGCTAAAGGTTCGGGGTTCAATTCCCGGTTCAGGCAAACATTTTTCTCTTTACCATTGATTTATAATAATTTAATTGTGTTCATTAATTTACTTATTTCTATCATAATGATAGCTTTAGCTTCTCAATATTAATTTAATAAATAATGCAATAGCTGTATGGAGTCCCTTCATGTCTTCTTCATGTAGAAGCCATTCATTATGTATTTGTGAATGATGATTCATTGCATTTGAATGTGGGACCAGTAGATTAAGGTAAAGGTAGGATTTTTGCTTGGATGGGAATGAAGCCTGGATTAGCTCAGAGGACAGAGCATTAGCTCGAAAAGCTAAAGGTTCGGGGCAGAGATAACCCACTATAGAGATGACCAGCGCCAATGTTATTCAGTGATGCCTAGACTCCAGAGACCTCAAGCATTGGCAGAAAACACTAACCGATTACAGCTTACTGTATTATCGGCAAAACAATTTGTGCCATCTATCGATAAAAGTATAACTAATCAGTGTTGACCCCGGTGGCTCAGTCGTCACTTTCGGCATTTGTAATACCACATTTTAAATAATGCCTGGATTAATATTAATCAATCAGATTTTACAGCTCACCTCATATTATTGAAAAACTTAGAACTAGTTTCGAAAGGGAAACTTCTTTCGGAACTGGTCCTCTGTTTTACAAAAGTATGAGGCAAGCTGTAAAATTTGAGTAATTATTATTGAATAAAACTTCACAGTGTTATGAATATATCAATTCAGAACTTCATCTCAATTTCCAAGACCCTCAACTTCCTCTTTATTCAGTACATGGAATATATTCCTAACATCAGAAAAACAGTTGATTAGTTTTAGAAAACTGGAAAAATATTTTATAATTCAATTAATTCTTTTAAAGTATTCATGTAAACTGTTTTTTTTGTTCAAAATTTTCTTAGAAATAACATTATTTTTTTCAGTACATTTTCTTAGAATTAAAGAAAGGATGACCCTGATTATCAAGGAAAGGTTCAAATAAAAATAGAGATATCATTTAATAATCATTTATTTATTTTAGACATATGAACAAAATAATAATAATAAACAATAAGAGAATTTAAGTAATTATGAAGAATTAATGCATTGAGATTTTTTAATTTCTTTCCCTACATATTTTACCAACAAAATTTGGTCCCTTACAAAAAAGGTAATTAAAAATTACAGGTATCTTACTGTTCTTAACATATGATAATCTCAATCAAACAATGCATTAAATCACAATAAACCATTCATTTCACTGTATTGGTGGTGAATTCAGTTATCAATGACCCCTTTCCAGATGGAGGTTAAGAGCAGCATTACTGGACATTTGCAGATCTGAATAGAAAGAAAAAAAAAGTTATACAAAGTACGTACTGTAATGGACACTACATAGTTTTTTAATCTTTATAAACATACTACAGTTATATGAACATGAAAAAATACAGAAATCCTACGTATTATTTCAACAGAACAACCATAAAATAAGCTATAAAAGAACTGGTAGAAAATAAACATTCTCCTATCTAAAAATATCAGTTCTTTTGCTGAAATAAAAAAATTATAAAACAAGTACCGTACTTATAATTAAATATTCCTTCATTGATTTTTTAAGTTTTAATTAATGTAATATGTTTTCAGTCTCAAGTACACATTCTGGGGTTCAAGTTACAATATATATATAAATTCAATATATGGTTATCCTTCGATAGCAGACAGTTATCTATTATGGCTTGCTATGTCTTACGTAACTTTACTCGCTCTATTAACACCGTCTTTCAGAGGTTGACCAAGATATAGACAAGGTCTGAAGAACAAGTTAAGGAGAATGTCTAGAAAAGGGTAATTCAATGGATGGAAATTATGGAAGAGTAGACATGGAATAACCAAGATAGATAGAGAATCTTATCCAAAACTTGATCCCAGAACAATGACAGGTGGCTAGATGAAGAATAATAATTCAATATAATTACGTCAAAGATATGGCATCAATGTACCTATCACTAAAAAAAATAAGTTACTTAAAATCGTATTATTTCTAACATTATACAAAAGCATGTTTGCCCCCTAAAATTTCTGTATGCACTATATAGGCTAACAATCATACATAGGAAGATTTTCCACTAGATCACGTAAGTAATGGAACAGTCACATAAGAATCTTGTATTATGCGCAGGAAAAATATTAAGAATTTTAACAAGCATTAGAATTTTTTTATAAAAGTAGGAAATGTAAATAAAAACATAACCATAACCTAATAATTCCATAAAAGTAATTTAAGGAATTTTAAAAATTCCGTGACCTAATGGAAACATGAGCCAATTCATATATTTTAATATTTATTTTAACGTATTTACGTATTAATAATACTTACTAGAAAATATTCTTTTAACAGAAAATTAATTCCTTCTACGCGTAATTAAACAAACAAAAATTGATGCACGATGCTCCTACATTTCAAAATACGCAGCCAACATAATAGAATAAAATATACAGTTTATTATGATATAAATAAAAGAAACTAGGTATAAAAATTATTCAAAGCTAATATTACATGGAATAGTTTAAACAAACGTTTTATCAAGATAATGTTTCTACTTAAATTTAAGAGTAGGTCAGCTCATTTCAAATAATAAAAAAAAATATTTAATTCAGGGAGTCTGTTGGCTGCACTGTCACTGTAGACGAATTTGCTTTTCGACATAGCGACTGAAGCGCCTCCAAGCGTTGGCAGAAAAAAACTAGGCCTGGCATCACTCTCTTCCATTTGCGTTGGCCTGAGGTGGTTCGGGGTTCGATTCCCGGTTCAGGCAAAAAATGTCTCTTTACCATTTTTTATAGTAATTCTGCCCGAAGGCAGGTCCTGTACTGCAATCATAGCATTTTCATGCTATGCTTGCAGCTTTACTAGGGAATTGTAGGTGTGGTAGCTTCCCATTGCTTTCCACACCAGTGAAGGATGATGATAATGATAAGGATGATGACCATATGATTTCAGGGACCATTTGGGCCTTAAAGTTTTTCTGACATTTGTCTTACATGTGAGGAAAACCTCACCCAGAAAAACTGCCCTGACCGGGGATCGAACGTGGGCCCGCTGCGTGACAAGGCAGCACGCTACCTCAAGACCACAGCGGTGGACTCTTTACCATTGATTTATAATAATTTAATTGTGTTTATTAATTTACTTATTTCTATCATAATAATAGCTTTAGCTTCTCAATATTAATTTAATAAATAATGCTATAGCTGTGTGGAGTCCCTTCATGTCTTCTTCAGGTAGAAGCCATTCATTGTGTATTTGTGAATGATGATTCATTGCAATTGAATGTGGGATCAGTAGAGTAAGGTAAAGGAAGGATTTCTGCTTGGATGGGAATGAAGCCTGGATTAGTTCAGTGGACAGAGCATTAGCACGGAAAGCTAAAGGTTCGGGGTTAGATTCCCAGTTCAGGCAAAAAATTTTTTCTTTACCATTGATTTATAATAATTTAATTGTGTTCATTAATTTACTTATTTCTATCATAATAATAGCTTTAGCTTCTCAATTTTAATTTAATAAATAATGCTATAGCTGTTTGGAGTCCCTTCATGTCTTCTTCAGGTAGAAGCCATTCATTGTGTATTTGTGAATAATGATTCATTGCAATTGAATGTGGGACCAGTAGAGTAAGGTAAAGGAAGGATTTCTGCTTGGATGGGAATGAAGCCTGGATTAGCTCAGTATACAGAGCATTAGCACGGAAAGCTAAAGGTTCGGGGTTCGATTCCCAGTCCAGGCAAAAATTTGTCTCTTTACCATTGATTTATAATAATTTGTGTTCATTAATTTACTTATTTCTATCATAATAATAGCTTTAGCTTCTCAATATTAATTTAATAACAGTAATATACTCCTCACCTGGACATGTTTTAGAGACCATTGTCTGCATTCTCAACTAGAGTTTTATTTTAGAAAGAAAAGTCAACATTTGAACCAGGATGTGTAGAGTCAAAGATCCAGGGTTCGAGCCCCTATTTGAGCATTAATTTTTCTTTCTAAAATAAAACTATCCAATTCTGGAAAGTGTTAATAATAGACTCTTGAGTGTTGTGCTGGCTGTCTGATGTCCTGTAGAATCTTTCTGTCTTTTCCCTGGGAATGTTAAAATTCTAATGTCCTCTTGAATGAGAGCTACCAATTGTATTGTGAGCAATGTTCACGCTACGGTCACGTTGGATTATGTGGGAGATACATATTTTTTTGTCTGAATAGAGATAACGTGGACAATACAAATGGTTAGTGCACTAGTATATAAAACTGGAGATCTTGGGTTCAAATCCTGGTTGAGACAGAATATCAAGCCCCAATCTTGGCGTATAATTTTTCTCTTCAAATATAATTTATCAATCATTGAGATGTATGAAATGAATAATAAAAACATTAGAATAATTTTTCTTTTAAAAAATCATTAATTTATCCTTATTCTTCTGAATGTAGATCTTTTTTCCATACTTTGAGGTCTGTTCATTTTTCAATTCTTTCAGTTATTTTGTCTTCTCTTTAATTCTATGAATTTCCATCCAGACATGAGCATATTTTTCTCTATTTCCTCATATTTAATATTTCCATTGTTGTAATGTCTAGATTTCTTTAGATTTACGCTTTAGAAATGCAGTCACACTTAGATATAACAATATTTGTGGATTCTGACAGTTTGTGTTGTTATACCAGAATTATTGTTATAATGAGCATATGATGAATTACATTGTACAGTATTTTATAAAGTAGATGCACTGTACAAAATTCAGTTTAACTTGTAGCATAATTCAAGGAGGTAACATGCAAAGAGCCAAACATGATAAATTACATTATTTTAGAGTACTGTACTTATATAATCTAGAAGCAGTTTAAATTAATCTGCGTAGATCCAGAGGTCTGGAGTTAAAGTCCCAATTCAAGCATTAATTTTTCTTTTCAAAATTAAAGAAGAGGCTCTTATAACAGCAAATTATTTGTATGAATGCAGTGAAATATTGTGAAATAAATAAAGGCAAATTGGAAATTTTGTGAAAACGTTTGTGAAGTTAAAATAAAGAAATTCCATTTGTTTCGATCAGCACTGCCATCCTCAGGTCATGATTGTCTGTATAAACATCTGTATAAATATACCTTTTACATACTCTTAATAATTGATATGGATTGAGATCATTTTTTTTTCTGCTAAACTTTACAACCCCTGATGCAAATTTTTTAATTCCTTCATAAACTCCTGTCAAATATTATTCTTAGGGTTTCATTTTTCAAATTATTTTCCACTATTTACAATGGTTTTTACACTTTTTCTAACAATTATTTCAATATATTTTTCTATGATATTTAACTACATACATGTGCATGAAGACATGGCAATCATATTGATTTTAATTAATACTAGCCGATACCCGGCATGCGCTGCTACACCAAAATAAATTAACATTATTATGCTTTTATGTTAAGTTGAATAAGTAAAAGAAAAAATAATTATAAATTTATATTTTTTAGATACCCCGTGCTGATTACCCGGCGTTGCCCGGACATCTACTTATCCCGATCTTCTTGACATAAATGAGCTGAAATTTGAAAATTAATGTGTTTTATGTTTGGTTAAATAAGTAGGAGGAAAAAATTTATATTGAAACATTTTTAGATACCCCGTGCTGTTTACCTGGCGTTGTCCGGGAATCTACTCATCCCGATCTTCTTGGCATAAATGAGCTGAAAGACAAAAATTAATGTACTTCTTATGATTCGTTGAATAAGTAAATGAAAAATAATTATAAATGCATATCGTAATTATTTTAAGATTCCCCGTGCTGATTACCCGGTGTTGTCGGGAATCTACTTATCTCAATCTTCTTAACATAAATGAGCTAAAAGACAAAATTCGTTATTGTGAGTTATCCGTAAAAGAATACCCGCCATGTGCTTGCTATGCTTGCACAGGAATCTACGTACTTGTCTCGATCTTCTTGGCATCAATGAAAGACAAAAATGGTTATTGTGAGTTATCCGTAAAAAATAAACATATGCTGTCACAGACTTTTTTGTAGAGCTTTTTGAGATATTCAATTCTGTGTACATTAATTTTGTGTATTTGTTATGGTTTAGGCAAGGTAAGTCATTTAAGCGTCCAAAGAGCTACTTTTTTCACGTTTTCCACTACAAAGGGCGATTTTTATGGGTGTAGGATTTGAATATCACAACTCTCTTATAGCCTATGTTCATCCCGGGAATCTCCTGAACATTTTGCAAAAAGTCCCATCAAAATTGGATCAACTGTATGGCCGCGCATAAAGTACAAACAAACATTCATTTTTATGTATTAGATTCTACGCAACAACAAAGACATGTTCCAATACAGTCAACATAGAGTATGTACAATTAACTGTGCAACATATACTTCAGAATTTCAGAACCTGTTATTTATTTTTGGATTTTGTGTTCTTTCACATGTTAGAGTGCTTAAATTGTGTTAGATTAGCTTTTAGGTTGGTCTTTCACAGGTTAATGTATTTAAATTTAAATTAATGTATTTAAAAAGGTTAGCTTTTAGATTCGTTAAATAACGTGTATATGTTGGCTGCATCCAGTGATTCCATAGGGTAAACAGCTTCGTGTTTGTTGGCGCATGTGCATGTTGTATGATTGTAACTTAGAAATATTTTTAGCGTCACATGTTGTTAAGTATTTCCTTTTTTTCTACACTAAATTCAGTTTTTAATTCTTTCTTCTAAATACTGAAATGCAAGAGACCAAATGGCATCATTGCCAACTGTTTGACATTTAGGGTCGAATTTATAAACGCATTAGACCGTAAAAGGTGTTCTCTGCTGAGAAAGTTTTATCTTAATACATTTTGCTTACTAAGAAATCTATTCATGCCATAATAATTGTAAGCTACCTGACGAGGTAACTTAAGATCATAAGCTCAAGATAGAAACTTATCGTGAGAATTCCGAAGGGAACCGATGGTAACCAATATAGTTTGAAACCTTGCCGCTTTATCCAAGATGTCGGACCTTGAAGACTTCGATCATGTTTTCGGTATACGCGGAGAAGAGGAATTTGATAGAGTCTACCAAAGAATTCAACTGGAAGAACAGGAGAATCGGCGTAATATCGCACGACGCAGGCGTCGTTGTATACGGTATTATTTGCGGGACGCAAGTGTAAATGCGTTCCTCTATAGCAACGGAAGTGGTTTTATCGCTGAGAATTCTGGGTAATTTCTTGCCAATATTACGAAAACGGCGACTTTCATGCATGACCAGTTTGTGGGTAGCTAATTCGATCTTTGCACTTGCTCACGGTGAGTCAGCTCACCAGTGATTGGAAGTAATTTGAGTAGAGACTAATGTACTTGCATGCGGCCCTTAGATGTCAATCAAACATTTGGATGGATTCCTTGTGAATAAAATAATTTCATCAAATACTGTGCATGATGTTAACAAACCAATGTATTTTCAGAGCTGTGGGCTGTAGTAAACAACGCTGGTGTTCCAGAAAGTGGGGAGTTAGAGTGGATCAAGAGTTCTGCCTGCCAAGAAATGATAAATGTTAACACAATTGGAGCATACAGAGTGACCCAGACATTCCTACCTCTTCTCAGGAGGTCTGCAGGGAGAGTTGTTATAGTTACAAGTGTTTTAGGTAAAAACATATGATATGAATGATATTTATGTATCAAGAGAATGGAGTTAAAGATTCTCAGAAATGTTCTGAAACCAGCCCATACCATATCATTGTGCATATCTCCAGGACTCTTACAATTCTTATGATAATAGATCCATGACTGCCAAATCTCACATTCGTTGCTGGAATGTTTTCCATTTTCTGCAACACATTGTTGTTATATTATATTCTTACAAGTTCTATATATTTATTGCTATTTTTTTCAGCACTCAGGAATATTCTTGTTTTTCCATTCCATGATTAGGTCAATGCGACCTGTTCCAGTCTCAAGTCCATCATTTTCCTAGGCCATCCCATTGATCTTTTTCCATGTGGTTTGTAGGTGTTGATCATTTTGGGTATTCTTGCATTGTCCATTCTGTCTAAATATTTCTTCCATCAGTATTTGTCCTCTTCTAGTTTATCAAGTATTGAAAATATCTCCAGTTCATTTCTTATTGACTCATTATTTAATCTATCCCTGCGTGTACATACTTTTACAGATCTTAAAAAATTTCATTTCAGTGGTTTGAATGTGCGAGATATCTTTTTATGTAAGTACCTAAGATTCACATCCATATAAAACAACAAGAACAACCATAATTTTATATCGCTATATGCTAGTACTATAATTAGAATTAAGAATCCAAAAGTGTCTTTAATGGAAAAGTAAGGATGGAAGGGGATTTTATCAATATTTCTATTTAACCCTATAGGATTATTCGATCCTGTTTGATGTAAGAATAATAAATGAATTATTACTATTGCTACGATAATAAATGGTAATAGAAAGTGGAAAGTGAAAAATCTATTCAAAGTGGCATCCATGCAAGTATTAGGCTGCGTGGCCTGTTACAGTTTCAAAGAAGAATTTTCCATCCAGCGCTTTTTTGGACATCCCAGCGATCTTTTGCCTTGGGGGCAGTAACGAAGCATGGCTTTTGGAATTCTATGAGACGGCATTCGTTGAAGATGGGCTTTCCAGTTGTTCTGGTAGTTTTGTATATGGTGAAGAATTTTATAAAATCTTAGAAATGTTATTACAGCTCATTTATTCTCTTTTGATCAGTTGTAAGAATCATTAAAAATCTGTGGACATAAAGAGATAAATCTTTGACCATGCCTTTGTAGCAATTTATATGAATTTTCCATTTTTCTTAATAATTATAGTTACTATAGTTGAGGACAACTGTTTTATAAGGTACAAATTTTAAAATTGAAATTTCTTAAAGATGTTGTGGAAATAGAATTGCCTTTTTTCATCTACAATCAGGATTTTTAGATAATATAATTAGGCTTACTAAAAAAATTAGTGGAATATCAGCTGATTTTCGCAAGCACAATTATAACTTACCAACATAAAATGACAAAGTAAAACCCTGTTCACCTTATAATCATTTTAAAAGGAAAGCAAGCATAAAGAGATCAAACAAATAAAATGGTATTTTTATATTTTGAAGAGAAAAATTTTCGCCTAGACCGAGACTCGAACCCTGGACCCTTGGCTTTCCGGGCCAAGTGCTCTACCAACTGAGCTACCGAGGCGAGTTGCGATCTAGACGCAAATTTTTCTCTTATATACACGTTTTAATTCCCTTATGGTCTTATCTTATTAATACTTCTACTGGCTTTTTGATTTCAACACCGTCTTCCATTGTTCATGTGTTTTCATTATCATTTTCTCCTTCATGAAGAACACTAAAGTATGAAGGACTCAAAGTACAGTGAGCATTTTCTCTTTAACAATCACAATTATGTTCTGCACGGTTCACTGTTAAATTTACATTGAATTATAGGATCATCAGTATTTATCATCATATGAACACCTAAATTGTAAAACTTAGAGAATAGAAATAGGGAATTACAACGTATAAAGAGAAAAATTTGGATCATCATCATCATCATAGTACATTCACGAATTTAGGCCATTTGTTGACCTGTTTTGGCCTCAAGAGAAACACCATCCAGAAGTCTTTTGAGTGGACGTCCTGGTCTTCTTCTTCCTGCAGGTTGATATCTTAACATTAGTTTTGGATCTAGATCGCAACTCGCCTCGTTAGCTCAGTTGGTAGAGCATTTGGCCTGGAAAGCCAAGTTTCGGTCTAGGTGAAAATTTTTCTCTTCAAATATAATTTATCCTTCAATGAGAAGTGTTAAATTAATAATAAAAGCATCAATAGAAGCCCTACTGGCTTTATAAAGTAGTGTTAAATTCCCAATTAATGTCTTCTTAACTAAGGAGCCCCCGTATGCAAAGATAGAAGCAACGGTTTCAAAGCATTTGGCACAAGGGAATTATAACGTATAAAAAGAAAAATTTGCGTCTAGATCGCAACTCGCCTCAGTAGCTCAGTTGGTAGAGCATTTGGCCCAGCAAGCCAAGGTCCCAGGTTTGAGTCTTGGTCTAGGCGAAAATTTTTCTCTTCAAATATAATAGAAATCCTACTCAAATAAATATAAACCTCACAAATAAGGAAAGATTATTCAGTGCTTCTTTCAAACTTGTAATGGTAATGCAGTACTTTCACTATCTAATGATCTCACTATATGGAAAATGCTCAAAACTGTGAAGTGTAAGTTGAGATTATTAATAAATTACATTAGGAAGTAACATTATGAGGTTCTTCTTAATAAATAAGGTGAATCTGGAATCATCTTACCTCATAAATTGTTGTGTTCTATTTGAACATGTTTTCAAACCTCTTAATGTCATTTCCTATTGTATTTTTAAAATGTTTTCATATGTCATGCATACCATCATCAACTTTTCCAGACTGTTGAATTTTATGTTGTTGGTCCTGGATGTCAGCTCCCACTCCATCTTTTGGCTGACTGAAGAACTTGTAAATCAAATCTTTTTCCTTGGAAATTTCAAAATTCATAATATTCTCAGGGAAAAAGATTTGATTTACAAGTTCTACGGTCAGCCAAAAGATGGAGTGGGAGCTGACATCCAAGGCCGACAACATAAATTCAACAGTCAGGGAAAGCTGATGATGATATGCATGGCATATCAAAACATGTTCAAATAGAACAAGTTATAAGGTAAGATACTGGTTTAACCTTATTTATTTAATGAGTTGAGATGTTAAAAATGGTATATTTTTCCCACTGAATGCTAGTGCACAAGCTTAAATATTAACTGTAACCAGCGACTACTGAACTCAAACTGATTAATAAACTCAGGAAAAGTTTGGGAAGAGGGAAGTCCCATGCCCAAGACAATGACACGTGCAAGAAATGCTGTGTATTATTATTTTTTAGATTTTCTACAATAATCTTTTTCCATGCGTTCTATAGGTGTTGGATCATTTTTGGGTAATTTTGTATTGTTAATTCTGTGTAAATGTTCCTTCCATCGGTGTTTGTGCTCTTCCAGTTTATCGAGTATTGAAAATATCTCCAGTGATTATTGGGACGGTCAAGGAAACAATGAACTTGAGACCGGAACAGGAGGTCACATTGACCTAATCCTGAAAAGGAAGAAGAAGAAGATTTTATACATTCACAACTGGCTTTAATTAAGATTCAGGATTCCACCAGGGATATGAGGACAATCCTGCCTAAATCAGGATATCTGGCAACCCTGTATATGGAAACAATAAAAATTAACTGATTCATTTTCGCCTTCTTATTGTTTGTCTACAAACATACAATCAATTCTGCTTGTAATTGTGCTTAAGATATTTGCTTACTTTATTGGTAACCAATTCATAAGTTGATGGGCACCAGCTCCAGTGAACCTCTATGCATTCTTAACTAAATTCGCTCTTATATTTAACTTTTATAGAAATTAATCACTATGAGGTTTAATTTATGGTGAAATTAAATGTTTCTTACCTCTCCTCATAAATATTTTTCTAAGTTGATCGCGATTTCGAGACTATAACTATCTCATCATCAGAACTTTGTTGGCGACTGGTGTTATGTCGATTGGAAGAAACTCTTCTTCTTCCCTCTGTTGTTGGAATTTCGAAGTTCCACAAATTTTGACCTGATCCAGAGATTCATCGGTCCACCAACAGAGGGAAGAAGAAGATTTTCTTCCAATCGACATAACACCAGTCGCCAACAAAGTTCTGATGATGAGACAGTTATAGTCTCGAAATCGCGATCAACTTAGAAAATATTTATGAGGAGAGGTAAGAAACATTTAATTTCACCATAAATTCACTCTACTTACTGTAATGTTTTTATATTCAAGAGTATATTTGATCTTAGATATTAAATTTATCATTTATCACCAAATGACAAATCTTATTTGAAGAGAAAAATATACTGTTTAGTTGTTTCTTGACTCACCTCATACTTCTTAACTTCCACGCAGACTCGAGTTTCTTCACTTCATTTGTGAGATTCTCAATGCTGTATTACATTCACAACTGATGTCCAATGGCCTCCTCTCCTGCAGACTGACCTCCGTGATCTGATGGCTAACCTACGAACTTCCAAATCAATCCCCTCTCCTTATCACCGGGTATTTCAAAATTCATAGTTGTGTTTTTATTCTTGCATATGTAATTTTTTTCCCAAATTGTGAGTTCCTTCGGTTTTTCCAATTGTTTAAGTAATTTTGTTTTGGTTTCTATTCTATGTTTTTCTGACCAGGCATTTGCAGCTATTGCAGATTTTTCTGTTTCTCCATTTTTAAAATTTCTAAGGTGTTCCTTTAATCTTGTATTTAAGTTCTTTTTTGTTTTTCCTATGTATATCCTTTCATAATCTTTACAATTAATTTGATAAATTCCCAATTTTTTGCAGTCTTCAATATTTTCATTTTTGTTGGTTTTTATTAATTACCTAAACTGTAATCATTTTTCGGTGCTAATTTAATGTTCAATTTGTTGAAGATGTTTTGAAACTTCTCAAATACTAAAGGATGGTATGTGAACTTCTTGAATTTTTTGCCAATATCTTTATCTGTCTGAAGAGTACTTTCATTAATAATTTTTTGTTCCTTAAATTTATTTATTTTCTTGTGTATCATCTTTTCTTGAAATCTATTATCCATTGCAATTTTTATGATGTGTTTTTTTCTCTTTATTGTAATTTTCTTTGCTCATGGGAACGTTCACAAGTCTGTGTGTTAAACTATGTTAAAAATGTAGATGATATCATACCAATAATAAAACAGAAACAATTAGAAGATGCCATTAAACTGTTAAATATTCAAAATAAAACAATCAAATTTACAATAGAAGTAGAAAATAATCATGAAATACCATTTTTAAACCTTAAATTGATCAGGAATAAAGAAAAAAAAGAAAGTAGAATTTGGAATCTACAGAAAAGAAACTCACATTGATAATTATATAAAAACTACAGGTTTTAACTATTTTTCACACAAACAGGCAGTATTTAATAGTTTAACACACAGGCTTATGAATGTTCCCATGAGCAAAGAAAATTACAATAAAGAGAAAAAACACATCATAAAAATTGCAATGGATAATGGATTTCAAGAAAAGATGATACACAAGAAAATAAATAAATTTAAGGAACAAAAAATTATTAATGAATGTACTCTTCACGCAGATAAAGATATTGGCAAAAAATTCAAGAAGTTCACATACCACCCTTTAGTATTTGACAAGTTTCAAAAAATCTTCACCAAGTTGAACATTAAATTAGCACCGAAAAACGATTAGGCCTACAGTTTGGGTAATTAATAAAAACCAACAAAAATGAAAAGATTGAAGACTGCAAAAAATCGGGAATTTATCAAATTAATTGTAAAGATTGTGAAAAGATATACATAGGAAAAACAAAAAGGAACTTATATACAAGATTAAAGGAACACCTTAGAAATGTTAAAAATGGAGAAACAGAAAAATCTGCAATAGCTGCAAATGCCTGGTCAGGAAAACATAGAATAGAAACCAAAACAAAATTACTTAAACAATTGGAAAAACCGAAGGAACTCACAATTTGGGAAAAAATTTACATATGCAAGAATAAAAACACACTATGAATTTTGAAATACCCGGTGATAAGGAGAGGGGATTGATTTGGAAGTTCGTCGGTCAGCCATCATATGGCGCAGGGGTCAGTCTGCAGGAGAGGAGGCCGTTGCACATCAGTTGTGAACATAATACAGCATTGAGAATGTCACAAATGAAGTGATGAAACTCGAGTCTGCGTGGGAGTTAAGAAGTATGAGGTGAGTCAAGAAACAACTAAACAATATTAAAATAAACCTCGTAGTGTTATTTCCTACCTACATAACTTAAGAAAAATATACGCCTAAATCGGAATTTGAACCCGATGTCTCTGGTTCTGTACACCACTAAGCTACCAGGCATTCAGAAATAACGTGTACTTGAATTAGAATGCCCTGGCATATGGAACCAGATACATCAGGTTCAAATCCTGATTCAGATGTATATTTTTCTCTTCAAATAAAATCAAGAGTATATTGTTTTAATCAGTTGTTACTTTTACAGGACAAGTATCCACTCCTGGTGCAGGTCCATACTGTATGTCAAAGCATGCTCTTACATCATTTGCAGATAGTCTGAGACGTGAAATGTTGAAATGGAATGTAACAGTGCATACTGTTGAACCATGGATGTATGAGTATGTAATATTATTAACTACTTGTGATGGTCATTTCATATAAAGTGAATTTATTTTGTGAGATTATTAGCTGTAAGTTTACATTGGTTTGTAAGTAGAGATCCGTGAAAGTGGTTTCATTTTAGGGAAAATTTGTTTTAAAATTTCAAGATTTCAATGTTATTGGGATTTTGGCAGTGTTATTCTAAAAAAAATGTAAATTTGAGTCATTTTAATCCTAATTTAGTATATTAAACCCAATAAGAATGATATATCCAGTAGTTTAAGGTCAACTTTTAGCTTGTACAATTGATATCGATTTTAATACACTAAAATGCATACAATTTTAATCCTAGTCACTAATTTGTAAGCAAAAATAATAATAATAATATTTATCAATAGGATATAATTACTCATCCAAATAGTAGTTATATCACATTGATAAATATTATTATTATTTTCACTTACAAATTAGTGACTAGGATTAAAAGTTTATGTATTTTAGTAGGCTTTGGAGGTTTGGCAGGGGAAGACAGCAGCAGCTGTAAAATCCCAAAGATAGATACATATAATTACTCATGGTCCATTGTAGGCAGTGCTTGCATTATTGCCAGGTTACTGCTTATACTTAAAGAAATGTTTTCTTCAAATTTGAACATACCATTACTTAAGAATGATGGTATAAAATTGATAATTATGTCTGCAAAAATTTAGGGCAAAAAAACTTATCATACACGTTAATATAATTCATATTTCTTGGAATTCATATTGACCATAGAACTTAGAATCTATGGAGAGACCATATTTGAGCTTGAGGAGGACAGAAAATATTGCCTCTATGTTGTGAACTGTTATGCAACCATTTCCCTTTGCAAGAGAGCATGGATGAAACAGATATGGTAGTTAAAAAGAAGATGGAGTCCGAAAATAGTGTTAAAAAATGCGTTATGAAAATTTCGTGAATAGAACAAAATAAAAAATCTCCAGAATTTGTTGAAAATTTAAAATTTCGGTGTTATTTTGTATTATCATAGGATTTAGCAATTCATAAATGCTTTTTTTTTTTTGAGGTTATGGGAAGTGGAGTTAAGAAATTGTACAAGAAAATGACAAAATTAGAGCATTTCGCATTATTGCGACTCACGAATTTCACGGATCTCTATTTATAAGCCAACCAACAACTGGGAATGAGACAGGATTCGGCTAAACTTTACAACATGTGACATGACTTTTTAAATTACTTTATAAACTCCTGTCAGATTTTATTCTTAGTGTTTAATTTTTCAAATTACCATATTTCCCGCCATTTACAATGATTTTTACATGTTTTCTATGATTATTAGAAATTTTTTCACGTTATTGAACTAAATGAAGACATGGCAGCCATATTCATTTTAACTAATATTCTGTGTTCTAGTGCAGCCAACATAGAGTCTGTACTAATTAACTTACACTAAATAAAATCAGAATGCTTAAATTGCATTAGGTTAGCTTTCAGATTCGTTGGCAACGCAAGTTCAAATATTGTGTATATGATGGCTGCATCCTGTGATTCCATAGTGTAAATCACTTTGCGTCTGTTGGCACTAGTGCATGGTGAATGGAACTTAGAAAAATTTTTCTTGTCACATGTTGTAAAGTATTAGCACATCTAATGTTTATATTATTCGTTTTTAAACATCGTAATGATGGACAAATTATATTCGAAAAGGAAAATATACGCCTAGACTGGAGTTTGAACCCAGGACCTTTGACTCTCTATATCAATGCTCTATCCAAGTGAGCTACCTAGGCCTCCAATCCAAATGCGTATCTTTCTCTTCTACATAATTACAAAATTGTAGCAACAGCTCTTAGGATTTGGCGTTAGGGAATTAATTATGTAGAAGAGAAAGATACACATTTGGATTGGAGGCCTAGATAGCTCACTTGGATAGAGCATTGACATAGAGAGTCAAAGGTCCTGGGTTCAAACCCCAGTTTAGGCATATATTTTTCTTTTCAAATATAATTTGCACATGTGCTGCAAAAATACCATCCTTAACAAAATACGCCTCGTAGCATAGTGAAACAGAAGTGGCCTGCATCGCATACCATAGTAAAACATAGTAATGTTGAGAATACTTTTTTGAGACGTCTAATTAAAGAAAATCCCAACTTTAAGTGTGCTCTGGAGAAGTGATTTAAAAATGACAACTTGCAAGATAAGCACTATGTATGATGCAATATAGAGCTGACTGCAGGGATGTTTAATTCACTTTGGTTATGTTTTTATAAATATGTGGTCACAAGTAGAAAAACTTATATAATGAAAATGGACAGCTAATGACAAATAAGGGAAATTTTGAGGAAGTGGCTGAATTCGAATACTTAGGAACAATAATCACAAATAGGAATGAGATAAACAAGGAAATTGAACATAGGCTCAATTTTGGAAATGCATGCTTTAATGCATTACAGGGACTCTTGACATCCAAACTCCTTTCAAAAAACGTTAAACTGAAAATATATAAAACTATTATTTTATCAGTTATATTATATGGTATAGCTTTCTAGCTCATACGTTCTACTACCATTTGGTAGTCCCTAATTCATAAACATCAGTGCTATCTACTTTCCTTTGCCCGGGCCCATCAGAGGCAAAGATTGACTCATCTTTCCTATGTTGTATGTTTAACATTTATTAACTATTACCATGAAAATATTAATTACACTGTAGTAATTTATATAACTCGTATCTAACTCTGAATAGTATCTACAATCATGAAAGCTAAAAGGAAGAGGGGAGCTAATATGACTTGAGAAAGCTTTTGAATAGGAATTAATATGAAGCAGCAATATCATTACTAATTAAACAGTAATTAAACATTCTTTTTACTAAAAATTTTAATGTTGAAGTTATAATATTGTTTATTTTTTATTTCACTCACCTCATACTTCATAACTCCTAGCATACCCAGGGTTTCATCACATCCTTTGTGACATTCTCAATGCTGTGTCACGTTCACAACTGACGTCTGGCTGCCTTCTATCCTGTCAGGTCAGTCTCCATTTTTAACCGAAAAATCTGCAATAGCTGCACACGCCTGGTCAGAAAAACATAGAATAGAAACCAAAACAAAATTACTTAAACAATTGGAAAAACTGAAGGAACTCACAATTTGGGAAAAAATTTACATATGCAAGAATGAAAATACAACTATGAATTTTGAAATACCCGGTTATAAGGAGAGAGGACTGATTTGGAAGTTGGTCGGTCAGCCATCAGATGGCGCGGAGGTCAGTCTGCAGGATAGAAGGCAGCCAGACGTCAGTTGTGAACGTGACACAGCATTGAGAATGTCATGAAGGATGTGATGAAACCCTGGGTATGCTAGGAGTTATGAAGTATGAGGTGAGTGAAATAAAAAATAAACAATATTAAAAAACCTCATAGTGTTATTTCCTATCTACATAACTTAATTGAAGTTATAAGTCTGGTTAATTAAACATAAATTGACCTATGGTGAAATTAAATGTTTTTTACCTCTCCTCATATCAATAGATAACTCGTTTTAACTGATGAGAAAATTAGAGAACACACAAATAGAACCAACAGACAGATTAGTGTCGTTTGACGTAGTTTCATTGTTTCCCAGCATCCCTAGAGAAACCACTCTTGAAATTTTGGAAAAATGGTTAAATAAAAACAAATTAGAAAAAGAGTGTATAAACGAATTTATAATTCTAACTAAATTGTGCATTGAACAAATGTTTTTACATATAATGGAAAATTTTTCAAACAAAATTCTGGGCTTTCTATGGGAAATCCTCTATCACCCTTTTTGGCCAATTTATTTATGGGAAGTTTTGAGCAGAAAATAACAAGTGGACATCCTTTGATTTTCAAATTTTGGAGTAGATACGTTGATGTAATTGCTATTGTGAATCACAAGCAAATAGAGGATGCTTTAAAGCAGTTGAACATTCAGAGTAGAACTATAAAATTTACCATGGAAACTGAAAATGAAAGACAAATCCCATTTTTAGATCTCACTTTAAGAAGAAACGAAGAAAACAAGATAGAATTTGGAATTTATAGAAAGAATACACATATTGACAACTATATTAAAGCTTCAGGATTCAACCATTTTGCTCACAAAGAGGCAGTATTCAATAGTTTGACACATAGATTGGTAAATATACCTATGAGCAAAGAAAACTATGAAAAAGAAAAAGAACACATAATTAATGTTGCAATAGATAACGGTTATGAGGAAAATATGGTACACAAGAAAATAAATAAATTTAAAAGACAAAAATTAATTAATGATAGCACACTTATAAAAGAAACAGAAAAAATAAAATTCAAGAAATTCACTTACCATCCATTGAAACACCATAAATTTAAAAAAAATTAAAAAAGTTTAATATAAGATTAGCACCAAAGAATGAATACAGCCTTAATAGAATAATTAAAACCAATAAAAATGAAAGAATTGAAAATGAAAACAAATCAGGAATTTATCAGATCAAATGTAACAAAATTTATATTGGAAAAACAAAAAGAAATTTGAAAACAAGGGTGAAAGAACATCTTAGAAACATCAAAAATGGAGAAGTGGAAAAGTCAGCAGTAGCTGCTCATGCTTGGTCCGAAAAACATTTAATTGAATCAAAAGCCAGTCTAATTAAACAAATAGACAAACAAAAGGAACTCACGGTTTGGGAAAAGATCCACATTCAGAAAAACAAAGGAAAACTTATGAACTTTGAAATTCCCGCAAATTTTGACCTGATCCAGAGGTTCATCGGTCCACCAACAGAGGGAAGAAGAAGAGTTTCTTCCGATCGACATAACATCAGTCGCCAAGAAAGTACTGAAGATGAGACTGTTGAGGTCTCAAAATCGCGATCTACTTAGAAGATTTATATGAGGAGAGGTAAGAAACATTTTAATTTCACCATAAATTAAACCTCATAGTGATTAATTCCTATAAAAGTTAAATAAATTGACCTTTTTGACCATAACATGAATTTAAAGAAAAATATGAATACATAAATGATATAAACAATATAAATCAATTATCTTGGTCATCAAATAAATTTACAAAACAAAATAATGAGAATAATAATAATAATTACTCACACATACACTCAATCATTCCTTAGTCCAGCCGAGGATTAGGGCGCCCACCCCGGATGCCTTACCCTGGCTTACAGGACCAAAACAACACAGCTCCACCTGAGCTGAACAAAGTATTCCAGACAATATTCAAGATGGTGATGACACTGTTTGCAACTTGTATCACGTATTTGAGTGTTCCAAGGAAGAGGGGAAGTTGCACAACTATACACAGCGCAGAGGGAAGGGGTGGGGAGGTAGTAGGAGAAAGCACAAAGAAGAAGTAAATTAACACAGTTCAAGAATCTCACTGTAGAGGAGAGATACACTAACACAGATGTTACATACCGAAAATGCACTTTCGGTACATGGATGCAAAACATGGACTCTTACTTTAAGGGAGGAAAGGAGACGACGAGTATTTGAGAATAAAGTTCTTAGGAAAATTTTTGGACCAAAGAGAGATGAACAGACAGGTGAATGGAAAAGTCTGAATAACAATGAACTACATGGTCTGTATAGGAAGCCAGATATAATAAGAACAGTTAAGTCTCTCAGACTGCGATGGGCAGGACATGTGGGACATATGGGGAATGAAAGAGGTGCATGGAAGCTTCTTGTAGAAAAACCAGAGGGAAAATGCCCAGTTGGTAGACCAAGAATGAAGTGGGAGAATTACATTAACTATGATTTGAAGGAAGTAGATTATACAGGGAATGATTGGAAAGCATTAGCTCATGATAGGGATGTATGGAGAGCTTATGTCTGTGCGGCCATGAACCTACGGGTTCGACAGTGCCAGTGAGTAAGTAAGTAAGTATCTGATGACAGGTACTACAGAGTGCTGTTACCAACTGGAAAATTGGAGTAATTAAGTCTATTTTCTCTTTTATCCATTGACAAAGAAATAGCATTTTTTCCATGATGGACCAAAATTACATCACAAGGGACAAAGTAACCCAAATTTACAGTTCTATGAACAAAAAATCAACAAATACAATATGTATGTGTAAAATTAAAATAAACCACATTAATGCTATTTGTTTGCCATGTGTGGAAACTGAAGTTTGAAAAATGCAGTCATTTGTCATTAAACATGCTCAGATATTAAATTTGAAGAGAAAATATATGCCTAAATTGGGATATGAACCCAATATCTTTGGGTTCAAATTCTGATTTAGGCATACATTCTTTTTTAATTTAATTTGTCATTCAGCGAGAAGTGATAAATTTTTTATTAAACATTGAGTGCTCACATATTCCTTTAAATGATTCATAATCTTTACAAATATGTTATCTATTTTAATATTACTGTGATTCTTTAACATCTTACCTCATAATTTCTTAAGAACACAACAAAATTTTGAGGTAAGATGTTAAAGGCTCACATTAATATTAAAAAGAACCTCATAATGTTACTTTCTATTGAAATTTATTAATATGGTATCTATTTTTTAAGCACAAGTATCTCAGAGGAGAAGAGACTGTTCGAAATTGTGGAGAAAAACTGGACAACTTCACCTCAAATAGTTCACGAAGATTATGGAGAAGAATATGTAAAAGAATTTAAGGTAATACATAGTCTGATAGTATAACTGATGAGGTTACTCTGTGTCCTGATTGTAGGTTTACATTACAAACTTTTTTATGAATCATATTTTACGAAACTTAAGTTAGAAATTCTTGTATATCAGATTACAGAATTTGTGACAACTTATGAAACAATTACACATTATGGCACTTATGGTGCAAGTGCAAAAATTTCTAGAGATGATGAAATAGATAGGAATTGGACCATTTGCTTGGCTCCAAATTTCATATATCTTATACCTGTAGAATTTTTCCTGTGGAGTTTTTGTAAAGGAACAACTGTACTAAATATCTTTGGAGAACTTCACTTACTTGCAATGTAAAATCAACTAAGCTATTGAGAAGTTAACACCACAAATGCTAGTGAATACCTGATTGGTTTCATGCATTGCTTGGACAACTATTGGATTATACATATGGTGGTAGTTTAACTCCAATAGTTTTTAAATCATAGAACAAAGGTTTTTAAAATTAAATGATGGTTACTTTGAAATATTTTCTCCGTTTTTATATTAAACTAGCTAATATGTGGTGTGTGCTGCTACGGCTAAATAAATTAAATGTGTTTTTATGTTCAGTTGACTGAGTAAAAAGAAAAAAAATAATTATAAATGTATATTGTAATGCAGTAAAACTTGTTTAATCCAGAACGTGAATAATGCACAAATCTATCCAATGTGAACAAATTTATTGGTCCCAGCAAAATAATAGTAATTTTACGTGTATTTATTTTGTATAAAACGGAACCTGTCCAACGCGGAAACAGAAAGATATTTCTACACAATTCATGAAAAAAAATGTTTATAAGGCGGAAAGATAGAAAGAGAAATAAATTAGTTTCCACTTCATTGAATTCCCATTAGGCGAATTAACAATAAGTAATTATTCCTGCCGCCAGGTGAAGTAAAGTTTCTACCTGTATATGGAATTTTCTTTCGGCCTCACTGCACACCCGTTTTGTGAAATACAGGTTCGTTTAACAAATATTTGGCGTGTGACATCTGTCATACAAATAACTAGTGCACTGTAAAATCTTAAATTAGTTTTATATCTGAGACCAATTGTGTACGTATCTTACACACGCAGTGTTCTGAATCTACGGAATAAAGATGGCTAAATCATATGTACCATTGTCATTAAATGGAAAAGTGTAAGTGATTGAAGAAAAAAAAACTCTCAGTACCTGAAATAATGATTAAATTTAAATCTGGAAAAATCCAAGTTTATGAGATTTTAAAACACAAAGCAAAAATAATGAATGAATGAACGAATAAATGGATACAAGATATTGATCAAATGAAGAAGAAAAAAAATATGAAATTAAGTAATCAACTAGGTGTTGGAGTATTTTACAAGTCCAGGAGTTGGTTGTGGACAGTTTTAAAAGATGACACGATGTAGTGTAAATTTAAATTTGCGGGGAATCAAAGGATGTGGACGAAATTATAGTTAGTGAGTGGAAACCGAAACTGCATACTTTAATTTCAGGATACGCGCTTGAGAGACATTCTTAATGCTGGTGAAGCGGGACTTTTTTTTCACGCGTTACCATCAAAATCGCTCGTACATACTATACTTCACTTTCCAATGGCAGCGGAACTGCAATTAATCCAAGATACATAAAAATACATATACTGTGTTCTATTATCTAAGATTGGTTAATATATTTTTTTTATAATGCAGAATGTTGTATAATGTGGAAAATAAATTGGTCCCATGCATTTCCGCTTTGAATGAGTTTCACTATATTTTTAGATACCCTGTGCTGATTATCTGGCATTGCCTGGGAATCTACTTATCCTGATCTTCTTGGCATCTATGAGCTGAAAGACAAAATGATTATTATGAGTTATTTGTGGACTTTTTTTGTAAATTTCTTTTAGATATTCAATTCTATGTACATTAAATCGGTGTATTTGTTATGGTTTAGGCAGCATGAACCATATAAGCATCCAAAAAGTGACTTTTTAATGCACTGATGCACTTTTTCTTTTTTTTTTTTAGCTCTGGACCTATATTACCCATGTTATATATTTTTTTTTAAATTCTCTAAATGATGGTGAAAAGTCCATTCAAAACAGTCAAGTAGTTTTTGAGTCTATAAAGGACAGACTGACAGACTCACACTCATTTTTATATATAAAGATTTACAAGCCGGACACTCTGTATACTATTGTTCAAGTTCTAATACTACTTTTACTACTTTCTTCTTCAAAACTGATTTTTTTTCTATGTACTAGAAGATAATATTACTTTCTGAAATTCTATTCTAATAACACCAGTGGCAGCTGATGGAGTGGAGGGGGGGTGGAGCCTATGAGTGATCTAGATTTATTTACATACTACGCTTATAAATGTAATTTTAATTGAGGCATCCAGAAACCGAAAGAAACACTTTTTTGTCAAACTTAATGGCTCAGAGTGTCAGTTGTTTGGAGGACAAGGGAGATATCCCATAAAATATACGGGCTGTGAGTTCAAAATATGAATTTCCTGATTCTTTGTCACCATTTAACTTTCCTGATTGAATCCACATATGCATTGCTGAAATTATTGGCAATATAATCATCACCAAGACAGTGATAAGTTATATTATTTGTCTTGTGTTTGGCAGAAAGTTCTATAATTCTTTCGTTAATAAATACGAAAAGAAATAATTATATTTAACATATTAATTTCTTCTTCTTGTTCATAATTTGTAGGATTTTCATCCTGTTTACTTCCCAAATCACTCCTTAGAGGAGTGATCTACTGTCTATCCATCTCTTAGCTGGTCTCCCTCTTGTTCTTCTCCCATCCATTGGTCTATCTTCTTTAGATCTTTTTGCAAGTCGGTTGACTTCCATTCTTTCCATATGACCTGTCCAATATTTTCGTCTATCTAATACATAAAAATTAATGTTTGTTCATACTTTATGCGCGGCCATACCGTTGGTCCGATTGTGATGGGGTTTTTTGCAAACTGTTCAGGAGATTCCCAGGATGAACATAGGCTATAAGAGAGTTGTGGTACTCAACTCCTACACCCTTAAAAATCACCCTTTGTAGTGGAAAAAACATGAAAAAAGCAGCTCTTTGTACGCTTAAATGGCTTATCCTGCCTAAACCATAACAAATACACAAAATTAATGTACACAGAATTGAATATCTCAAAAAGCTCTACAAAAAAGTCTGCAACAGCATATGTTTATCTCTTATGGATAACTCACTGGGTATTAGCTAGTCTATAATATATTCAGTTAAGTCTTGAATACACATTTGTCCCTAATTTCTGTGTTGTATATCTTATCAAATAATGTTTTTCCCTGAATAATTCTTAAGATCTTCATTTCACATGTGCTTATTATTTGTTTAGTTTTTGTTGCATCAGCCCTAGTTTCTGTATCATATATGATAACTGCTATTGGAATTAACACCATGAGGCAAATTATGAATTTACATAATTGAATTGTAATTTGATTCAGTATATAAATTGTATGTTTAAGTATTGACTTAGGCTTTCATGGCCGGAGTTGCTATGATGATCGTGAAGAAGATTTCCGAGACCACGGCCTACAGCCTGGAAATCTTCTTCAAGATCATCATTGTATGTTTAAGTGTTTGTTATGTAACATGTACATTGTGTGAAGGAAGAGGAGGAGGATGATGATGATGATGAAAAGGGAGGTAGTGTTGAAAGATACCAATGAGGCCACCAAGATTAACATCTCCGTCCAACAAATGTATTTATCATTTGATAGTTTTATTAATTAATTATTGTATACTCTTTTACAGAATTCTTTGCAAAAGATACTGAAATATAGCAGACCTCAATCTAAAATTTATGAAGTAGTTGATGAAATGGAACATGCTACAATTGGCACAAACCCTAAGGTAAGAAATGATATAATTGTGCATGCTTTCATGGTAAAATTCATACTACCTCTTAAAAACAAAAACATATTTTTTGCACGATAGTGCATTCTGTCGCACTTACAGCAATGCTGACCATGATTGAAAGTTCAATTTCCTAAATTTTGGGGTTGCCAACCTATAAGTAACTAAATAACTATACTGTAATATTACTTACCTACCTAGTGGTGGAAGTAAAACCACTGCCATTTATGTATACTACATACAATGAATATACAAAAATATATCCAAAAGATAGTGTTAATATAATTATACAAAACAAATCACTGCATTTTAAATGAACTCAACTTTATTTGAAACAATGCTTAACTTATGGATAACTCACAATAACGAAACAATAAATTCATACTTGCTGCCATTTTATCCTTGATTGCTGTCATGGCCTGCTGTATTCTCAACTAAATTATTTTCAGCATTTACTGTATAAACATAGGCCAGATTAATTATATTTGAGTTGGAAATTTTGACTAACCTCATATTTCATAAAAATCAAGAAATATGAGGTGAGTCAAAATTTCCAATTCAAATATAATTTTAAAAAATCTCATAATGTTAGTAGTTGGCACTATGAAATTAAATTGTTATATAAGTTTAAAAAAAGATTTTGCCCCAATTTCAAACAATTTATATTGAACTTTTGTAGGAAAAAAAAAATCACAAGATTAAATTAAAATACTTCATACTTCATCTCATATCCATATATATATACTGGATATAAGGTGAGGTATGAAGTATTTTAATTTATATTGTTTTAACATATAATTGGATATATATTAATATTCTCTATCCCTTGTGTTAAAAATCTAACACATTTGCAAAATGGCTACTATAAATTACAGATTTTCTTTATTTATATAACACACATTTCTTTAAAACATATGACTACTCTTTTTATATACTGCACCAGAAAAAAACAATGTATAATGCAGTTGCCACAAAAAATGTAATTGTCCAATACCATGTCATTACCAACTGTCTTTTGATATTGTATGTTTAGACTAGACACTAACATGAGTTATATTAGCTCAGATGGTAGCGCATCTGACTGTTGATCTGCAGACTCAAGTTTGAATCCCGGTGGGATAGAATTTTATTTTAATCTCAAGCTATTTAAGGTGACATGTACAATTTATAATCACTAAATTAAGCACCAAATACTTAATATTATTGTATTGGAAAAAATATAATATCATTGTTTCATGGTGATATTAAGCTTAAGTGGTACATTATGCTTTTCAAAGTCAGTACTTATTGAAACTTCTCACACACCATCACTTACATCTACAAACACAGATGCATGTATACACAATGTCACAATAGAAATCAACCACAATAACAACACCCATCTGCCATATGCAGAACCCAAGGCAAACAAAAGCATAGAATAAAAATTAAAATTAACTGTAACTTGGCAAAGAAGTCTCATATTTTGGTAATTTATCACAATATTGACAGACATGAAAAGTAAATTGGGCTGGTATTAGTTTCATCCGCTCATTGCTGTTTTTTAATTTGAAAAATTCACATTACAGTATGCTGAAATCCCAAGCAATATGCCACCTCCATCTGAATTTGTTATAAATATTAAATGAATTTGTTATTAAGTTATGTAGATAGGAAATAACACTATGAGATTTTTTAATATTGTTTATTTTTTATGTTTGTAGCATGAACTATATTTAGCAAGATGTTAACTAACTTTTGCAGAAATAGTTGCTGAAACAAAAATATTTTAAAAAATGTTAAATTTTAACATAATGTTAACAAGCAAGATGTTATTGTACTTTTAACATCTATTTATTTTGAAATTTTATAGGGAAAATCATTATGAGGTTTAACGTAAATTTTAAAATTCTTTATACCTCACCTCATATCCAGTCTTCTAATTAGATCAGTTTCAAAACCTAGGTGTTTTCACCTTCTGTAATATCTGACCAATGTTATGTATATTATGTATAACATCGGTCGAGATATTTCTGAAGATGAAACCACCTAGGTTTTGAAACCGGTTTAATTAGAAGACTGGACATGAGGTGAGGTATAAAGAATTTTAATTTAAATCTGTTTATTTAATTGGCTTTTTAATATTTTGTCTTTTAGCAAATAGTATAATATTTTAACCATGTAAGTTATTTTTATAACATTGAAAGGGCACTAATGGGCTTAATGTTTAGGCACCCAAAAACATTACAACTCATTATCATCCCCATTCCATACCCTATTTGAAAGAAAAAATGTTTATGACACAGTCAGGTATCAAACATGGGACCCCTGGGATGTCAGGTAAACACACAAACACAGACTATCCAGTGTTTTTTTACATGCTGTAAATATAAAATATGAATATTTAATTTTAGGAAGTTATATTTTGAGGTTATTTTAATTATATTATTTTTAGTCTGGACATCTTACCTCAATATTAATGTTGATTTGTTCTTGACGATAAAACAGAATTGTTTTGAAACATGTTCAAGAACAAATCAACATTAATATTGAGGTAAGATGTCCAGACTAAAAATAATATATAAATAAAATATGAAACCTTGGATTTACTGCTTTCTAAAATAAGGATTTCTACATTCTTCAAAAAGCAATCTGTTCTGGCTGGGTTTGAACCTACAAATCTTGGATTCAGAAGCAAATATGGTATATGGATATGAGTTTAATATTGTATTAAATATTGTATTTCTTTTAATTGAAAATTGGAACATACAAACATTTATTTTGCAGATTCGGTATGTACCAGGATTGGTTGGTCAATTTTGGATAGGTTTGCTCAATACTGTTCCTACAGAACTCCTTGACTTAGTTACTTACATGACAAGTCCGAAGAATATAAAATTCCAACAAGAATCATGACAATCTACAATCCTCCTGAATTCTGAACATATGATCTGAAAGAAAACTAACTCCAATTTTATAATCTTCCAGGTGTTTCCATTATTAAAACCATTGATTCAGGAACAAATATTCTTTAATTGAATCATTGAGTAGAAGAATAGACATTTTCATTATGTTACGTCTAAGATATTAATGAAAATAACTTTAGATAATTGTAATTGTGAAGAATATAAAGAATTTCTAATGCAAGTCATTGATATAAGATTGAATTTGCCTGACGATGCAGGCTGTATGTTTACATGAATCCACAGGTTGCAGAGAGAATTTTATTACACTTAGCACTGGATATTAGATTTTGCAGTAAATACTATTGCTTTAGGAGAAAGTAAGTTATTAATGTTTATGTTTCATTAAATTGAAAACTATTCATAGAGTTTGATAGTGTTCTAAAACAGTCTAATTTGTTAATATTTGGTTTAAAAACTCTAAATGAATGTAAAGTTTTATTATTTTACCATTTACTCACATACTTATACAAGTAAGCAGATTGGCTCTATTGATACTGAGATGAGTAAGTTTTTATCTGATTGACGTTAATGATAGCGAGAGCCAATCAGAAAAATGTTCACTTTATCCCAGGCTGAGACCAACCACTGTCTCCTGAAGATGTTTATTGCTGAAATAGATGAAACATTGAGTGTTGCTGAAACTAAATCACAGCCATTTGGTTCAGAAGATGATTTCAACAACAATCAAGATACCGGCTATGAAAGTCTACAAACTTATATAAACTAATTGCTTTGCTCTTAAAATTTTTGGTTCATTTATATATATCATTAAATTTAGATTTTAATTCATAAGTTAAAACAAAAATAAATTATTAATTAAGTGGACTATGAACAATACTTAGTCCACTTAATTAATAATTTATTTTTGTTTTAACTTATGAATTAAAATCTAAATTTAATGATATATATAAATGAACCAAAAATTTTAAGATCAAAGCAATTGGTTTATATTAGTTTGTAGACTTTCATAGCCGGTATCTTGATTGTTGTTGAAATCATCTTCTGAACCAAATGGCTGTGATTTAGTTTCAGCAACACTCAATGTTTCATCTATTTCAGCAATAAACATCTTCAGGAGACAGTGGTTGTATTGTTCATCATAACAATGATATAGGAAGCCAGATATAATAAGAACAGTTAAGTCTCATAGACTGCAATGGGCAGGACATGTTGCGCGTATGGGGAATGAAAGACGTGCATGGAAACTTCTTGTAGGAAAGCCAGAAGGAAAACGCCCAGTTGGTAGACCAAGAATGAGGTGGGAGAACAACATTAACTATGATTTGAGGGAAGTAGATTATACATGGAATGATTGGAAAGCATTCGCTCAGGATAGGGATGTATGGAGAGCTTATGTCCGCGCGGCCATGAACCTACAGGTTCGATAGTGCCAGTGAGTAAGTAAGTAAGTATTATATTTGAAGAGAAAAATTTTCGCCTAGACCGGGACTCGAACCCGGGACCCTTGGCTTTCCGGGCCAAGTGCTCTACCAACTGAGCTACCGAGGCGAGTTACGATCTATACGCAAATTTTTCTCTTATATATGTTGTAATTCCCTATCGCCAAATGCTTTTGAAACCATTGCTTCTATCTTTGCAAATGGCGGCTTCTTAGTTAAGAAGACATTTATTGGGAATTTAACATTACTTTATAAAGCTAGTAAGGCTTCTAGAAGCCAACATTAATTAAATATAAGTAAGTATTGTTAATTAGCTCATTTTGCTATTAAACTCTGTTACCATGCCAGGGAAACCATTAGTTAAGTCAAAACCCATATTTTTGTAGAGAAGTGAAAACAAGTGATGTGGATAAAAATAAATAAATTTTGAGATTTTGATACTATCTAATTCTAACAATGAATCTTGAATTGTGTACTGAGTGTATTACACAACCTGCGTATGTGTTGTAAATACTATAAAAATGCATTCTACTACAACACTGCATGAATAATAAACCATCCATTAAGTCCCAATGGAGTATAGATGACTTATCTGGTGATATCTGAAAACCATTTCTATCGTGAAATTATTTAATTCTATTGTTCTATTATTGAATTCTATTTTATATTGTTTTCTTGCAATGTTAACTTAAATTTTGAATAACTCAATAATAATTAGATGGTAAAGAGAAAAATGTATTGTTTATTTTTTATTATTTCACTCACCTCATACTTCATATTTTCCTATGACTTGATAGCCAACTTTATTAAGTTATGTAGATAGGAAATAACACTATGAGGTTCTTTAATATTGTTTATTTTTTATTATTTCACTCACCTCATACTTCATAAGTATGAAGTATGAGGTGAGTGAAATAATAAAAAATAAACAATATTAAAGAACCTCATAGTGTTATTTCCTATCTACATAAGTATGAAGTATGAGGTGAGTGAAATAATAAAAAATAAACAATATTAAAGAACCTCATAGTGTTATTTCCTATCTACATAACTTAAGAAAAATGTATGCTTGAATTGGGAATTGAATCCCAAACCTTCAGCTTTACGGGTGGAATTTTTGAATGCATTAGACCGTAAAGGTGTTCTCTGCAGAGAAAGTTTTATCCTAATACGATTTTGCTTACTCAGAAATCTATTCATGCGATAATAATTTTGAAATTCGTAAGCTACCTGACGAGGTAACTTAAGATAGAAACTTATCGTGAGAATCCCGAAGGGAACCAATGGTAACCGATGTAGTTTGAAATATTGCCGAGTACCTTGTTGCTTTATCCAAGATGTCGGACCTGAAGACTTCGATCATGTTTTTGGTATACGCGGAGAAGAGGAATTTGATAGAGTCTACCAAAGAATTCAACTGGAAGAACAGGAGAATCGGTGTAATATTGCACGACGCAGATGTTGTTGTATACGGTATTATTTGTGGGACGCAAGCATAAATGCATTCCTCTATAGCAGACGAAAATAATGGAAGTGGTTTTATCACTGAGAATTCTGGGTAATTACTTGCCAATATTACGAAAACGACGACTTTCATGCATGACGAGTTTGTGGGTAGCTAATTCGATCTTTGTACTTGCTCACGGTGAGTCAGCTCACCAGTGACTGGAAGTAATTTGAGTAGAGACTAATGTATTTGCATGCGGCCCTACATGTTGATGCTCAGACCACTGAGCTAATTTCAGGCTTCCCTCTCATTAAGAACAAATTCTCCTTTTACAATACTCTCTTGAGCCCATATCCAATGCATATCATTCACATATGCACATTAAATGGCTTCTACATTGAGAAGATTTGTGAATGATGGTTCATTATATTGGGTGTGGAGTTAAGAAAGTAAGGAAAAAAGGAGGATTGGCATTGGAGATGATCCACAGTTTATTTCAAAGGTAATCACTACTGATGAAACTTCGCTACATCATTTCATACTGAGAGCAAATAGCAAACTCTATATCAAATCTCCTTCATCCCAAATTCCAAAAAGCAAGGCCACATCAGGGCAAAAGGCCACATTTCCATGCATTGAAGCCAGATGCTGCACCACAATAATGTAAGTCCACATATCGCAAATTTGTTGCTGAGTATCTTGCATAAATCAAAGTGAAATGTGTCCCTCACTTGCCTTGTTGTCCAGATTTGGCTAACCTGGAGAAAGATTTTCGTGGGAGATGTTTTCCACCTTCAGAAACAGTAGTGAGGGCTGTTAAGGCAACCTCCACTTCTAATTGTTGGATTTCACTCATTTTTTGGATAATACCTACCTCGGTTTATTTTAATAGGATATATTGAGTTTCATTGTGAAATATCGAAAATTGTGACTGCTAGAGCGATTAGTAAATTTTCACTTCAGGTGAACTCCTACACCTAATGGTTTTAGAGGATCCAATTGTGAATGTAAACCATCCAGGGACCTACTCAAACACACACAAAAAATTTCATCAAAATCGGTCCAGACATTTAGGAATTCAGTAACACATGTACAGTAGAATTATATATATATATACTCCAGAGTTCTGGGTTTGAATCCCGTCCAGGCATTTATTTTTCTTATCATGTCATAGTTAATGAGTACTACACATAATTAATGAAGAGTTTATTACTGTATAATCTTTTTTATATATATGTATATATATATATATATATATATCATCCGGTATCATGGCAGCTGCTGCCGTCTTCTGGAATATATATATGATGTTTGGTTTTGGTGCTGAAATCTGGCAAATTCCTACCAGGGAAATGAAAATAATTTTAAGTACAGAAATGGATGTTTTAAGAAGATCAGCTGGAAAATCTAGAATGGATAGAATACGAAATAAAGAAATAAGGGAAATTATGGGTGTAGAAGAGGAGCCGGACATCATAGACATTATAGAAAAGAAAATATTACAGTGGTATGACCATGTCCAAAGATTGCCTAAAATTGTTATGGAATGGATCCCAATGGAAAGGTGGAAGAGAGGAAGACCGAAGAAAACTTGGATAGAAGGGGTACAAGCAGCTATGAATATCAGAGGAATGGAAGAAGATCAATGGATGGACAGAGGAATGGCGTTTGGTTTCCGGAAGACAGCGGCAGCTGCCATGATACTGGATGATGATGATGATGATGATGATATATATATAAAAGATTATACAGTAATAAACTCTTCATTAATTATGTGTAGCATTCATTAACTATGTATTTATAAAACATTCACTATTTAAGTTACTACTTTTTAATACAGATTTTGTCTGTTGACTGTTCTTTTCTTTCAAATTACTTTGATTAATATACTTTGCGTATTCAGTAATAATTGCACATGGAGTTTTACATAACATTATACAGAATAATTAAATGACAAACTTTTCATACATATTCAAAATAAACTAAGGCCTTCATATTCCAAAAAATAAGTAAATCCATAGTATATTGATCTTGCCGTTAAGAATATAAGATCTATAAAACTTATTTACCAAAGCATGATCTTGAAGAGAATATAAATAAAATAATATTAATAAATATGTCATAATATCAGATATGTACTCTTTTATTATTACATTTTCTTTCTCTAATACACATGCAGAATGAAATTGCTCATGCTTGCATCAGAGTAAACATACAAGTGATGAAGGTTTTGGGCCAGAAGGTCTGAGTCTGAAGGTTTGAAATGATTTAGAGCTGCCTGACTCATACTTCTCTGTTCAAGGAAAACTTGCAGGCTGCTATAATTCAACTCATCAACTTATGGTAACGGACTGTCAACAGCATGTATGGCTTACTGTCCGTGCGATCCATATTTGTAAAAAACATTGTACGCCGTAGTGTAGTGGTTAAGGCACTGAGCTACAAGCCGGAGGGTCGAGGGTTCAAGTCCCGTTGGGGTCAGGATTTTTAAACTGACCCAAACCCTCTGGCGGCACTATGGCCCTGGGGTCGACTCAGCCTCCAACGGAAATGAGTACCAGACGCTTGTTCTGGGGGTAAAGGCGGCCGTCACGCAGGGCTGACAACCTGGCTGACATAAAGTGCCGATTGTCTAGAAAAAGTGGGAGCCTTAACCTCCTACTATCCCAAGGGCCTCCGGGCCTGTTGTGGGATCACTTCACTTTACTTTATGTAATATTTCATTTTAGGAAGTGATATTTTGAGGTTATTTTAATTATATTATTTTTAGTCTGATCATCTTACCTCAATATTAATGTTGATTTGTTCTTGGACATGTTTCAAAACAGTTCTGTTTTATCGTCAGCTTGTCCAGACTGGTTTGATTTATGTTGCACACCCTGGATGTCGATGTCAGCTGACATCGACATCCAGGGTGTGCAACATAAATCAAACCAGTCTGGACAAGCTGACGATAAAACAGAATTGTTTTGAAACATGTCCAAGAACAAATCAACATTAATATTGAGGTAAGATGATCAGACTAAAAATAATATAACATTGTATGTATCTTACTTTTAGTTTAATAAAGTCCTTATGTATGTATAATTCAACTTGACAAGCGATCTCTAGTCTACAGGTATAAGTAGTAGTAGTAGTAGTAGTAGTAGTAGTAGTAGTAGTAGTAGTAGTAGTAGTAGCAGCAGTAGTAGCAGCAGTCTGGTCACTCCACTGTGAAGAGTAGGGCCTTGATAACTCTGTTGTTTACCAATGCCTTAACTTCATTCCAACTTTTCCTGCCTGTTCAGCTTCATCCCTGATTGTATTACTCCATGTTGCCCTGGGTCTTCCTCTTCACCTTCTCAATCCTTGTGAGTTCCAGTCGAATGCCATTTTTGTGATGTTATCATTCTCTCTCCTTAACACATGACCAACCCATTTTTTGAATATAATTTCTTTACAAATTTCGTTTTTGGTTTGTTCTTCTCCAAAGTTCTTTATTTGTTATAATCTCTCTACAGGTATAAGGCATATAATATAAATACTAGATTATTAAAAAGTAATAAGATATGCTATGGTTTGAAGTACCTCATTTGTTATTCTTCTTGTTCTTCTCAGTTCTGCAGTATGTCCTCCTTTATCCTTTAGCTTCCATTCTCCAATTCCTTAATCTCAAAATCTAATTTGTGCTTTCCATAATTCTTCCCACAATTTTTTTTTTCATGACTCTACATAAAGTTTTATTTTATGTGATTGAATTTGAATTGGAATATATCAGAATTAATAATTGCACTCCATATTTTGGCTCTAACCATCATTCTTCTCTTACTAATTTTCAATTTCAAATCTGTTATTTTTCATATTATGCATTTTTTTAAATTGGCTCATCTTAACAGAGCTTGCACGTTCATAATTCACATTTTTTTTTTATTTTTTCACTTATTTTTTAGATAATTATTTCCCAAATAAGTTAGTATTGAGAGATATTATAAATAAAATGTTTATTCACATTTCTTAACATAGTCGAGTGCAGTCATTATTGTAGTCATAAGTATAAATTTTATATAAAGAAAACACACGTTTACTATTATTATTAATCTTTGTTCATGAATAATGGTTTTGTTTATATGTAATGAACTTACTTCAAGATTAGATACTATATGAGTATTTGTTGGAAAATATATTTAAGATTTTCCAGAATAATAAGCAGTGATGAAAAATTTGCTAATCAATTGAGTTGGTGTTTACTTGATGAAAATCCATATTTATTAATTAAATAAAAATAAAACATAGTTTTATTTGATTTTATTTTATTTGAGTTTCAAATAAAACTACGTTTTATTTTTATTTAATTAATAAAAAATTTGCTATGTTACTTTTTAAGAAACAAATGGACTATATTTTCTTTTTATGAGATATATTTGGCATCCTGAAGTTAAGTCCCATGTCAAAAATGTGTGTGGAACAAAAGTTGCAATAAAGCTTTGAATCTTTGGTATAGTTCCAGGGATATAACGAATCTGCAAAAAAAAAAAAGAAAAAAAACAGTATTAACAAGAAAAAGTTACCATAAACTAAGTTTACTGTTATCTCATGTGCAAGAAAAGAATTTGTTGACTCCTATATTAATAATGGCCTAATTATCATTCTGTTTCAGAGAAGTAAGTTGAATTTACCAGAGATGCATTTGTATCCATTGACAATGGCAGTAATTTGCTCAACTTACTTCCCTAGGGAAGAAAAGTAATTATTTACACTAGTCCTTAAATATTCTGTATACTTTTTCATATCAATTTTTTAACTTTACTGGTAATAGAAGATGAACTGCAGCATTTTGCTGCTTCTTCTATTTCACATTTAATTATATCTGTAATTAATATGCAGTCTGAAACCGTTATTTAAAATGTCTGCTACTAATTCAGACAACAATAAACAATTGCAGTTTTATCAACATTCCTTTGCTATCAAACAATAACTCTTCAAACCAAGATGTAAATTCACACAAAATATAAAAATGAAACATAATTATTAGTATAGGAGTGAACAAAATTATATTTTCAATTTGCATCTGACTCAGTTTTCAGTTGAAAATAGCAAGAATTTCCTTGAAATCAGCCTGGGAAAAGATACAAAATTTGAGTTGAGGTGTAAAATCTGATTAAATTAATGATTGTTAAGAATTTAATTGTTCTTTTTTAGACGTGGTGTAAAATCACCTGAGAGGTTAAAGTCACTTCAGTTTACAGTACATTGTATCCAAATAAGAATAAACACCATTTAGCACTTTTCCTCAATTAAATATATGTAGTGTATTTAAAAAACCTACCTTGCAGTATGTAACTTCATGAATACATTACATTATCAATTTTGTGGAACATACTGAAGTGTATACTAACCTTTGGATTGAGACTAATAACTGCATCCAATAGATCATCTACAACTTCATGGATATGAGATTCAGATCTACTTCCTTTCAACATGTATGTTAGAGTTGCCTTAAAAATTAGAAGAAAAATTTGACTCAATTTTACATTGCTATATCACCAAGTATATTAAAGTAATTTATAGGTAAACTAACTAACTATATATTAAATTAATGTTGGGAAGTAAACATTATGAGGTATAATCATTCAAATTCATCAGAGAACATATTGTTTAAACAACTCACCTCATAGGATTCATGCTTCCATGATATCGCGATTTCAAACATAATCATGTTCATCTTCAGCCATAACTCCAACTGACGAAATTCTTCGGCCGTCAACTATTCTATTGTCGCCATCTTCAGTGCTGCCATCTGTGGTTGAATTTATGAACTTCGAAATCAATGTAATTTCGTTAGGGGTATCAAAATTCATGGATCTATTTTTGTTTTTCTGAATGTATATTATTTCCCAAACTGTCAATTCCAAAGGTTTCTCTACTTGTTTTAAAAGTTTAGCTTCTCTTCCAATTTTATGATGTTCTAATAAACTATGTGCAGCAATTGCAGATTTTTCAATTTCACGATTTTTAATATTTCTGAAATGTTCTTTTGTCCGAATTTCCAAATTCCTTTTTGTTTTTCCTATATAAACTTTATTGCAATCTTCACAATTTATTTGATAAATTCCAGATTTCTTACTGTCTGGAACATTGACTTTTTTATTGTTGGTACTTAGAAGATTACCCAGGCTAAATTTATTTATTGGTGCCAAAGAAATGTTGTATTTGTCAAAAATTCTTTGAAATTTTCTATGCATTTCAGGATGGTAAGTAATTTTCTTGTATTTTTTCTTTTCTTTGCAATTTTGTAGAGTAGTATATTCATTAAGCCTTTTTTTGTGTTTGAATTTCTTCAACTTATTTATAATTAATTCTTTATCAAAATGGCAGCACTGAAGATGGCGACAATAGAATAGTTGACGGCCGAAGAATTTCGTCAGTTGGAGTTATGGCTGAAGATGAACATGATTATGTTTGAAATCGCGATATCATGGAAGCATGAATCCTATGAGGTGAGTTGTTTAAACAATATGTTCTCCGATGAATTTTAACTAACTATAGTTTGTTTGCGCAGTTAAGAGAATCTTCCTGTGCAAATATTTGAAGGGATTAGGGGCGGGGGTGAATTCTTTGTCTACTTGAAGACTAGCATCAGGTATAGGAAGGGTCAGAAATTCTTTCTTTCTTTCGAAGGTATTGTACACTTTTGTATTGCATTTAGTGGTGAGTTGACATATGATTTGTGCTATGTGAAGTATTTTTTTCAACGATGAGTGTTAACATCGAAGTTCATCGAATCAATACCAGATGGCAACGATATCTCAAAGTTCGTCAAATCAACACCAGATGGCAACGTTATAGAGAGAGATTCCAACGAATATCCGGTAGTCATAATGGCGGTTGAAAATGAATGACAAGATCATTTGAAAACTATAGTTACCGTGTTTGAAAAACATGAAATATGAGGTAAGTTCTCACTCATCGACTGGCCGTGCAGCAACCGTTTGAAAATATATGTGGGAAGATTCTCTTAACTGAGCAAACGGACTATAACTCAGTGGCACTATCGAACCCGTAGGTTCATGGCCACATGCACATAAGCTCTCCATACATCCCTATCCTGAGCCAATGTTTTCCAATCATCCCCTGTATATTTATAGGTAATTTTCTTTAAATTTTAAGAAAACTTAATATTTTTTTGTATTTTTATAACTTCTAGGGATTTTCTATTTTTTTTAATTTTATGTAATGTTGTTAAAGTCCCAAAAATTTTCTTCAAATTGCAAGGTAATTTATGTTGTTTTCTTTAAATGTAAAGCATATAAAAATGATAAAGTGATCCCACTACAGGCCTTGGGGTGGGGGGAGGTTAAGGCTCCACTTTTTCTGGATTTTCAGCATTTGATGTTGCCAGGTTGTCATCCCTGCATGATGGTCACCTTTATCCCCAGAACAAGTGTCTGGGACTCATTTCTATTAGAGGCTGAGTCAATCCCAGGACCACCAGAAGGTTTGGGTTGGTTTAAAAATCCTGACCCCACTGGGCCTCAAACCCTAGATCTTCTGGCTTTTAATGTATTGCACTATGTCATGCCACTTTAAAGCATTAAGTGAACTTTGCCATGATTTATAAATATTCTCTTTATATTTTAAAGCAATTTACAGATAATTTACTTTCAATTTTAAGTTAACATTGTAATTTTTAAACTTAGCAGTCACCAAATTTGGGCCTGATCATAAAATAGTTCATATTTAATTAATTTGTTTTAAAAATCATTAAATTTGTAATTTTCTTGCTGACTCACATTCCTAGCTAACCATCTAATTCAAGTCTAATTTATTTTTGAATTTGTAAGAATAGTAATTAAAAATATTGACAAGTCTTGCAAAAATAGATATATTGTACCTGATATTTTTTGAAGAATGTTTCTCCATATTCATCCTTAATGCTCTGAGAGAGATTGCTCCAAAATGAATTAATATCATTCATTAATCCAGCTGATATATTAGTCCTAAAAATTAATTAATTCCACATAAAATTAATATTTCTCAGTTTGGATTATGATACTGAAAGTATAAAACATTGATATAATATTATACAAGCGTAAGTAATTAGTAAATTTCACTACAATCATTTGTACAGTAATGATTAATAATAATTATAAAATGTATTTTAATACAAGATTAAATTTAACTTACTAAAATGTAATATTCTCATTTTTTGTTAATAAGTTATAAATCTTATATTCAACTATAAAAAACTGCATTACGAGTGTCAATCAAAAAGTTTCCGGATACTGGCAAAATTTTGGAGATAATATAAAACTTACCATTACATCTTCTCAAAGTACTCTCCCTGACCATCTATGCATCGTTGCATCCTCCTGAACAACAACTGGAAGCATTGGTGCCAGTCACTTTCATCCAGTGCACAGAGCTCCCCTTATGTATGCTGCAACCGCATCTTCAGGTGTAGAAAACTGCTTCCCATGCAATCGAGTCTTCATCATAGAGAACAAAAAGAAGCTCACGGTGCCAGTTCCGGACTGTAAGGAGGATGGGTCAACAGCTGCACAGGAGTCCCCCTCAGAAAATCATTTGTCAGATGGGCGGTGTGGGCAGAGACATTATTGTGGTGCAACAGGATGCCCCTCAGTTCAGCTCTTGGGCACTTTTCTCGCAATTTTTGGAATACCTGAGGGAAGGCAACTGTGATGTACAACTGTGCACACACTGTCATTTGATGTTCAAATGGTATTGTTGCCACATGACCACCTGTAGCAAAGAAAGTGAGCACCATTTTCTTCCCATCACTTTTTGCTCTCTTCACTTTGACTGGTCAATCATCATCAATAAAGATCCATACCGACGACTGATGCTTTTTATCTGGATCATATTGGTAAATCCAGGTCTCGTCACCTGTAATGATCTCAGAAATGCAGCGAGAGATCCCATTAGTTGAATTTCTGAAGCATTTCATGGCACCATTCCACTTGAGTAATCTTTTGACCTTCAGTGAGGCTATGTGGCACCCAACGAAATGACACCTTGCTGACCCTAAGATAGATATGCAGAATTTTTGTAACACTCCACAATCCAATCCTTAGGGATGCCTCAATGTGTTTATAAGTCATACAGGCATCTTCTCGCACCATCTTTTCCACAGCATCGATGTTTTCCACAGTCATTGCCATTGACAAGGCCTCCCACTCGTCTCTTTGTCTTCTAGAGAGATTCTATCCCTCTTAAACTCAGCAAACCAATTGAAAACTGTGGCACTGGAAGGGGCAAGGTACCCAAATACCTATATAAGCCTTTCAAGCAATTGCGCCTGGTTTAAGCTACTTTTAAAAATCATAGAAAATCATTGCTTGAAAATGTTCTCACTGCGGTTCCATGTTGCAGTCTGATAGTATACCTGTCACCCCTTACCATTTGACCCACAGCTGCTAAGGGATGAGAGGTGCGGGCGGGCAGAAACTATGTCAGCTAACAAAGGACCTCTCAACATGCTGCTGGCACTGTTATCTTTCTATTGTAAATGGTACAGTCAGGTTCGGAAACTTTCTGAGTGAACCTCATGTTTTCTCTTGGTATGCAGTGATAATTAACAGTGTTTGCTACCATATTAATGATATATATTTCATAAATTAAATTTTAATTTATTTCTTTTACATAAATGTACAAGGATTGTTCAATAAACACTGATTTTTTTATACAACCTACATTTATCATCCTCAAAATTTTGATGGTCCTTCTGAAAGAACTCTTCTTTGGATGCAATGCTCTTGTCCAGTATTTCTACCAGTTTACAGAGATATGCTGGAAACCATTTTTTGAAAGGTCTCTCAAAACCACCTCCACAGCCCACACTACTGCTTCTGAAGATAGAAAATGCCTCTCATAAAGATTTTAGGGAATAGAAAAATCACATGAGGCTAAATCTGGACCATAGGCAGGGTGAGAGAAGCACTTCATTTTGAATTTTTTAAAGATATTCAGCAAGAACATTTGTTATATTTAAAGAGAAAAATTATATGCTCAGACTGGGGTTTGAACCCAGGACCTTTGGCTTTCTAGGCCAATGCTCTACCACTGAGCTGAGAAACTATTTAAAAGAATTTGCATGATTGAGCAAATGCTCATAGCATTCGATGATTGGGAATTACCAGTATATAAGAGAAGAATTTGCATTTAGATTGGAGTTTCTCAGATAGCTCAGTGGTAGAGCATTGGCCTAGAAAGCCAAAGGTCCTGAGTTCAAACCCCAGTCTGAGCATATAATTTTTATCTTCAAATATAATTTATCCTTCAGTGAGAAGTGTTAAATTAAATAATAAAAACATCAAAAACATTTGTGATATGCAACCTCACATTATCATGCAGAATTCAGCCTGTTTCACAGAAATGTGTCCTTTTATCCCTGATATGACCTTGCAGAATTATCACGACATGGCTGTAGTATTGCCCAGTTACTGTATAAACATAGGATCAATTCTGGAAATGCATGCTATTATGCATTACAGGGATTCTTGTCGTCCCAACTCCTTTGAAAAAACGTTAAACTGAAAATATATAAAACTGTTATTCTCCCAGTTATCTTATATGGATGCGAAACATGGACTTTAAGGGAGGAAAGAAGATTATGAGTATTTGAGAATAAAGTTCTCAGAAAAAATTTTGGGCCAAAAAGAAATGAACAGACAGATGAATGGATAAAACTACATATAGTGAGCTACATGGTATGTATAGGAAGCCAGATATAATAAGAACAGTTAAGTCTCATAGACCGCGATGGTCAGGACATGTGGCAAGAGGTGCATGGAAGCTTCTTGTAGGAAAATCAGAGGGAAAACTCCCAGTTGGTAGACCAAGAATGAGGTGGGAGAATAACATCCATGATTTGAGGGAAATAGATTATTAAAGATGATTGGAAAACATTATCTCAGGATAGGGATGTATGGAAAGCTTATGTCTGCATGGCCATGAACGTATGGGTTTGATAGAGCCAGTGAGTTAGTTAGTTACAGTTATGTGTGCACATAAGACATACTAATAAACCATTCCATAAATATATAAAAGTGAGATGACCATAACTTTCCCAACAGAAGAAACTACTTTTACTTTTTTTTGGAAGTTGATGATGATGGAGATTTCCACACAGAACTTCGAAGTTTGCTCTCAGGATTGGAATGATGTAGTCGAGTTTGATCATCAGTGATTAGCTTTAAAAGAAACTCTGCATCTTCCTGTACCATAATCTTCAACTGCATGCAAACCTGCCCACTCTTGTTCTATTGTTTAAGAATCAACAGTCTTGGAACCCACTGTGCACAAACACATGTCATGTACAATTTTTCTGTCACCAACATGTGAGTGGCACCCAGTGAAAATTTCAATATTTCAGTTAATGATCTTAAGGCAATTCATCAGTCCTCTCTCGCTATGACAGCAGCACTGTTGTAAGAGCTGAAACTGGAACATCATGTCCACCTTCTCTTGAAATTGATTGTTTTGCCTCTTTAAACAATTTATATCCTCAATACTAGTGAAATTTATATCAAATTCCGTTGAGGTGAAGTCATATGATGAAAGTTAAAAATTAAATTGTACCTGTTGGTAGGTTCCATCGTCCTCAACTTTGTTAAATATTTTTAAAAAGTTGAGAACGACGGAACCTACCAACAAGTACAATTTAATTTTTAACTTTCATCATAATTTATATCCTGATTATCTTGAAGATTTCTGGGCTGTTGGCCGTGGTCTTGAGGCTTGAAGTTCCCCAACGTTTTACCAGAGACTGCATCCGGCATCCTCAAGGGTCGTCTTGAGACTGGCAATTTTAATTATTATGAGTTGGTTGTTTTGATTCACATCATATTTCTTGATTTTTATGCAGACCTTGTTTCGTCTCTTTTGCGTGACATTGCCAATGCTTCCAACCCATTTCGTACATATATTAAATAAACTGGTAATTTTGTTGACTGCCTGCCCTATTTATACAGTTCACCGTGATGTGGTCTCTGCATGCTCCGTTCCATTGTCAGTTGTATCTGTCTTCTGAGAAGTTAGCAGACTTCCATTGCACCAATGAGGTTGCTGTTTGAAGGTCTAGTAGACTGTTCTTGTAGAGGTTTGCATTTGGTGGTTTTTTAGAGCCGGTATCCATAATTTCTTGACTTTTAATGATTCTTCTTTTCTATTAAAACTGTTTCTATGTTTGGGTATCTCGATGGCTTCTCATTGTAGTAGGGTAAAATAGTGCGTGCAGTTGGATAATATGTCTGTATTCTAGTATATGGCCATCAAGTAAAGAGTGTTCTGCTACTGCCAACTTTTCCACTCTCTGGCAAAACTTCGGGGAACTTCATGCCTCGAGACCATGGCCAGCAGCCCAGAAATCTTCTTCAAGATCATCATATTAACTCTGGCCGTGAAAGCTTAAGTCTATTTATATCCTCTTCAAACTGTGATGTAGGGAAGAAAGATTCCATCATAGGCATCTCCTATTTGTCATTCGACATTTCAGGTATTCTCTCCTAGCATTGGCGTATTGTAATCCACTTCTGCGGTTGGGGCGCCTGGAAGGCGGGGTTATGCTGTCCCAATGGTATGATGGGTGATGACAATTTGTAATGATGCGCCAGGAGAGGCCTTAAACCTAGAGGTGAATATGATATTGATGATAATGATGGCCAGATGATGTTCGGGGAACATTTGGGCCTTAAAGTATCCTGACATTTGTCTTACAGGTGAGGAAAAACCCCGAAAAACAATCTCACCCGGGAAACTTGTCCCAAGCGGGGATCGAACCCGGGCCCGCTTCGTGACAAGGCAGCACGCTACCTCGAGACCACAGCGGTGGACGCTGTAGATATGTTGAGATAAAAACAGAATGTTAAGGAAGCATATTGTTTGTCATGCATCATCTCCATTGTTTAGGCAATACTAAACATGTCTCAATTTGCACACCATTCACAGACAAGAACTGAGAGAGATGACCTTGAAACTTGTACCACTTGTACATGACATTAAGCCAACAAGTTTCATAAACCAAATTTTTGCATGTTAAATTATGATTGTAAAAATAAAAGATCATTCTTTATTGAACAACCTTCGTATATTGATATTATTTTCAGATGAATAAATAATCTATCTATAATGGTGTAGCCCAATGTTGAGCCATAGCTCCTCCCTTGTCAGGAGTCACTAGACCAAGCTAATTTAGTTACCTTGTTTGCTCATAGATGTCATGAATGGCATGTGGTCAACACACTGACTCAATGAGACATCTAGCAAGCAAACAAGGTACTACTAGGACATTTGAGTTCAGTAAATTTTTCTTAGAGGCCTCTTTATTCATGATCTTTTATGAGCCTGAAAATCTTCACACTCGGGACCCATGGCTTAGGGCCATGCAAATACATTAGTCTGTACTCAAATTACTTCCAAACACTGGTGAGCTGACTTTCCATGAGCAAGTGCAAAGATCGAATTAGCTACCCACTAACTGGTCATGCATGGAAGTCGTCATTTTCGTAATATTGGCAAGAAATTACCCAGAATTCTCAGCGATGAAACCACTTCCGTTATTTTCGTCTGCTAGAGGAACGCATTTATGCTAGCATCCCGCAAATAATACCGTATACGACAACGTCTGCATCGCGCAATATTATGCTGATTCTCCTGTTCTTCCAGTTGAATTCTTTGGTAGACTCTATCAAATTCCTCTTCTCCGCGTATACCGAAAACATGATCGAAGTCTTCAAGGTCCGACATCTTGGATAAAGCAGCAAGGTATGCAGCAAGGTTTCATACTACATCAGTTCCCTTCGGGATTCTCATGATTCATTTCTCTCCTGAGTCACTTTGCCAGGTAGCTTAGGAATTTCAACAATTATTATCGCATGAACAGATTTTTGAGTACACAAAAACGTATTTGGATACAACTTTCTCAGCAGAGTACAGGCAGAGAACGACTTCTATGGTCTAATGCGTTCATAGATTCGAGCCTTAAAGTCTCTCCCTGAGGACTTGCTCCTTTGATTTTTCCATCCTTAAAAAACACTCCTCGGAACTGCGACCGACGACTTAAAATAATTTCTTTGGGTAAAATGTAGAATCAGTACTAATAGCTTTCTTCTGTAGGATACAGATTTCTTATTTAAATTTCCCAAGAATCTCATCTCTATGACATGACAGCCATTGGCTTACCAGCCAGATGCTGCCTCACATCTACATGTGTTATCATAGAGATACAATGATCATTCAGGCAGAGTCTGGACTAAGAGGTGGCAATGACAAGCACCATCCACTATGATGTGCCTGGAACCAGTTGAGGCTCCCTGGCAGCTAATAACTTTGTGACTATCAGTAAAGGGTTTAGTCACTTAACCTTGCATATTTAGCAGCATTGGTGTTCAGTCGGGAGTCAATGTAGATTTGAATGAAATGAGGTGTTACCGCCCCAGAAACTGTACTGCTGGTAAGCTGTAGTCATAGCACTCATTTCGTGTAGCTGAGTCTGTCATAAGAATGGGCCTGGTAAATATGTTCCAGTGGATAGCATGTTGCTGTCATATGCCCTATATTGCATACAGTTGGATTGGTATGAGTCATGATAAGATGAAGCATCTTTGTGGCATGATGATCAATTATGGTCGCAATATTTGGCATTTATGTTAGGTTGTGGAACTCTGCAATCCTTGTGTATATGTTAGGTTGTGGAACTCTGCAATCCTTGTGTAAAGTGGCACAAAAAGATAATTATGAGACATTTACTCTGGATGATCTGACCTTTATTCTTGTGACAAGCAGCAAGGATAATCTCTGCTGCTAATAGAGGGTAAGCTTGATCCTAGTAGACCGTGTAGGTAGCATTGCTACTGTATATTAGACTTGTGAATAATATGTCGTATGAATTTTTTTAAACATTTTAATCCAAATGGAGTCCAAGATACTTGACTGAAGACTCAAGACATAATTGTCGACTTCCCAAGATGAGTTTGACAGAAGATTGTCTGTAGGATTTAGTGAATAAATAGTCAGTGTTTTATTCACATTAATTTTTGTGTTCCACAGACGAAAACAGGAATTGATAAGAGTTTAGGGCCTTTTGTAGGACATGGATATACAGTGTGGAAGAGATCAAAAGGTGGTCTGATAATACAGACATGTATCATCTGCAAAGGATGCTATATGGATATGTCTGAAAGAAGAAAAGTTTGACATACATAATATGTAGAGGAGGACTGGGAGTACTGCATCTTGTTAAATTCTGCTAAGAGGAGCTTACAGTCAGAATTATTCCCACTAATCATTATATAAAATTGTCGATTAGAGTGGTATTTGGCAGTGTAAGGAGCACATGTGGTGACCATGTTAAGTCTCTCACCCATTACAGCTGGTTTTCTTAACCTTGTGCCTGTACTTATTGTAGCTACCTAAATTTCTCATGATACGTGAAGCATCATGTACAGGCCAAAATTCCATAAGAGAATTTCTTCCTATAATAACATAAATTTTAAAAAGTACATAATAATCTGATGTATAACAAATATAACTTAATAATATTGTTTGTGATAACCTGTAGAGTGTAGGAGATATAGTGTGGACTGATATATTCCATTTCTTCATTTCACATCGCATTGCATCAGCTAATGAGACGCTGGCATGCTTCGACATGGAGTAAGCAGACACCCCTGGAAGTGTATAATAACCTGAAAAATATGTTATTTTTATCATTTTAAATGTTGATATGACATTATATATAAAATAATGTTTAATTTATTCTTCAATTTCATCCTTGTGTTTTTAATTCAATGTACTTGAAAGCAGGAAGTATGTTTTTTGTCATGAGTATACATGTAGCTGAAATGAAGATGTTGAGAGTAATAGCAGGATACCAAAGAACCGATAAAAAGAAAAACGAAGATATAAGAACAGAACTTAATATATTTAATCTCTGTGAAAGAATATAATATTATCAAAATGCTTATCTTCAACACGTATTACGAATGAATGAACAGCGCATACCAAGAAGAATGTATAATTATAAACCAAAAGGGAGAAGAATGTTGGGAAGACCATTGAAGAGATGGAAGGACCAATTCGACCTATAATGAGATCGGAACAGGCCATTGGGCTTAATCCTTGTTGATGATGATGATAAGTATACATGTAAAGATAAAGGAAAAATTCTGTCACTTTTGGAATCCAAACTTTTGCCATTGGCTGTTGTAACTCTTCATAAACCTACATTTGTGCTTCCTGGATCTAATAATTTCCTGGTTTCTTAGTAAGTGTGATAAGTGACACCATGCTGTAGAAAATAACCACTTTTTAGTTTCTTACTTAAGTAAAACTTTATCACCTCACCTCATATTCTTCTTCTTAGACCAGTTTTGGAACTATCTTCTTCAGTTCCATCCTCAGTATTTTCATGACCCTTTGTTTTGTCGTCTTGAAGAGTTGTCTCCTCTTCACAATGGTCATGAAAATACTGAGGATGGAACTGAAAAAGAAGAACTAGAATATGAGGTAAGGAGATAAAATTTTACTTAAATAATAGTACCTCATAGTGTTAATTCCTAAAAAAGTAAATTATAGTTACTTATTGTCAAACTAACTGCAGTGCCTACAGTTTTGTTGAAATTTATGTTAACCATGCTACTCTCACATCAAGGTACTTATGAGCAAATTTCATTAAATTACAATTATTAGTTTGAATTTTTATAAATAATTATATCTGCTGAAATGTGATACCTTCGGAGGACTGCAGGATACACACTACTAGATCACAAAAAAATGAAGACATCTTAGAAGAATTACACATGGAACCTTTAGAAAACAAAATTTCTGATTATAAGTCAAGATGGATGCAACATGTTCATCGAATGGAAGATCACAGAATACTCTAACAAATGTTAAGATATCAACCTGCAGGAAGAAGAAGATCAGGACGTCCACTCAAAAGACTTTTGGATGGTGTTTCTCTTGAGGCCGAAACAGGTCAACAAATTGCCTAAATTTGTGAATGTACTATGATGATGATGATGAAAATCAGAAATGATGAGTAAGTAAAACATCCCATATTTGAAGAAAGTATGGTTATAAATTTAATCAAAATCAAAATGGGAGGTAACACTATGAGGTATTTACATTAATGAATGGGTTGGAGAAAATGTTTTAACATCTCACCTCATAAAGTTGCATGTTTTCACGATACCGGTTTCAAAAGTATAATTTTACTTCCATCTTCAGTCAAACTCCAACTGTTGAAATTTCGCAGTTAAAGATGGAAGTAATATTATACTTTTGAAACCAGTATCATGAAAACACACAACTTTATGAGAGGAGATATTAAAAAACATTTTCTCCAACTCATTCATAAAAGCATGGTTACTCTTTTACTGAAGTCTTTATTAGAGTAGGCTAAATATGATATTACATTAAACCTAATCAAACTTATTCTTATGTCCAGCAAATATTAAGCCAAGTGTCAATGTGTGGAAATGTCAATATTTTTAGCTTCAATGCCACCCACTGTATTTTTTGTGCTTTGGGTTCCTTGCTAGGTGGGTAGATACGATACTGTAATCTAGTGTGTTTTCTATTTACATATCACATCGCACTTTATGTAAAACATGTGTACTTGTATTCTGTGAAGAAAATAGAATATGATGTCTAGGAATATTGTGAGACAGATGATAATGAAGTAAATGGAAGCGATTGAATGCAGTACTGGCACATAGCCTACTCTTGTCAAAATGTACCAAGGAGTCTGCCAGGTTAATATCTTTCATGGACAAAAATTACTGTCAACAATACCTGTTGCCATCTCTATATTTATATTATAACAGTGAATGAATCAATCATTATAAATCTTTATTTATATTAAGATAGTGAGATTGAAGTGATTAAATTATATCCAGAGAATTAATAGTGAAGCAATTAAAAGATAGTGGAAAATAATTCAGGTAAAAGATTTAAGTCAAGATAAATTGGCAGAATGAAGAAGATATCAAGAAGTTTAAAATGCAAAATTAATTGATAATCATTAAAAATAGAAGTCTGGAAATGACCCAACCTGGGTTGTTGAGCCAAATAATGATGATGATGATGATTGCCATATTTATGCACCAGGATTTTTTGTATTACATTATTCTTTTTAATGTTTTTCCTCATACATTTCATGCATTTATGACAATATATTTATTTTTTAGTTTTTAATTAAATATACTTTACTAAAAATTTGAGCTGGGGCAGTATGAAATTCTCTTTAATAAATTTTAATATCTTATAGCAAGTAATACTACCTGCTAGAGTGGTAGGGGATGTCATTAACCTGGCATCTGTGCCACTAATAGGTCTGGTGGCACAATCCTTTTTTTCTCCAATTAGCATAGTTTTCAAAAGCCTGGTACAATAGATAAGGAATTTTAAATTTTCTATGACAGAAGGTGCAAAGAAAAGTCTGGTCTTGATTACATATGCCCCTGAAACTTTCCTTACATAAATCAGCATCTATCTTTCAAATCACAAAAATATGCTAAAAAAAAGTATGTGAAATAGATGAATAAATTGGTATGTTATCTCTCTTCTCAACAAACAAATTGTTTTGACATTCAGTACTTGCTTTCTGGACAAGAACTTAGATTCTTTAACATCTAAAATTAAATAGAACATAGTTATTCAATTAGAAAAATACAAACCTGCTAGACTTGTTACAAATATAATTCTTCCATTGGACTTGCGAAGGTGAGGCAGGAAAGCTTTTGTGACTCTTACAGGTCCTAATGCATTGACATCAAACATCTTCTGAAATACTTCCATTGGAGTCCATTCTGTTTCTCCAAATGTTGCAATTCCAGCATTATTTACAACTGCCCACAATTCTGAAACCAATAATTCAATTACAGTTTCTTAATGAAATGTGGTCCTGCACTGTAGCCGAGTGGTAAGGCAAGGAGCCTTGGGGCAGAGCTACAAGACTTGTGCTGGTTTGAGTCCCCATGGAGGAAGAAATTTTCTCATGGAATTTCGGCCAGTATGGGACCAGTGCCCACCCAGCATCGTGAGGCATTTGGGTACCTACAATAAGTAGCAACTCCAGGTTGAGAAGACCAGCTATAATGGCTGGGGGACCCAACATGCTGACCACCTGTCACCCCTACACTGGCTAGATGATTGTCTACCTCTGTGATTAACAAATGTGGATGTGAGGCCAGCAGCCGGCTGGTAGTTCTGTTGTGCTTAGAGTTTTAATGAAATATGATTTATTCAGATTAAAATAAATTGATCATATGTTAAAATTAGGTGTAGTACCAGAGATTTGAACCCAAGACCTCTAGTTCTACATACTAGTACACTAACCATTTGCGCTAATCAGGCATCTCACTTCAGAAATATTTCTTTTTTCTTATATAATCCCATGTGCTGAACTGTCGTTTGCAATCCAATAAGGCAACTTCTTATCCAAAAAGACCATGATGGGATTAATAATACTACTATTATAGCAGTATAGATATTATTGCAATGTTGTAAGTAAATTTATATACTCATATTGAAATATAAATTAATTTTTGAACAGAAAAATCTCAGTTCAGCAAATAAAAACTTATTTTTAATTAATTTATCATTGAATATGAGTGTATAATGAATGAATGAGTTATTTTTTATATCTTACCTCATAGTTTATGTTTTCTTAAACACAGGAACTGCAGTTTTCAAGAGGAGCATCCATCCCATTTTCAACTGATATTATGACTACCGGATTTTTGTTGGAATCTCCATCTATAATGTAGCTATCTGGTGTTGATTTGATGAACTTCAAGATCAGGTCCCATTCATCGGGAATTTCAAAACACATGGATTTAAATTTGTTCTTCTGAATATATATCTTCTCCCAAACTGTCAATTCTAAAGGTTTTTCCAAAAGGTTTAGAAGTTTGGCCTCTTTTTCAATTCTATGACTCTCCAACAAACTATGTGCTGCAATAGCTGATTTTTTTAATTTCACCATTTTTAATGTATTGTGAATAGAAGGTTATGTTGCTGACATTGAGATCACAATATCAGATCTTAAAGTTGAAGATAAAATTATCATCAGGAATAATTGTGAAAAAGTTTTTTGAAAATATAAAGAAAAAAAACAAAAACTTTGAAAAATATCGACAAAAAACAGTAATTTCAAAAGCAGATAAGGAAAATAAAATAGTTAATTTGGATCAAGATGATTATTTAAACAGAATGAACCTTCTCTTAAATTCTAATGAATATGAAGAAATTACATGCAATCCTCTCCCAAAAGCAATAAAATAATTTTCAATAATACATTGAAAAACATAAAATATACCACGATCAAGAGAAATATAAGTTAAAGGTATCAAACCCACAGAATTCAAAATTGTATGGGCTTCCAAAAATACACAAGGAGGGGAATAAGATGAGACCCATTGTTAATAATATTGGCTCACCTTGTTACATTTTGGCAAAATGGCTTACCAAGAAATTTAATGAATTACCAAGTTTCAACAAGATTATTGAAACTTAAATTGAATTAGTAAATATCTGAATAATGTTTCATTGGATTGTGGTTTCTTTTGATGTTTCTTTATTTCTGAGGATCCCAATTGGAAAGATGTTAAATATTTTAGAAAAATGGCAAAATTCCTTGAAACTAGAAACAAGGAATAATAGAAGAATATTTAAATCTTACAAAAATTTGTATCAACAGCAATTGTTTCACCTTCAATGGAAAATTTTATAAACAAATCTCCGGTCTGGCTGTGGGAAACCCACTTTCACCATTTTTGTCAAATTTATTTATGGATTATTTAGTATGTCATATTACCAATGCTTATCCCTGGATGTTTAAATGTTGGTATAGATATGTGGATGATATTTTCTCTGTGATAAATTCTAAATATATTGAAGATGCATTGAAATTACTCTGTCTTCAAGATGAATCTAAAATTTACTATGGAATTAGAAAAGAAAAACCAAGCCTATTTTTGGACCTCTACATAATAAGGAATGAACAACAACAAAGAATTGAATTCAATATATACAGCAAGGATACTCATACTGACAATTATATAAAGTATTCAGGTTTCAATCATATTGTGCATAAACTTGCAATTTTCAAAAGTTTGATATATAGATTAATATTAAAGGTTCCACTAAATGAGGAAGATTTTAAGAAAGAATAAATCACATTTTGAACATAGCTAATTTAATTGGTTTTGGAAAAGAAATAATTATAAATAAATTAAAGAAATTCAGACAACAAAAAAGATTAAAAGAATACACAAGCCTGCAATCTGATTCAAAGAAAGGAAAACAATTCAAGAAAATTACTTATCCTGAAATAAATAACAAATTTAAAAAAAAATTCAATAAATTCAATATTATATTGGCACCGCTAAATAAATTTAGCCTTGGTAATCTATTAATAACCCATAAGAAATTGAACACCCCAGATAGTAAAAAATCTGGAATTTATCAAATTAGTTGTACAGACTGCAATAAAGTATATATAGGAAAAACAAAAAGGAATTTGGACACTCGCACGAAGGAACACTTTAGAAATATTAAAAATGGTTAAATTGAAAAAGCAGCTATTGCAGCACATAGTTTGTTGGAGAGTGATAAAATTGAAAAAGAGGCCAAACTTCTAAAACATTTGGAAAAAACCTTTAGAATTGACAGTTTGGGAGAAGATACATATTCAGAAAAACAAATTTAGATCCATGAATTTCGAAATTCCCAATGAATGGGACCTGATCTCGAAGTTCATCAAATCAATACCAGATAGCAATGTTATAGATGGAGATTCCAATGAAAATCCGGTAGTCATAATGTCGGTTGAAAATGGGAGGGATGTTCCTCTTGGAAACTGCAGTTTTCGTGTTTAAGAAAACATAAACTATGAGGTAAGATATAAAAAATGACTCATCCATTCATGAATTAAGAACCTCGTAATGTATTTCCCATATTTAACTATGAATGTGTGTATAAATTTACACAATATCCATTGCTGTGGTCTCAAGGTGGTGTGCTACCTTGTCACGCAGCAGGCCCGATTAGGACTAATTTCCTGAGTGAGGTTTTTCAGGGTTTTTCTTCACCTGTCAAATAAATATCAGGAAATGTTAAGGCCCAAATGGTCCCCAAACATCATCTGGTCATTATTCTCATATTTGCCTCATTAAATTTGTTTAGGATTAAGACCTCTCTTGGTGCATCATTACCATCATCTTTCATATATTATCGAGGCAGCGTAACTTTGCCTTGCTGGTGCCCCAACCTCAGATGTGGGTTACAGTAACACTGATGCCAGGAGAAAATACCAGAAATGTTGTAATGACAACCTGGTGGCACTGACTATAAATATATATATATATATATATATATATATATATATATATATATAATATCGCAATGAAACTTGAATTTAAAAGAAAGTCTTTACATATTTGTCATTTATGCTTATGAATTTGATATATGTGCTTCATTATATAACAACATAAATAAATGAAAAGAACCTTGATTATCAGCTCTGAGTGATTTAGTTACTTTGATGACTGCATTTGAGACATGATTATCTGTAGTTACATCAAGATGTATGATTTGCAATTTGTCAGAACAAAACTCTTTGAGATTTTGTGCTCCTTGGCCATGTGGAAATAAACAACCAGCAAATACTGTAATTCCTCTCTTGTCCAGTTCCTTTGCCAGTTCATGCCCAAAACCTGTATCACAACCTAAAATAAATATAAAAATATTTTAAATTATTATTTAATCATTAAAAAATATGAATTCTGTGCTACATGTAATGAATATTCAAATTTTATCAAAATCTTTTTATGGCAAGGATTTATATGTGCTAAAAGTTAGGATTGCAACATAGTATAATGCTTGGGTGGATGTGTAAAGAGAGGTATCTCCATCCCAATTTTGTCTTTTTACACACTAAGAATTCAAAATTATGAGTTACAATGAAATACACTATAAAATATACAAATCACCATTGTTACTATAAGGTATTGCTCTATCCAACAACATCAAAATTTTCTTTTTTATAACATAGAAAAAAAATGCCACTCTTTTTAGCTAGATAACTTATTTTTCACAATTTTGGAGATATCTCTCTTTACACACACACACACCTGAGAATGAAAAGGTTGACTTCTGACTGTCCTGCACCACAGTCATATGGTTTAAGGATCATGCGTTGATGCAGAGCTATGGGAATATGTTCTGGTTCATGTCCTCATGGAATTTCAGCCAGTATGGAACCAGTACTTCCCAAGAATCACGATGAATTTGGGTAGCTACATAAGTGGCAGCTCCAAGTTGGGAAAATCAATTATAATGCCTGGACTCCTGACAAACCAACCATTGTCACCCCTATTAGCTGGATGATCATCAACCTCTGTTATTAAGACATATGGATGTGTGACCAACAACTGGTTGGTAGGCCAAGGGCCTTATAGACCTGATGTGCCATGGAGTAGTAACAGTTCTTATGGTCTATTGTCTTAGTTCTACATACAGACAGATCCATAATACAGTGTGATTATAAAGTCCCAGTACATTTTGTGGATAACGTAGTGCAAATAAAACAAAAATTATAAGGTAGTTTCTACTATCAAGTTAGTGTTCAACATAACCTCCATCAATCTCAAAACATGTTTCCCAACGACGCACCGTCGCCCGGAAAACATGCACCAACATATCCTCTGTAACATCTCACTCGCTTGGCGTATGCGTTCTTTCAGCACTTGCAGATTAGGAAACTTGGTTCTGTACACCTGTTTGTTGATGAACCCACAAGCAAAAAAAGTCCAGGGATACGAGGTCTGGCGAACGAGGTGCCCAGATACGAGGAGATGCCCTTCCAATCCACCTTTTGGGAAACCTGTCATTGAGATACCCGCGTATAGCCAGAGCAAAGTGTGGTGGTGCTCCATCTTGTTGCAACACCACTGTATCAATGATACCATCTTGCTGTAACTGTGACTGTAAGAAAAGTTACAACATATCAAGATACACGTCTCCCGTGCTGGTTTCTTTTGGAATCTGTCTCTAACTTCCTCGTACGACTGGCCTCTTAAACGCGCAGCAGCAATCTCTATCCACTCTTCAATGGTGAACATATTTGTATCTTTCGAATGGCTGTAACACAAATACGATATGTAAGCGATTTCTTTAAAATGTACTGAGACTTTATAATCACACTGTATATAAATAGGCCTAATAACTTTGTTCCAGTTTTAACTTTCAGTACATAAAAATCCACACCCAATTTATTATAATGTAAATCAATATTAAAACATTGTAATTATACTGAAATACTGTAATATTTTATTTGTTTGTAATACATATTTAATGACATATTTCTAACGCTGCTACTGTAGTTTAATAAATATTATAGAAAGTATATAATGAGACATTTAATGTTGTTATAAAAACATGCACATCTATAATATTGTTAAGTCCACCGCTGTGGTCTCGGGGTAGCGTGCTGCCTTGTCATGCAGCGGGCCCGGGTTCGATCCTCGGTCGGAACAGTTTTTCTGGGTGAGGTTTTTATCGGGGTTTTTCCTCACCTGTAAGACAAATGTCAGGAAAACTTTAAGGCCCAAACGGTCCCCGAAATCATATGGCCATCGCAATCATCATCATTCATATTCATCTTAGGTTAGGATTAGGAACTCTGGTGGCGCACCATTATCATCATCCATCATATCATCGGGGCAACGTAATCCCGCCTTTCAGGCGCCCCAACGTCAGAAGTGGGTTACAAATACGCCATGCCAGGAGAGAAACCAGGTATGTCGAAAAGACAAACCTGGGGCATTTGAAAAAAAAAATAATAATAATAATATTGTTAAAATAATTAATTCAAAACAGTTGTTTTTTCAATTTTTATTTACATTTACTGATGTTATAAATTATTATTATTATTATTATATGTGTTGAAACAAATGTGTAGTTAACTGTGAACATGGGTACCGGAAAAATGTATATTCATTGTAAAAGACAGAATAATAATAAAAAAATAATTATTATCTGGAATGGCGCTCATTCAACCTCATAAAAACTAAATAGCTACTTAATATAAAAGGTAACAAAATCTGGAGAATAAATGTGAAACTGAGATTGAGAGATTGCATCATGCTAAGCATGTACTGTCATTTACTTGAAGGCATTCAATCAACCTTGGCTCTCTCTCAGGAGATGTCATATCACAGATTTGTTATTTTTATCATTATTATTACCAGTTTCGTTTTGTAGTAATAATAGTGGTAATAGTAGTATTGTCATATTATTTTTGTTTCATTATTGAATTATTTTATTTTTTATGAAATTGTGGACATGATAAAGTGAATACTAACAATATTCAGATCCTGCATTTGCCTTGATGAATGAGGGGGGAAAAAAAGGAAAACATTGCAGTCATTTGGTTGACACTGGAGTTTGAACCAGCGACCTCCCAATTACAAGTCTATTCAATACTAATAAAATTCATTGTTAAATTCGTTGAGGTGGAGAGTCATAAAATAAAATAAGTTAAAATATGCCTTCTTAGGTAAGATCTGTCGTCCTCAACTTATAAAATATGTATTCTTTATGCCTGTAGGCCTTTCAGAACATCCATTCCATCTTCAGCAGGACCTTCTTTGCTACAATATCTAGTATGATGGTTGATGTCGTCACGACAACACCACATTAGGACCAGCAGCATCAACCATCATACTAGATATTGTAGCAAGAAGGTCCTGCTGAAGATGGAACGGATGTTCTGAAAGGCCTACAAGCATAAAGAAAACATATTTTATAAGTTGAGGACGATGGATCTTACCTAAGAAGGTATATTTTAACTTATTTTATTTTACAAGTCTATTGTTTTAGAAAACTTGGTATTATAAATAGTGCTTTTCTACATTTTATATAATTAATTTAACTATTATTATTATTATTATTATTATTTAATGGAAAATAGATAATTGTGCATTTAATTACAAGTTATATTAGAAAAGAATACAAAATTCAACCAGTAAATCTGTGGATTTATGGTCTGCCATGCTAGTTCAAGTGCTTTCTGACTAGTGGATCTGGGTTTGATACCTGGCTGGGTTGAAATTTTATTTGTAAAATTTTCAATCTTGGAGCTGGGAGTTCTGAATAAATAACCCATGTTAGTTAAACCTGTCCATTAGTACTGTTCTCTATTTTGTAGCCGAAGGTACTTTGAAGACTGATTTGCTGGTGAAGTTAGGCTTGGATTATCCGGACTGCAGAATGGTTCTTATAATCCGTCTCGAGATTCAACTCCACAAACTTTTCCTGAGTCTTCCGTGACGAGTTTTACACAGTGTTCAACAGCCTGCGTATGAACTGGAAATTGCTTGAAAGTAATCTTCCAGTCAGAGATTGAGTCACTGTTGATGTGCGATTTGACCTGGTCGTCACTGATTTCTGCCAAAAATGGGGGAGAAGATAATGCACAGTCCGTTCAGTTGATCATTTCTGAGCATTCTTGCACATTGAAGTTGATTTTTGGTGGTGTGAATGTTCTTACTGTTATCCTTCTTACATCTATCTACTTGCCTTCATAATTCTTCGAAGTCCAAGCTCTATAATGTGTTTCTTGTCATCTTGAGTCATGGCTAACAGTAAATATTCTGGGTGGTCGAAAAAACCATTCCTTTCGATCACAGGGTCGACAACATCAAGCAAAGGTTTTGGCAAATACCTGGTAAATTGTATTGCTTGGTAAACAAATTTTGGGCTGTCTGTAAAGTGTTTACTTGTTTTGATAGTAAACCACATTGGCATGTATGATTTCAATATAAACAAAACTAGTTCTTGAAGTTCAGGTGAGGGCTTTCTTCACTTATGTACAATGTGAGAGTTCTATTTGGTTTTGTAAACCACCTTGAATGTGATAAGTGCCCAGGATCTCGTACAGCCAAATCTTCTTTACAGGTTCCTGATTTTATTGCCTTTGAAATATCAAGTAGGTATTGTTGATCTTTGCTAAGCAAGTTTATGTCTATCTGTGTGATCTGACAATCAATACTCTGGAAGCTATTTATCAAATACCAAAAATGAGTTTAAATGTAACTTTTTCATTATTTTGGCAAATTTTTGGGCTTATGCGCGACCGGAAGAGATCAGCTGATCTAAACCAAATTAATACACAATGTTTTTACGCTCTATTTGAAGACGTTACAAACAATTACATCACGAAAACATCTAATTCAAAAATTTAAGAAATAATCGCAAAAATGAAGTTTTTTTTTCATATTTTGTCAAACTTTCGAGCCTTTGCGTGACTGGAAGATGTCAACCGATTTTGATATTTTTAATATATTGTTTGGTTTATATAACTCGCAACTTTTCTGCGCTATTACAACTTTGAAATAAAAAAATGTGTTTTTTTTGGCCCACCCTAGTATTTAATTATAGACTCTACTGTCAAACAGTACTTGGTACATGTATGGTATTATGTCTACATTAATTACATGTTTCACAATTTTTTTGAATGCTTTCTAGTAAGAAACGTTTTTTAACATTAAAATAATGGAGGAAATTCAAGCAACCATTTAGTTTCAAGTGAAGTACTTAATGGAGAAATTGAAATCTCTGATATATTAATGTTACCTGTAATAAGCACTGCCTTATTATCATATGAGACGTAAGACTGTTTCCATCCTCTTCTCTTCATTATGAAATATATCAGTAAGGTTAAGATTGCTACCACTTCTAACCAATGAGCTCTGTTAGATCCCAGGTTGGCAAACAGAAATTCATATCCATACATACCAGTTGCAGTGTTATTCTACAAAGCAAAAAAGTCATAGAGTTAACACAGTGAAATTATTTATATGTGCTCATGTGATTTATAACAATGAAACCATTTGGCCTCTTTCAGTCTAATAATTTTCAATGATTGCTGAGATGAGCAGGAATAACTATATAACTAACCCACTGGCACTATCAAATCCATAGATTCATGGCCGCGCGCACATAAACTCTCCATACATCTCTATCCTGAGCTAATGTCTTTCAATCATTCTCTGTATAATCTACACCGTGTCTCATTCAATCCTCCCACATTTTAATTAATGATAACTCTCAAAGTATGCAGAATTATGAAATGAGGTTGGCATTAAAAGAAAGAGAAACTCAAAGAATTTTTGTTTTCATTGTTGTAGTTAATTTATCTGTCGCATGTTGGACAATAATGACATAAAACAAAATGGCGACTCCTCAGCAATGAGCACAAACTGTTTTCTGGTATGCAGAGACGAAATCAACAATTACAGTGCAAAGAAAAATTACCGGAGAGAATATGGAGGAAATACATCTGATGGAAAGACCATTAAGGCATGGCTTGAGAAGTTTCTGGCGACTGGAAGCGTTAAAAAAGAGTCAGGAGGTGCTAGTACACGTGTTTCAGAAGAAAAGATTGAAGAAATTAGAGCAGGATAGAGGTGTTTTAGTGTTTTGCAATGAAAATTCTATGAGTTTCTGTTTCGTTTAATACCGGCCTCATTTCATAATTCTGCATACTTTGTTAGTTATGATTAATTAAAATGTGGAGGTTTGAATGGGGCACCCTGTACTTCCCTCAAATCATGATTAATGTTATTCTCCGTCCTCATTCTTGGTCTACCAACTGGCCGTTTTACCTCTGGTTTTTCTACAAGAAGCTTCCATGTTCGTCTTCCATTCCCCATTCGTGCCACATGTCCTGCCCATCGCATTCTACGAGAATTAACTGTTCTCATTATATATGGCTTCCTATAAAGACCATGTAATTCACTGTTAAGTAGTCTTCTCCATTCACCTGTCTGTTCATCTTTCTTTGGTCCAAAAATTTTCCTAAAACTTTATTCTCAAATAATTATAATCTCCTTTTTTCCCTTAAAGTAAGAGTCCTCCGCATCCATATATGTATATATTTGTGTTTTTTTTTCAGTCAGTAAATATAGACCTAACAATAGTAATATTATTATAAGATAATAGAAATTTTCCTCGTGTCTTGGGATCCTTCAATTTGGTGATGAAACTCTTTGAAATAGCAGACACCATAAGAATAGATTTATCATCACTAAAGTGCTACAGAATTATGTTTACAACACCTATGAGCAGGTTCAAAGGATCATCGAGAATTGCAGCATTCACCGGATTGACATAATCGCGTTCAAACCTGGAGCTCCAGTCAGATACATTTTGGATCCTACCATCTGATTTGAAATACACAAAGGTCAAGCTGAATAAGTTGATTTTGAAAAGAAGTCCATCTCTTATAAAATGAGGCATTTAAGATTAATAATTAGAATTTTATCTTAGTATTTCATTACATCTTTTATACCATATATCAAATAACTTCCTGATACTATTAATAGACATTGCTCTAGGTTGACATCTGTCATCTGATCACCAAAAAGTACCTTCCTTAGTTAACAGTTGAACAAACTTATTAATGCCTCTCTGATTTTTTAGCCCTTCAGTTTTTAATTTATTGCATTAGGAAGATTTTTGGACCAAAGAGAGATGAACTACAGGTGAATGGAGAAAGCTACATAACAGTGGGCTACATCTTTATAGGAAACCAGTTATAATAAGAACAGTTAAGTATTGAAGAATGATGGGTAGGGCACCTGGCACAAATGGGGAATGAAAGAGAGACATGGAAACTTATTGTAGAAAACCAGAGAGATAATGTCCGGTTGGTAGCCAAGAATGAGGTAGAATAAAATTAACCGTGGTTTGAGGGAAGTAGATTATACCACTACAGGCCTTAAGAGGCCCTTGGGATAGTAAGAGGTTAAGGCTCCCAACTTTCTAGACAATCGGCATTTGATGTTAGCCAGGTTGTCAGCCCTGCGTGTCGGCCGCCTTTATCCCCAGAATAAGCGTCTGATACTCATATAGTTTAGAGGCTGAGTCGACCCCAGGGCCATGGTGCCGTCAGAAGTTTTGGGTCAATTTAAAAACCCTGAACCCACCGTGATTCGAACCGTCGACATTCCGACTTGTAGTGTATTACTTTAACCAACCACGCTATGGCATGTCCCGGATTATATAGGAGATGATTTTAAAACATTAGCTTAGAATAGGGATGTATGGAGAGCTTATGCCCTTCCCACCATGAACTTACAGGTTTGACATTTAAAACTTAGGGTCGTATGTTAGAACATTACTCTCTACTCAAATTACTTCCAATCACTAGTGAGCTGATTCACCGTGAGCAATTGCTGAGAACGAATTAACGGCCCGACTTATCGGTCATGCATGAGAGTGGACGTTTTCGTAATATTGGCAACGAATTACCCAGAATTCTCAGCGATAAAACCACTTCCGTTATTTTCGTCTTGCTATAGAGGAATGCATTTATGCTTGCATCCCGCAAATAATACCGTATACAAACACGTCTGCGACACGCAATATTACGCCGATTCTCCTGTTCTTCCAGTTGAATTCTTTGGTAGACTCTATCAAATTCCTCTTCTCCGTGTATACCGAAAACATGATCGAAGTCTTCAAGGTCCGACATCTTGGATAAAGCAGCAAAGTACATCGATTACCATCGGTTCCCTTCGGGATTTTAATTTGAGTTGCTCATGTAAGCTACCTCCGCAGGTAGCTTACAAATTTAACCAATTATTATCGCATGAACAGATTTCTGAGTAAGCAAAATCGTATTAGCATACAACTTGCTCAGCAGAGAAGGCATTTTACTGTCTAATGCGACCCTTAGTTATATTACACATTATTATACAAACTATTTCATAAGTAATGACTTATCGCCCAGAATGTAGGAATTGAAAGTAAAAATGAAGAGAAGAAAAAGTTCCAAAGAAAAAGTAGGTCTTTAAATTATTTGTCTTTTTTTTTCTGTTAGAGCTCACTGAATAATAAGCATTAATTCAACAAAAGAATGGAGAATTTTATTTTATTTATAAATTGCGAAACAAGCACAGCATTCAAGTACAAATAATATAACCATAAAAATTCCAATAAACAGTGTCTGCAAATTAACTCCACCTCTTTACAAGTGCCTGATATGTTGGAATTGACTTCTGGTATATTTACTTGTACAGATACTCGCCTTTTCTTTTTGCTGGAATTAATACTTAGTATCCAGCAAAATTGACATTTCATAATCAATTAATTTCCAGATCCACATTTACAGGAACATGTTTGCTTTTCTTCACTGTTTCTCATCCCTATATTGGGCCATCACTTTTGAAACAACTTGTATTATTTGTTATGCAGAATCGTCTATGACATTTCCCATGGCACTCAGCGGCAAGCGGAACAGTCAATGTTTGTTGTTTCTGCTGAAAGGAGTCCGCTGCAATTGCACTCTACAGTCAGTCTTTCTGTTTCTTCGTCCCACCCTATGTGAAATAGAAACTCCAAAAAAATTGCCTTGAAAACGTCGGCACATTGATGCACAATTTTTCTGTTTCGACCGTAACCCAACAAGATAAATACTTTTTTTTTTTTTTTTTTTTTGGTGCCACGTTAAACCACAATCTTCAGTATTCAACTAAGATGTACATCCAAAGCTCATAGGAAACTGAATAGTAGCTATCAATTGCAATGTGAACATGCATCGCGTCCTTGAAGGCAGGGACAGGAATAGAAAGATCAGCTGTAGCGTGCGACTGAAGCGGATCCCGTTCACCGGGAACGACAAGTGTTGACGCCTAGCCCTCTTGTCGAATGCCGTAGAGAATGTCACAGACCTCTCTGTAAAATTTGATGTTAATGTTTACCTTATCCACGTGAATTTGTATGGGTTTTTGTTTATCAATTGAAATTAAAACACGCATTTATTAATATTATTTATCTACTATTATCTTCTATTTAATTTATATATGAATGAAATCATAAAATTATGGCAAAACGAATCACAATCACACTTTATGATTGATGGTCGACCCCTCAACACATTAATGTATGCAGATGATCAAGTAATATTGGCTACTTCTGAAGATCACCTACAAAGAGCAGTACTAGATTGTCAAATATAACCCAAGGTTATAATTTACAAATTTCGGTGAGTAAGAAAAAAACAATGGCGTTTCAAGGGAAAATACCGATACGAACTAAAATTGTTATTAACAACAATATAATAGAACAAGTTAATAACTTTACTTATCTTGGCTGCAATCTTTCCTACGACACATGTAAAGTCATAGACATAAAATTGGTCAAATTTCAAAAACTTATAGGAACAATAAAAAGCATTCTTTTCCGAAAAGTACGTCCAGATACAATTCTAAAATTTTATAAAACAATGGCTCTTCCAACTCTACTTTATGGTTCTGAAACCTGGACTCTTACTACAGGTAAATTAAATAGGATAGTAGCTGCAGAAATGAAGTTATTAAGACCTATAGCGGGTTATACGCTTTATGATCACATACGTAATGAAGATATCCGCAAAGCTCTCAACACACCAGCAATAACTGAAATCATTCAAAAATATCAAAATAATTGGCATGAACAGCTTCTGAGAATGCCAAACAATAGACTACCTCTGCAGCTATTGAACTACAGACCCACAGGGCGAAGAGACCCAGGAAGACCTAAGAAGAGATGGAGGGATCAATTTCTTTCCTGAAGCGGAACAGGCCAATGGCCTAATCCATGACTGCCATTGATGATGATGATGATGATGATCTACTATTATAACAATCAGTGAAGCATTAGTTCATAGTAACTAGGCAACAAAAACTATAGTTTATATTCTAACAAAACACACTATCAAAACATAATATAAAATATAGGTTCAACAAATCGTAAAATACATTTTAATGATAGAACCTATAAATCGCAGAATATAACATGTTGATTTATCGTGTCTTTTTTTTTTTTTTTATCAAGCCCATATTACCGTTACCTAAACATATCGTTTCCGCAATAAATAAATTTCATTGTATATTCTAAATATACGACATATACTAAAATATTCTGAATGTAGATTAAATATTGTAGACAACATGTTACTAAATATCTGATTTTGTAACTAGTCGTCTAAATAACTATTACATCAGATAAATGAACATATTATACAGTAAAATATTGGTCGCCTAGCAACTAGGCTATTATTCCATTCGATAATTTCTGCGTTCACTTGTTACGCAACTTGACCCCGAAACAACAGAACTTGTTCCATCCACAGAAAATATCAAATTTATTGTATGTAATCAAATCATACATTTAAATGATATAAACAATATTAGGGTAATATTATCCAACGCTGTGGCAGCACGCTACCTCGTCACGCAGCGGGCTCGGGTTCGATCCCAGGTCGGGGCAGTTTTTCTGGGTGAGGTTTTTATCGGGGTTTTTCCTCACCTGTAAAACAAATGTCAGGAAAACTTTAAGGCCCAAACGGTCCCCGAAATCATATGGCCATCATCATCATCCTTCACCGGTGTGGAAAGCAACGGGAAGCTACCACACCTACAATTCCCTAGTAAAGCTGCAAGCATAGCATGAAAATGCTATGATTGCAGTGAAGGACCTGCCTTCGGGCAGAATTACTATGGACGGATGGAGGGTAATATTGTATTAGACCTACTCGTGACTAAAATACTATTGTTTACTCGTCAACAAATAGACAGTAGCAAATAATGGTTACATCAGCCACTTGTGTAGGCCTAAATAATAATTATTATATCCAACTTTTAACTTAAGGAACATGTACAAATAACTTCAAATATTTATCTATTGGCGGATCGCTACAGAAAATAATAGATGAAAGATCGCTCATGTAATGTTAATTCCGTGATAATGTCTAGACTAAATCTGGAACGTCCAGTGTTAACCCACCAATAATAAATAAAAAGGCTATTCTATGCCAGGTGTCCACTTATGCATGTTTTATTTCTTTGGGTGAGAAAATGGGCAAATTAGTATACACCAGATTAGTTTGCAGTTGACTGGATAATTTGGCGGACCATAAGGTAAGGTTCGCTATTCTATTTCAAGGTATAAGCTAATGTAGGTGGAGTCCTGGCATAGAATCCACCAATAAAATTGATAAACAAAGGTTTATACTACATTGTACTCTAAAACCAGCAATAATAGATTTCAGTTTTGTTTGGAAGACGAAATTACAGTTACTAAAATGAACTTACCCTTAAATAATATGTTGTCTGCGTCTTCTGGGTTCTTAATTCAATGAAAGTGTATTTGTAACTGCCGGAATCAAACTTTGGCATGAACAAATTTCTATCTGATCGTACCACTTTTCTCTAGACGTTGTGTACTTGGTAATTACGCGTATGCTTGGGCGATCATAACAAGGATTTTAATTCACTTTCTTTCTTTACTAGTTATTCAGGTTTTCATACGATGCCCTAAATTAAGGATGAAAGTGAAAACCAATCACTGTATTGTTTGTTAGATTTGAAAAAATGTCCTCTCATACTTTTGGCATATATTTTCTTACACCCGGTAATTAAGTTTAGAGGCACATGTGTAGTATGACTACTTCAATTCACCTGTTTCACAATTTTTTAAGCTTTTTCCAATAATAATTAAACGTATTTTATATTAAAAAATATCGCAAAACAGAGGATCGTCTCATTTTTACCTTTTGCCATTCCGTCTTGATTCCGATGTGGTGACAAAATTAAGATTTTCAGAATTATTTTACATGTATTTTAAATTTTACCAACATTTATATTACATTTTTCTCTCCCATTAATTTAGTTTCCGGTGAAAATTGTCTATTCGTTATCGCTCATTAGATGCGTTTAAGTGCCTAGCTGACTCCAACAAGGGAACTGTCAACCATTGCATGCCGAAACCCACCTTAAAAGTTCTCGAAGAGAAGCGTGTACCAAAACCATGTACAAAAAATGATGTGCCTTTTTAATTCCAAGACACAAAATGACAACCTACTGTAGGAAGCAGATTGACTCCCTGGACGAGCTGAGCGGAGTTCAGTGAGGCGTGACGCAGCGCGGATGTCAGGTTGTGAGGGTTTTTCAGTCTGCCAATTCAGGAGCTGTATTACTTCCCAGAGTTGGAATGAGATTTTAGTGTCTTGTAGTTAAAAGCGGCAGATGTGTGTATATATATTCATCCATCCATAGTAATTCTGCCCGAGGGCAGGTATTTCACTGCAGTCATAGCATTTTCATGCTATGCTTTGCAGCTTTACTAGGGAATTGTAGGTGTGGTAGCTTCCCGTTGTTTTCCACACCGGTGAAGGATGGATGATGATGATGATGATGATGGTCATATGATTTCGGGAACCATTTGGGCCTTAAAGTTTTCCTGACATTTGTCTCACAGGTGAGGAAACACCCCGATAAAAACCTCACCCAGAAAAACTGTCCCGACCGGTGGTCGAACCCGGGTCCGCTGCGTGACAAGGCAGCACGCTACCTCGAGACCACAGCGGTTGAAAAAAATAGATATATATGTGTATGTGTGTGTACGTCCACCGCTGTGGTCTCGAGGTAGCGTGCTGCCTTGTCACGCAGTGGACCCGGGTTCGACTCCCGGTCGGGACAGTTTTTCTGGGTGAGGTTTTTGTCGGGGTTTTTCCTCACCTGTAAGACAAATGTCAGGAAAACTTTAAGGGCCAAATGGTCCCCGAAATCATATGACCATCATCATCATCCTTATCATTATCACCATCATCATCCTTCACCGGTGTGGAAAGCAACGGGAAGCTACCACACCTGCAATTCCCTAGTACAGCTGCAAAGCATAGCATGAAAATGCTATGATTGCAGTGAAAGACCTGCCTTCGGACAGAATTACTACGGATGGATGGATATGTACATCACAACGCATCTCTGGGAGAAATTTCGAGGTAGGTTTCGGCTTGCAGTGGTTTACAATTGCCTTGTAAGTAGTTTTTCATCTGTAGCGCCCGTTAGGATTGTTTTGTGTTTAGTGATGCACAGTATTATAAATACTCCTTTCACTCATTTATTTCATTTCACAATGTGGTATAAATGTAATTTATTGAATGTCAAAATAAGATATCGCTGATTTATTGGATTCTAAACATAGTATAGATATTAGCATACTTCTATTTAATTAAAAACAATTAGTGTTCCAATATAATCACACTTTGAAGTTAACATCGGCACATTTAATAAAGTCCTTACTAGGCTAAAGTTAATGGTGTCACATTTATAGCATTTGTTGACATTAAAGAAAATCAGGTAATGCTCCTAAATGCCTTTGTTTGTTATTGCCCAATTGAACCTTGTATGCATTCCTTCCTTTTTCCAACATGCAGCATTCCATACACAATTAATTTGTAAGTATACCATAATTAACGGAGATAGTTGTTTTTTGATCAGAGGAATTTAATGACCAATATTAAAGCAAGTGTTTGATGGATATGACATGCTCTAAGAATATCCGAAAGAAAACGTTTGAAGAAATCTACAACAAATACATTCATTAGAAAGACGTAGGTTAAGATATTTGGACAATAATTAATAAATTTTAAAGTATTACATATCATATTGTTAATTTCTTATGAAATCATCACACGAGATAAACAAAGTATTTTCCATTCAGTGGCTGAACATTTTCACAGAATGCAATACATCAGTAAATTGTTTGTAAAGTTATCTGTAAATCGTCATCATAATCATCTAAACGCAATGCCTCGTCAGTGAAGCTATTCTTCTCTTCTAAAATATATTATTATTATTATAGCTGATGATAAGCAGGTTAATACACTAATTAAAATAATATAAATTGATCCTTCCCTTGTACAAAAAAAAACACCAGATTACGTTTATATAACACTTTGGCTTGACCAGTGTTGACCTATGGCAGTGAAGCATGGACACTAAAAAGACAACATGAAAGCAGAATAACGGCTTGTGAAATGAGATTCATGCGCAGAACAGCGGGTTACACCAGATGGGATCGGAAAAAGAACACCGATATCTTAAAAGAATTGAAGACTACGCCAATTTTGGAATATATTAAATAGTACCAACTAAATTGGAAACACCATCTAGAAAGAATGAGTTCAAATCGGATCCCCAAAGCTGTTTATAATTATATACAAAGAGGACGAAGATCACTGGGCCGTCCTCTGAAACGCTGGAGGGAAAATTTTCTATAGGATCGTAACAAGCCTTGGCCAAATACTTGGAAGGAAGAAGAAGAAGAAGAAATAATATAAATTATAGACTATATATGATTTAACATTCATAATGTAAATGCAAGTCTACATGTTTTTGGCAATGTCAATTAGAGACATCATGACGCTCACCAAGAAGTCCATAGATTCAAACCTGGTCCTGATACGATCGAACAAAAGATATACAGTAAAACTTGCTCAAAGCGGAATCATATGGGACCTTTTTTTTTTTTTTTTTTTTTTTTTCCACATTAGACAAAATTTCGCATTATAAAAAACTAAAAACTTATTAATAATCTTAGATTATAGAGTACCGTATATGTCTTTTTTTACGTGCCTTGGAGGATTAATTGTAGTTCCGCTACCGTTGAAAAGTGAAGTATAGTATGCACGAGCTACTTCGACGATAACAGTTCCGTTTCATCAGCGTAAAAATGTCTCTTACGCGCGTACACTGAAATTAAAGTATGCTGTTTCGGTTTCCGCTCATTAACCACACTTTCGTCCACGCCCTTTGATTCCCCACAAATTTCATTCCGTACTACATTGTGTCGTCTTTTAAAACTCTCCAACCAACTTGAAGATGCCTTGAAATCGTTATTCTCTAGGGATTTAGCAACAGCTAGAGCATCGGTCCGCAAATTTGGAGATTTTTATATTGTGCACTTGTAAAACATTCCCACATAACTTTGTTAATTTATTCTTTTTTTTTTTTTTTTCATTTGTCCGTTTCCTTGTATCCATTCATTCATTATTTTTTCTGTGTTTTAAAGTCTCATAAAGGCCATAGCCGGCTAAGTTAGAGGTGAGCGGCCCCCACGCGCATTCGTTCCAAACTTTGGCCAAAAGTTGCGTCTGATGGGTTACAAACTCACACCAAATTTCAACCCTGTATCTGCACTAGGAACAAAGATAAAAATACAACTAGTATTTTTGGCGAAGATTTTTTTCTCAGTGTCTACTGGACCGATTTTTATGAAAAAAAAAATGTTGTAAATATATTCAAGGCGATTCACAGCTAAAATCGAGAACTCAATCCCACGAACGTAACTACCTGAAAAAAAAATAGTTTTGGTGATTTTTTTCGGTCACTCCCTCACGAGATACAATTACGAGTTTTTTTTTTCTATTAGACAATCAGATCTTTCTACAACATATAATTTTTCCAAGTCGATCGAAGAGGTGGAGCATAGTTTAAAAAATTTAAATTTTTTTAGCACATTTAATCTAAATTTTATTAAGATTTCTTACAATATAATTGTACTTTCGATCAATTTTTGGCGCTGTGTCATTTACATTACTGGCCGATGAAGATTTTCACTGCCTCCATTAATCATCGTCGCTATCATCATTGATGATGGCAGTTGTATTCTTCTTTGCGAACAATTTACTCAGAATCGCAGCTGGTCGTAAAATCTTGGACAAATATCTTCCATGTGCCAGGTAATATATGATTGTAGCTACATGAGAACAGCAACCGACAGTCCTCCTCCCATTAGCGTATTCTGTCTTGTGATTCCTTTCGTGCCAATACTATGAGGGGTATATTCAACGAAGTGGCGATAAACCTTCCTGGATATGTGGCGAGACTGAACTTGAAGCTTCAAAACGAGAGAGATTTATCTTTGACGAATTGTATATTTACGTTCCCAGCTTCGTTAATCATTTCTGCAAGATATGATATGGCTTGTGAAAACTGGTATGACCCGGTGAACAGAATTTTAGCTCTCTCACAGTCATTTCCGGAAAATCTAGTAGATCCTCCGATGAAATACTTTGAAAAGGTCTTTTCTTAAGAAGCCATCCTTTCTCTTCGACCTCAATCGCTAACGTATTTTCGACACTGTTCTGAATTTTCATTATCTCTAAGACTTCATTTCCACATTCTGCATCGGATTGTGAAACGCTTTCAAAACTTATTATGCAGAAACTATGCGATTCTAAAGTAACTACCCACTTTTGGAAGCATTTTATTATCGAATTTTTTCATCAAGGAGTTGATATCTCTGTTTGATTATACCATGAACAGATATGCATCAACATTATTGTGAATGCGCCAATGAGAGGAGGACTGTTGGTTGCTGTTCTCATGTAGCTGCAATCATATATTACCTGGCACATGGAAGATATTTGTCCAAAATTTTACGACCAGCTGCGATTCTGAGTAAATTGTTCGCAAAGAAGAATACAACTGCCATCATCAATGATGATAGCGACGATGATTAAGGAAGGCAGTGAAAATCTTCATCGGCCAGTAATGTAAATGACACAGCACCAAATATTGATCGAAAGTATAATTATATTGTAAGAAATCATAATAAAATTTAGATAAAATGTGCAAAAAAATTGTATTTTAATTTTTTAAACTATGCTCCACCTCTTCGATCGACTTGGAAAAATTATATGTTGTAGCAAGAGGTCCGATTGTCTAATAGAAAAAAAATCGTAATTGCATCTCGTGAGCGAGTGACCGAAAAAAAATCACCAAAACTATTTTTTTTTCAGGTAGTTACGTTCGTGGGATTGAGTTCTCGATTTTTGCTGTGAATCACCTTGAATATATTTACAACATATATTTTTTTCCATAAAAATCGGTCCAGTAGACCCTGAGAAAAAATCTTCACCAAAAATACTAGTTGTATTTTTATCTTTGTTCCTAGTGCAGTCACAGGGTTGAAATTTGGTGTGAGTTTGTAACCCATCAGACGCAACTTTTGGCCAAAATTTGGAACGAATACGCGTGGGGGCCACTCACCCCTACCTTAGCCGGCATGGCCTTTGAGTTTTTCCACATTTAAATTTAATCATTATTTCGCGCATTGAGAGTTTATGTTTTCCTTTATCTTCAATCATTTTCACTTTTTCGGATACGCTTTAGCCATCTTTATTCCGTAAATTCAGAACGCTGCCTATGAAAGATCAGCTTCAGAACTTAAACTAATTAAGATTTTACAGTGCAATAGTTATTTGTAAGACAGGTACAGTATCTGTATTTCGCACTATGGGTGTGCAGCGAGGCCGAAAGAAAATTTCAGGTATAGATAGAATCTCTGTTTTACCCGGCGGCAGGAATTATTCATTATTGTTTTTTTTTTTTTGGCTAATGGGAATTTAATGAAGTGGAAACATTTATTTCTCTCTCTGTCTTTCCGCTTTATATTTTTTTTTTCATGAATTGTGTAGGAATATCCTTCCGTTTCCGCGTTGGACATATTCCGTTTTGTGCAAAATAAATACACGTAAAATTACTATTATTTCGCCGGAACCAATAAATTTGTTCACATTGGACAGATTTCCGCATCATTTACGTTCCGGATTAAACAAGTTTTACTGTACTTCAAAATCACATTTAAAGTGGTTAGAACTTGTTTTGAGAGCACGCCTTAGCATAGTTGTTTAAGGCTACAAGTTGCGTGCTCGATTCCGATTAAGTCGGGAGATTTTAAACTGGCTTAAACCTTCTGGCGGTATCATTGCCCTGGGATCGATTCAGCCTCTCAACGAAATGAGTACCAGTCTTATGTTCTAGGGGTCTTTATAGACAGTGTCACGCAGGACTGGCGGAACCTCAATCTCTTACTAAGGCCTGTAGTGGGATGATGTTAACTTTACTTTTAGAAGTTGTAACAATTAGATATAGTAATAATAACTTATTTTCTTTTCTTCAATTAAATCTCTTTCTTTATAGGCACTTTTACGTGACACACGCCACACGGCCCCTCAGAGACACGCTTGTCAGCAGAGGATAATAATAATGATGTTGCTGAATAATCATTTATAATCAATACTAATAAAATGCATTGTTAAATTAAATTATAGAGAAACTTGTAAGAAAACAAAAAGCGGAGAACCGATATAAATAAAATAAAACTAGAAAGAAGAAAGAAAAGCGGATATATATTAATAATACATGGATTACACTAACTTACACAGGCCACGAAACCATAAAATTGGCAAAAACATTAAGAAAAGTAAATAAAAAACATAAACATAGCCTACAAAACTAATAATAAATTAAATAATGTAATAAGTAACAAAATAGAAAAACATAATAAATTTAATGGCAAGGATGTATATAAATTAACATGCAAAGACTGTGACAAGTTCTATACAGGTAGAACGAAAAGAAGCTTCAACATAAGATTTAAAGAACATCGTAACGATTTCGTATACGCAAATGGAAAGTCTTAATTACGCTAAGCACATAATAAACGCCGGCCATAGAATGAACTCAATAGAAGACACCCTTACAATAGTACACAAAGAGGGAAATCCAACTAGAATCAACCTATTGGAAGACCTGGAAATTATCAAGGAAATAGACAACAAGCTTTTAATAAATGAAAGCACTCCCAGACTAAACAACCCACTATACAATATCGTCAGGAAGAAGCTTTAGTCACGACAAAGCCACATTAGGACCAGCAGCATCAAACATCATACTGGATGCTGTAGCGAAGAATGAACTGCTGAAACATGGGACGGATGTCCTGAAAGGCCTACAGGCATAAAGATTACATATTTTAAAAGTTGAGGACGACGGATTTTACCTAAGAAGGTATTTTAACTTATTTTATTTTATAAATCATTTATAAGTCGATAAATATCTCAGTTTACGCACACTCGATTTGTATTTCTTTAGGTCAATGACTCGACATCTTCCTGACTTTCGTAAATAGTTTTAAAAATGTTTGATATCTAATTCGTGATTGATGATAATGGTATGCGGTGGAAAGTAAAAGTCGCAGAGAAACGGAAACAGGTTTTTTTTATAGTCTCTTGCATCCTTAGATATCATTTATGATGCCTGTGGCGTTTATTTTATTTTTTTCTTTCTCTCACTGTGGTCGGTTGTATCATATTCAATACCTTTCAGAGCTTCATTTTTTTTTTTCAACTGCAGTCTTTAGAGGCAGCATCAATTAAAAGTCCACAGCTATGGTCTCGAGGTAGCGTGCTGCCTTGTCGCGTAGGGGCCCCGGGTTCGATTCCCGGTCGGGACAGGTTCCTGGGTGAGGTTTTTTTGGGGTTTTTCCTCACCTGTAAGACAGATGTCAGGAAGCTTGGGGCCCAACGGTCCCCGAAAATCATCCGGCCATCATCAGCATCATCCTTCACCGGTGTGGAAAGCAACGGGAAGCTTCCACACCTAAAATTCCCTAGTAAAACTGCAAAGCATAGCATGCAAATGCTATGATTGCAGTTAAAGACCTGCCCTCGGGCAGAATTACTATGGATGGATGGATCAATTAAAATGTTAAAGTTATCATATGATACCTTGTATAAAACTCCGTTAAATGTCTTCCCTAAAATATTTGTTCTTGAAAATTTATTATTTTGGCTCCTATGGATCCATTAAACGTGAAAATAAAATTATAATTGACAAAATCTCAATTCAGAACCCCAACAACCCTAAGTCCCAATTTAAGCGTTGGGAATTCGCTTTTTTCACCCCTGCAGATTTTGCATTACCCAGGGGTCATGACAAGTATATACATGCATTAGACTTTGTAGGAATAAATGGTATTTCTCAGTGGCGGAGCGTGGAATTTCGACAAGTGTTTGCCGTCGTTTTGCTTACAGTAATATGGATATAATATTGTACGTATTATATTATTTCTAATAAGTAAATTAACTTCTAAAAAGAACGATATGCAATGTTAGGAGTATCAAATATAATAAACTTCTATATGTATATGGCTTAGGAAATCAAAGGGTGTAATTGGACATATTAATAGTTAATATACTTCTTCTTCTTCACTTCCTGGTTTAGGCATTAGTTGCCTGTTCCGTCATCACTAATAGATCTAAGACCATCTTTTAGCCTATATAGTAGATCTGCAGTTCTTCACTGATATCCTCGTTTGTTATCTGGTCCATTCTAGTGCATCCTTTTACTCTTCTTAAAAATTTCATCTCGGCTGCTTGGATTTTACTTTCATATTTGGTAATGATAATCCAAGATTCACTCCCATACAAAAGGACAGGGACTGCCATTGTTTTATAAAATTTTGATTTTGTTTGTTTATGGGCTTTATTATCCAGTGTTCTATTTATTGTGCCACAAATAGCTTGAAACTGATGAGTTTTATTTTCAATATCTTTATCATATCAATAGCTGATATCGCATCCTAAATATTTAAAGTGGAATACTTGTTCAATAATTTCGTCTGTAATTATTATTTTTGCACGCAGAGTGTTTTTTCCACAAAATGCCATTACTTTTGTTTTATTTACTGAAATTTTAAAATTATAATCACTACATATTGCACTTAGTTTGTAAGCAGCCAATTTTAATAGATCTTCATCATGGAGTAGTAAGACTAAATCATCGGCGAAAATTAAGTTATTAATACTCGTGTCATTGTTCAATCTAAGGCATTTGTCCATTATAATTTTCCATTGTTTCACACTGTCGTAATATATATATTAATTAAAGGAGTGGGCGATAGGCCAATTAAAATATAAATGCATGATTTTAAAACACATATATTCGTCTCCAATTTCACCTGGTTTCTAGAGATTAAAAGTGAGCTTTATACGTCGGTAGCCTCGTCTTCTATTAAAGATACTAAGGGTGAGATCTCTTGTTTTATTTTATTGAATAAAGTAGCGGATATAAGACATATTAAGTCGTTTTGAACATCATATGATGTGCCAACGAACACAGTAGAAATTTCCAAATCGTTTCTTAATTTATCATCTATAGTGCAACGATTCAATACAATTACGCCCTACCTCTTTTGTTAGATATAGAGTTTTCTACATGACCCCTAAATGGTAGCTCTTTTTTCGGCTAAAGCCTAGTTTCCATTTTGACAAGTTCCAGGCACATGACGCGCAACATGTGCCGGGACATGTAGCGCGTCATTGTTTCTGTTTCCAATTTCCTGCAGAATCTGCGACATTAGTTTAGAGGTTTCGAGAGCAAGACTACAGTTTCAGTTTATACAGTGAATCGGATACAGAGCTATCCAGTGTTTCTTGAGGTTCAAATATTTGAGCGATATGGACAACTCATCTACTTCAGCTTTTGTGGTAATGGCAGACGCATAGTATGAACTCTAAAAAAAAAAATAGTTTTCTAGCGAGAAGACATTCGGAAAGGGTTGCTCTTTTCTGTTTTAGTTTTTTCCCTGAAGTATTGAGACCTCATTGAGCGAAGTTTCTTCTCAACTTCTTGAAGAGTAAATTCCATACCATCAGAAACCCGTTGCAAAGCGTCGTTTCTATTGTTACAGTTCTTATGGCTTGAATTTGTTATATTCCACAGCACTGTCTCCTGTTCATGTAGTTAAATAAGTTTCTCCGCTTTACATTTAGACCACTCCATCACAAACACCACTGAAAATACCACAACCACAAACGAGAACGTTTGAACTTAATACTCGCAGCGCAGGGTCTGGGTGACAGCGAATATAGATTGTACTGCGCATGCGCGTGTCCTTGGTATATGTTACAGCAGTCTGTTTCCATTTTCTGTGGCACATGTTGACAGCCGCAGTCGCTTGGCACATCTTTGTTCCCGGCACTTGTGCCGTAACAAGATGCATGACTGTTTCCATTTCAACAAATTCGGGGCACATGACTCTCAAACATGTTACGGGACAAATTTGTAGTAGTAATGGAAACGAGCCTTAAGAAAGAACAACAGCGTCTATTAGGCAGCTAACAATTCTGTACTTGTTTGCTGTAAAAGTTTAGTTATGATTATACGTATTAATTTTTAATAGTCCGGCTTCGAGACTCTTCAATTCTACTGGCCAAACTTATGCAGCGTTATTTTACAGTTAACATGGACTTCAGATAGTTCATGTCGTTTTTCAGTATTTACATCAGAAAACCCCCTTTTTGTCCAAACATTTTCTCTGTCGAAAATAAGAGGCAGGGCTAACAGTAAAGGGAACATGACTTTCTGCAGCCATACCAACCTTCATGTTCGTCATTAAACGACGCACTTACGTTTTTGTTTGACTTATAATGCTATTTAAATTAGGAGTTGGTTTATAACTTTTTCTTTTTAAGTAAGCTTCTGCAGGAAAAAGGATGACTTAAAAAGTATTTAATAACTCAAGCACATTCCCATCATCATCATCATCCTGCCAGGTATCAGTCCTAGAAGAACTGTTACGGCCTGAGAAAGCGGTTTTCGTGTCATCTTTTCATAGGTCGACCAAGTGACCGTTTCCCATTTGGACAGTAGTTCATTATTGCCTTGGGGATCCAGGATCTAGCCATTCTTGAGACATGTTCCTTCCAGTTTAGCTGATATATGGAGATGCAGTCCATTATTGGTGACACATTAAGTTCTTGAAGGATTTCTACATTTTTCTTTCGATCCCATTTGGTGTAGCCAGCTGTTTGGCGCATAAACTTCATCTCACAAGCTGTTAGTCTGCTTTCATCTCTCATCCTTATAGTCCACGCTTCACTCCCATAACATAGGACTGGTCGAGCCATTACTTTATAAAGATGAGTACGAGTTGATCTTTGCACTAATGAAGGTTTTAAAACTCTAATAATGATTCTCATTGATTTGTTGAATTTCACAATTTTCTCTGATAAATCCAAATTTTCAACAATCAACAAAAGAGAGTTTATATCCTAAATAAGTAAACTCATTAACTCTCTCTAAAATTTTGTTATTTAAACAAATTTTGCTTGATATTGGGGATTTTCCACAAAAGGCCATTATTTTAGTTTTATTGGTAGATATTTCCATTGAATATTTCTGGGCTATCAAATTTAAATTATGTACTGACCATTGTAAATCATCTTCAGATGTTGCTGGTAAAACAAGGTCATCTGCAAACATTATTATATCTAATTTTAAATTTCTATTGATAGTGATACTTCCGTGTTTTGTTTCTCTAAAGTCTTTTACAACGGCATTCATATATATGTTAAAAAGTAGAGGGGAGAGGCCACAACCTTGTCTTCCTCTCCCATGATAATATTTATTTAGTGGTTTAATTAGTGTATTTGATACGCTCAGAAGCACTACGTGTACATAGGACTTACTCGGAGCAACCGAAACCTCGCTGTTAGCCGTTTCCAGAATGCTAAAAGGGCAGCTACGAGAGTAGCATTGGGCAGTCTTGTACTCGGCTTGAAATGCAGCACGATGTACTACCGATCAGCTTGAATGCGCCTGCGCAAAAAATTCTCAAGATCTCGTTTCATGTTAGCCTCAGGACGACGGCGAACACTGTGGGGATTTAAACACATTGAAGCACATTGTATAGTATTACCGTATACAGGGTGTTAAAAAAGTACATTTACATTGTTTAAGGGATGATAGAGGAAGTAAAAATAGACACTTTTTTATCTGACAAAACTTTGGCATATGCACCATTTTGCCGCTAGATGGTCTTACGGGTAGATGGCTTGACTTCCGTCACAACACGCACCGATTAGTTCTGTTTGTGATGCAGTGTCTGCAACAAGTTGAAAGGGTCATCACGGTTCAACGAAGGCTTGCTATGATAAGTACAGTAAGTACGTTTGCATTTACTATCCATTCTCCTGGCTCAGCAGATCTGCAATGTTGAAACATGTTTACGTTTGTACTACATGGCGGCGGTTTCCATTTATTGTAGTGCACTGTACACAACTGAAACATCATAGATGGCTGAGTACATTCTAAACGAGCTTACAGACGTGCATCTTCTGTATGGGGAGACACATGGAAATAGCTGTGCAGCACGGCTCCTTTACGCAGAAAGTTTTCCGATGAGGAGGTTACCATCTCATGTTCTGTTTCAACGAATTGATGCCCGTATGCGTGAAACTGGACCCGTGCGACCAACCAGACGAGAAGCTGGGAGGCCTCGCAGTGTGCGACGTGTTGCGTTTGAGGACAGCGTGTTACAATTGTTAGAAGAAACTCCTAGCACCAGTACACGATCCGTAGGTAGGACACGCAACACTATTTATGTCAAGGTGTGGAACGTCCTGCATGAAATGCGGCTGCACCCATACCATTTGCAGAGGGTGCAGCACTTGACAGCGGATGACTTTCCCCGGCGCATGAACTTTTGCCAATGGTTTGTGCAGCAAATGGTTGCTACCCCTGACTTCCCAACCATTGTTTTGTACACAGATGAGGTGTTTTTCACAAGGGAATGAATTTTCCACACCAGTCGTGTTTGGGACTTTGAATATCCGCATGCATAGTTCATGGGTCGATATCAACACCGATTCAGTGTAAATACTTGGGCTAGGATTGTGCACAACCATCTGGTAGGGCCTTTTCTGTTGCCTAACACTCTCCGTGGTGGTAATTATTTGGTTTTTGTACGAGACGTCCTACCACAATTGTTAGAAAATATTCCATTGAACATCAGGGAACGAATATGGTTTCAGCATGACGGTGCCCCTCTACACTTTAATCGTCGTGTCAGGAACAATTTGCATGCTACTACACGACAACATTAACATTCGATGCGGAAAATTTTAGAACTAAAAGAATGTGGTAAGGGTGAGTAAGGGGTGGAGGTAGTAGATCCTTGTCTTAGGTTGCAGTGACAGTGTTTACTTTCCGCTAGTTGTGTATAGTCAATTGTTAGTGACATTGTCAAGTGTGAAAGTTAGACCTTATATTCACAGTAAAGACCGTGAAATTATTAAGAAAGTTATCGAGTTTTGCGATGAGAAAATAAAGGGGGAATTGAAAATTCCTATCCTGAAAGCAACAAAACGTGCGGCAGAAGCTACCGGCAAAGCAGAGGCCAAATATGCAAGATGAGGAAGATATTGTAAAACCTGCTAAATAAATAAATAATAACTTACTGGCACTATCAAACCTGTAGGTTTATGGCCGCACGGACATGAGCTCTCCATATATCCTTATCCTGAGCTAATACTTTCCAATCATTCCCTGTATAATCTACTTTTCTCAAATCATATTTATTGTTATTCTCCCACCTCATTCTTGGTCTACCAACTGGGCGTTTTCCCTTTGGTTTTCCTACAAGAAAATTCAATGCACGTGTTTCATTCCCCATTTGTGCCACATATCTTGCCCATCGCAGTCTACGAGACTTAACCGTTCTTATTATATCTGGCTTCCTATAAAGACCATGTAGTTCACTGTTATGCAAGTCTTCTCCATTCACCTGTCTGTTCAACTCTCTTTGGTCCAAAACGTTTCCTAAGAACTTTATTCTGAAATACTCGTAATCTCCTTTCCTCCCTTAAAGTAAGAGTCTTGTTTCTCATCCATATAATATAACTGGTAGAATAATACTTTTATATGTTTTCAGTTTAACATTTTTTGAAAGGAGTTGGGACGTCAAGAGTATCTGTAATGAGTAATAGCACGTTATTTTCATAATCGAACCTATGATTAATTTCTTTGTGCTTCTCATTCCAATTTGTGAATATTGTTCCTAGGATGACAATAATAATAATAATAATAATCCATAGTAATTCTGCCCGAGGGCTAGTCTTTCACTGCAATCATAGCATTTTCATGCTATGCTTTGCAGCTTTATTAGGAAATTATAGGTGTGGTAGCTTCCCGTTGCTTTCCACATCGGCGAAGGATGATGATGATGGCCGGATGACTTTCGGGGACCATTGGGCCCTAAGCTTCCTGACATTTGTCTTACAGGTGAGGAAAGACCCCGAAATAACCTCACCCAGGAGTCTCCCGACCGGGAATTGATCCCGGGCCCGCTGCGTGACAAGGCAGCACGCTACCTCAAGACCGCAGAATTATAACAGTAATAATAATAATAATAATCTCTCCATTTTAACTTGAAACAAATACAATAAATGAAAACCTAATGCTCCAGTAATGTTTATTTTCCTACAACATTTAAGTCTGACAAACAATACCTAGAAATCAGTACCGGTACTGATATAATTTCTTTGAACGTCTCATTAACCAGAAACCCGTAGACATACAAATTCCGATGATCTTTAATTAACTTCATCTCCTATTTCAAATAGACCTAGCACTATATTTTGACACTGATTATACCACTTGTCCAGTCATTCGCTCATACTAACGGTGGAAGGAGACACTTTCCCCTCTTCACCACTAGCGCCATTTGCTTCCCACCCACCGGCTATAAAAGTAAATGCGGTCGTGTATTACATTCCCCAATCGTTGGATTGGGGCACGCCGTAGCGTAGTGGTTAAGGCACTGCGCTACAAGCCGGAGGATCGAGGGTTCAAGTCCCGTTGGGGGTCAGAATTTTTAAACTGACCCAAACCCTCTGGCGGCACTATAACGGAAATGAGTACCAGACGCTTGTTCTGGGGGTAAAGGCGGCCGTCACGCAGGGCTGACATAAAGTGCCGATTGTCTAGAAAAAGTGGGAGCCTTAACCTCCTACTACCCCAAGGGCCTCCGGGCCTGTTGTGGGATCACTTTACTTTACTTTAATAGTTGGATTGGCAGGGGCCACCTCGACCACCGGACCTAACTCCCCTGCTTTTTTTGGGAGAAATGAAATGTCATGTGTATGAGACACCTATCGATATGGCAGAAGTGTTAGTTGCTCGCGTTGTTCAGGCTGCACATGTTATCCGATACAATGTTGGCCTTTTTTTAACGTTGCAGACAGTCCATAGTGCATAGACACCATTTGTGCAATGCCTTCAATGGACGGCAGTTTGAACACCATCTCTAAAACAATTGGTCTCGTTCCTTAATAGTACGAAAAAAAATTGGATTTTTTTTTTCAATTAAAACTTACGTACACAATAAATGGCGTATATTCCAAAGTTTTGGCGGATGAAAAAATTGACTTAAGAACATCATAATATTATATCCCATATCTTCTTATACTCATTTCATTAAACATTATATTATGTAGCAATCTTAAATTTTAGCACCTAAAAATCTGCTCCCTACTAATACATAATTTACTTTATTACATAGTAGAAATTTCACTTACTTACTTACTCACTGGCACTATCGAACTCGTAGGTTCACGGCCGCATGGACATAAGATCTCCATACATCCCTATCCTGAGCTAATGCTTTCCAATCATTCCCTGTATAATCTAATTCCCTCAAATCATAGTTAATGTTATTCTCCCACCTCATTCTTGGTCTACCAACTGGGCGTTTTCCCTCTGGCTTTCCTGCAAGAAGCTTCCATGCAAGTCTTTTATTCCACATACTTGCAACATGTCCTGCCCATCGCAGTCTACGAGACTTAACTGTTCTTATTATATCAGGCTTCCTATAAAGATCATGTAGTTCATTGTTATGTAGTCTTCTCCATTCACCCGTCTGTTCATCTCTCTTTGGTCCAAAAATTTTCCTAAGTACTTTATTCTCAAATCTCCTTTCCTCCCTTAAAGCAAGAGTTCATGTTTCACACCCATATAATATAACTGGTAGAATAATAGTTTTGTATATTTTCAGTAGAAATTTCACTATAGACTTTATTGTAACATATATTTCATACATTATGTAAAAGAGGCATAATAATAAATTAAGGTTAATCAAATAAGGTTACAGTGGTGATAAGTAGAAATAAGAAAGACTGTAAAGTAAATCTTATGAATAAAGAATTAGAACTAGAATTTTTTTAAAATATTTGGTGTGAATTTTAGTTAAAAGTGGAAAAATTGCAGATGAAATAAATTCCAGATTATTGAGAACAGGTATCACGCTCTAAATAGAGGATTTCTTGAAAAAACTGAAATAATTCAGAAAATAAAAATGACATTTTTATCTCAACATAGGCTCTATATCCCAACACTACAGAAGTGAAGACTGGATATTGAAAAATAAAAAATACAAACAGCAGCAATTAAATATGTATGCAAGGTTGTTGAGAAAATAAGGAGTGAAGTTAGAAATTAAACAATAAGAACATTAAATAATTTTTTTAATACAGGATTTGAACTCAAGACGTCTTATGCATTGACACACGAACCATTGTGCTCTCCAGGTATCGCAATTTAAACACAATTTTTTTCTCTCTTATATAATCCGCTCTTCCTCATAGCAGTGAACCATAATTTACAATGGAATTGGATTGCTTCTTATGCAATAAGACTTTATTATGGGATTATTAATACTACTTTATATTATATACTCAGGTTGATCAATAAATCTTTTTTTTAAGAAAGAAATTTGGAATGCCTGAATAGCACATTGGTTAGTGTTCCAGAGTTTAAAACTGGAGGTCTTAGTTCAAATTCCAGTTCACACAACAATTATTCTTAATAAGAATTAAATGAATTGTGAATTCTTCATACCTCATGTTTTTTAACACAGAACTTCAGTACCAGAAAAAATATCATTCCCATCTTCAGCTGTTTTTACGACTGTCAATTTTTCATTATGCTGGTAATTTTCTAAACTGTAAGATGGGAATGATATTTTTCCTGATACTGCAGTATTGTGTTAAAAAACATAGATGTATGAGTTAAGAAGAATTCATGATTCATTTCATTCTTATTAAGAAATCCTCATAATGTAAAAATTCCCAAATGTATTATATTAAAAATTATTCTCTTCTTCTTCTTCTTCTTCCTTCCAAGTATTAGGCCAAGGCCTGTTATGATCCTATAGAAAATTTTCCCTCTAGCGTTTCATAGGACGGCCCAGTGATCTTCGTCCTCTTGGTATATAATTATAAACAGCTTTGGGGATCCGATTTGAACTCATTCTTTTTAGATGGTGTTTCCAATTTAGTTGGTACTGTTTAATATATTCCAAAATTGGCGTAGTCTTCAATTCTTTTAAGATATCGGTGTTCCTTTTCCGATCCCATCTGGTGTAACCCGCTGTTCTGCGCATGAATCTCATTTCACAAGCCGTTATTCTGCTTTCATGTTGTCTGTTCTCTCTTCAACTCTTATATCAGTCAACCTAAGCATATTAATATACTTATAATAATCCCATCAAAAAGTTTTCTTGAATAAGAAGCAACCCAATGGATCACTGCAGCGATTATATGAGAGAAAAAAATGTGTTTGAATAAAGATGCCTGGATAGCACAATGGTTAATAAACCAGTGTGTAAAACTGGAGGTTTTCGGTTCAAATACTGGTTCAGGCAAAAATTGTTCTCTTCAAAAAATGATTTATCACTCAACCTGAGTATATAAATTTACATATAAAATCACTATATTGGATGAATATGTATAGGTCTATCTTGGTAGATAATATGGAAATTCACTCCTCAGTTATAACACTATTTTTTTTCTATCATATTGGATATTTTGAAGGAAAGGGATAGGTACAAAGACAACTAGGAATTTATTTAGAGTAAGAAAACACAAAATCTCATGCTTCTTTCAAAAGTGAAGAGACAGATAATCACATCCTATGTAAAATCAGAAATCTCTCTGGCCAGTCAGCTAGTACTGGGCATTTAAACATGGAGATCTCCATAGCCCATCACCAATGTGTTAACAATTGACTATTACAAAGATAAATACCAACTAGATAGTATAACTGTCACAGGATTGATGATCGGGGCAAGAGGTACTATACCAGCATTCTTAGCCAAATTTTGGAATTCCTTAGATTTGGACAGGGTGTATCTTTCTAAAATTGCCATCGCTGCCATTAGAGGATCAATTTCAATTTTAAGAAACCATATTTACAACATTTCTACTTTATAGTATGTATACTTCAATTAGGCCTACAATTTGAATTTTTTTTAAAAATGTATTTACAAAATATATTTTATCAATTCCAAAAATTATCTGTATCACTTTGTCCTTGAGGCAATCCTCTAATGAGGAAAGTTGTATATAATAATAAATTATATCTGGTTTCTCATGATCATGTAACTCACTTTTATATAAGCCTTCTCTGTTCACCTATCTCTTTGTCTCTCCTTACCCTAAACATTTTCCTAAAGGGCCTCCTGAGGCCTGTAGTGGGATCACTTTACTTTACTTAATCTTTATTCTCTGATACTCGTATTCTTTTCTCCTCCCTTAAAGTAAAAATACATGTTTTGCATCTATATAATATAACTGGAAAAAATAACAGTTTTATATAAGAATTTAAATTAATGTTTTTATTACCTCACCTCATATCCTTTTTCTTCTATACTGCAGTTTCGGAGCTTATCTCCATCGTCAGTAGCCTCTGGGCGACTGGTGTTATGTCGTTTCTTGGCGGTTTTCTTCTTACTTCTATTGGTGGACCGATGAACCTCTGGATCAGGTCAAAATTTGCGGGAGTTTCAAAATTCATGAGTTTATCTTTCTTGTTTTTTTGGATGTGGATTATTTTTCCCAGACTGTGAGTTCCTTTAATTTATCTGTGTAATTGATTAGGCTAGCTTCTGTTTCAATTAAATGTTTTTCAGACCAAGCATGGGCTGCTACAGCTGACTTGTCCACTTCACCCTTTTTTACATTTCTAAGGCATTCCTTCAATCTGGTTTTTAAATTTCTTTTTGTTTTTCCTATATAGATTTTGTTGCAATCCTGACATTTGATCTGATATATTCCTGATTTATATTCTTCTCCAATTTTTTCATTTTTGTTGGTTTTAATTATCTTGTTCAACCTTATTGGAAATTTTCTGGAACTTGTGGTGTTTTAAAGGATGGTAAGTGAATTTTTTAAATCTTATGTTCTCTTCTGTTTGTTTTTTAAGTGTGCTTTCATTAATTAGTTTTTGCCTTTTAAACTTATTTTCTTGTGTACCTTGTTTTCTTCATAACCATTTTCTATTGCCACTTTAATTATGTATTTTTTTCTTCTTCATATTTTTCTCGGTTCAGGGGTACATTCACCAATCTGTGTGTTAGACTATTGAATATAGCTTCTTTGTGAGTGAAATGGTTGAATCCTGATGCCTTAATGTAGTTATCTTTATGTGTGTTCTTTCTGTATATTCCAAATTCTATTTTGTTTTTTTCGTTTCTAGTTAGGTTTAGATCCAAAAATGAAATTTGTCTGTTAGTTTCATTTTCCATTGTGAATTTTACGGTTTTGCTCTGAAGGTTCAGGAGTTTTAAGGCATCTTCTATTTGTTCATGGTTTACAATGGCTATTATATCGTCAACATATCTGCGCCAAAATTTGAAAAGTAATGGGTGTCCCCCTGTTATTTTCTGTTTGAAACTACCCATGAATAAATTGGCCAGAAAGGGAGATAGGGGGTTCCCCATGGAAAGTCCAAAATTTTGTTTGTAGTATTTCCCATTGTATGTGAAAAACATTTGTTCGATGCACAATGTTTTATATAATTTTTGTTTAATGTTTTTTGAGAGAATTTTGGATGGGAGGAATCCCTGTAATGCGTAATAGTATTAATACTTTTTCAGGAATTTACACCATGAGGTATTAATTATTATGAGTTAGTTATTTTGACTCGCCACATATTTTTTTTTATATTCTGCAGACTACTGTTTTGTTGCACCTATGCAACATTGTCAATGCATTCTAACTGTTGTATTTGCGGTTGTCATCCTGTAGGTTGATTTATGCTTCCTCTATTGGCTGGCCAATGAACTTCCAAATCAATTTTTATTTGTTTTCCTTGGGAATTTCAAAATTCATACTTTTCTCCTTATTCTTGTGGATGTAAATTTACTCCCAAATTGTGAGTTCCTTAGATTTATCTAACTGTTTCAGTAAACTGAGGTATTGTTTATTTAGGTAAACTTGTATCACTAATTTATATATTAAATTTGGGAATTTTTAACATTATGAGGTTCAATTAATAAGAATTAAATGAATCGTGATTTCTTCTTACCTCATACTTCTATGTTTTTTTAAACACAGCACTGCAGTATCGGCGACCCATTGTCACTATCGTCAGCTGTTTTCACGACTGTCAATTTTTTCTTTTGCCGGTTATTATCCAAACTGCCATCTGGTGTTCTTTTGAATGAATCATTTTTTAAACTGCCATCTGTTGTATTTTTTAAGAACTTTTGAATTAAGCTCGGTACGTCTGGAATCTCGAAGTTTATGGTTATAGTATGGTTTTTTTTAATATATATTTTTTCCCAAACTGTTAAAATCCAAAGGTTTAGATAGATGTTTCAAAAGTTTTGCTTCAGAGCATCAAACCATATCTTAATACTGGTCTTGCAAGAGCCTTATAAAGCCGTAATATGGTGTTCTGTACTAAAGATGGTTTCATTATACTGTTAATTATCCCTGTCGTTTTTGTAAGATTTGTGATTTTCTTTGATATATTAGCTTCATCTTGAAATGTTAAATTATAACCCAAATAATTAAATTCATTTACTCGTTCTAAAATTTCATCATCCAAAACAATTTTGCTAGGTATAGGGTATTTCCCACAAAAGGCCATCACTTTAGTTTTCTTTGTATTGATTTCCATATTATACCTTTTTGCAATTATATTAAAATTGTGTATAGAATACTGTAAATCTGTTTCTGTTGGAGCTGTTTCGAGGGTTTGTTGATAAATATACCGTCAAACACAAGAAATGTTTAATATTTTGGCAAATTTTTGGCCCTATGCACGACTGAAAGATATCAACTGATCTAAACCAAAATAAAACACAATGTTTATAGGCTCTATTTGAAGACGTTACCCCAACTTTTACATTACAAAAACATCTAATTAAAAAATAAAGAAATAATTGCAAAAATGAAGTTTCTTTCATATTTTGTCATATTTTAGACCCTTTGCACAGCCGGAAGATAACCGATTTTGATAATTTTTTCTTTTCTTTTGTCTATATAATTCACAACTTTTCCATGCTATTACAACTTCGAAATAAAAAAATTACTTTTTTTCTGCCCACCCTAATGTCCACAAAAGCTGCATGTTCAAATGCAGTTCCATTAGAACTTATAGCATAAGTATACAATGGATTCATGTCATCAGCTAGGCTGGATACACGTAATGAAGAAGAACTTAATACACAAAAGTAATAATCCATCAGTTACACTAAAAATCAATTATACGTATTGAGGTATCAATATGCATCAATGATACTGAAATTCTGATTACAAGATGATACAGTGTTGACATAGGTAATTCAGGATAACATACGAGGGTGAATCAAATATAAACCGGAATTATTGTTTACAATTTTATTGAATTAACAAAAAAATATAAAACCACCATCTCATTTTTCTACATAGTCTCCTGCATTTCCAACACACCTTTGCCATTGAGTTGGCAACTTTTTGATGCCGTCCTTGAAGAATGAGGGATGACGTGTAGTCAGCCAGTTGCACACAAACTCCTCTACCGCTGCATTGTCACCAAACCGCCTTCCTCCCAGGTCTTCTTTCAGTGGACCAAACAAATGGTAGTCACAGGGTGACAAATCTGGACTGTAAGGAGGATGTTCCAGAGGTGTCCAATGCATTTTCGTCAATTTTTTTTTTGTTCCTGGCTGAGGAGCCGAGGAACCCACCTGGCAGACAATTTTTGGAATTTGAGTTCATCACAGATGATGGCTTGAACACTTCCAAAGCTTATTCCAACGTGTGAAGCAATTTCAGAAATTGTTACGTGCCGATCCTCCTCAATAAGGTCCTGTACAGCATGAATGTTGTCTGCAGTGATGCTTGTTCGTTGCCGTCTTTGGTGGGGCTCATTTTCCACTGAATTCCGGCCTGCTAAATTTTTTTTGCGCCAATCATACACCTGCGTCTTCGAAAGGGTTGCTTCCCCGAACTGCGCATGGAGCCTTCTCAAAATTTCAGAAGGTTTAGTGCCTTCTTTCACCAAAAACTTAATAATAATGCATTGTGCAAGATACGTGTGTACCTCTTGCTCGCTCATGGCATACTGAACCAAGCGGCTGCTCTTTGGAGTGCGACACATCAAGATCCCTACTCCAGACACTCCCACCAACTTCCCCTCCAAACCGCAATCTTTGCAGTTTGCTACCAGAGCCTCCAGATACAAATTCCGATTTATATTTGATCCACCCTCGTAGTTTGACATTCAAATGATCTAATTTAATCAGAAAATTGTGATATTGCACATTAATTGGCAGTAGTCTTTACTTCTTCATCTTTAGATGAATATATCATATCATGTAATAATTGTTGAACTTTGAGTTTAAAAATTCCTTTGTCTTTTTGGTTAAGTAACTTGACATCTGGAATAATACTCCTGAAAAACATTTCATCAGGATCAGCACCTGCAAGTTGGTCATAATGATGACAACATGTCTGTGATGGAAGAACATACTCGTTGTTACTATCGGCTCCAGACTTCTGAAACTCAATAGGTTTAGCTTGCGATGCATTGTCTAATTTAATTTTCTTCAGAGAATTTTTATTTTCTGTGTGTTCATCACCTTGTTCTGATTCTGCCTCACTCTCATAGTACAGATATTCTGCGATACCATCTTCAGAATTTGGTATACCTTCACACATTTCAAATTCTTCTGTTAAGTTATTATAAGTCATATAGTTGTTTCCATTACTTGTGAATGATTTGTAATCATTGATTGTTATAACACTATCTGTGTCATCAATTTCTACATCAGGTCCATATCGTGGTTGAATCCTGTAAGAAGCATAACAAAATGTTATTATTTTCTGTATTTGTTCTTTTTAAAACAGTTAAGACTCTTAAACTGTGATGGGAAGAACATGTGGCACAAATGGGGCATGGCAATTTCTTGTAGGAAAGCACTCTGTAGGTAGGGTAAAAAATGAGGCAAGAGAATAACATTAACCATTATTTGAGAGAGGTAAATTATACAGGAATAGGGATAAGAAGGCATGGGGTTCGATTGTGCCTGTGAGTTAGTTAATTTATTCTATTTAATTTGCTAGTATATAATAACATTAAAATGTTTTCTTCTTTTATATCATAAATTAAATATGCTTCCATGCTTGAAGAACACAAAGTATGAGGTGAGATACAACTCACTTTTTATCTTCTTATTTATCTCAGTTTAACCTCTCAGCTTATAAATACTTTTTTCACTCGGGCATTACATTGGCCCAACCTGTCGGAGAGGGATTGTAAATTGTGGACCACATACACTTTTTTGGTGCACTAGGACATGGAGCATTTCCCCGAATGCATGATCAGCTGAATGTCAGGGCCTCATCTGAGACATTACAACATTAAGACAAAACACACATCTATATTAAACATGGCTAATATGATAATGGTGATTATGATGGCCAGATGATGTTCGGAAACTATTTGGGACATACAGTTTCCTGACATTTGTCTTACAGGTGAGGAAAACCCCCCCCCCAAAAAAAAACATAACAATTTTAAATTAAAATTATTTCTCATAAAATTAGATATCCTCCTTGCCATCACACTGGACCCACTGCATACAAGGCAGTGACACTACCCCAAGACTACAGAGATGGATTAAAATATGTTTGTAAATTTTAAGTATTTATTATTGTGTTATGGAGGTACACCATTGCATAGTTGATTAAGGGAACTCACTATAAACCAGAGGATCCCAGGTTGAAGTCCCAGTGGGGTCAAGATTTTTAAAATCTTAAACCTTCTGGCAGTAAAGATGACTATCATCTCGTGCCAATTATCTAGAAAGGTGGAAGTCAGGCATTCTGAGGCCTCTTGTGAGATCACTTTATTTTTTTATTATTGTATTATGAATACATTTATGTTTATTTAGAATGAAAAAAAAGACTTTATCTTCTTACTTATGGTATAGATGCTGTAACATAAAAAATAATGTTACATCTAGAATCTTTGGTTGTATCTAGTATATTTCCACTATTGTATTTTCATAATTTTCTTGTAGAAGTTTGCTTATTTTAACATCAATGACATTTCCTCCTCATACAATTCTTGCATTAAATTAAAATTAATTAATATATCTCAGCATTAAATTACAGTGTAACTTGGATAAATAAAATGTTCAAAATTCAAAATCAAGGGTAATTCAAATATTTCTATTGGTCCCTTGAATTTTATATTAAAGCAATGTAAAAAAATTGCATGTAAGTTGAATGTCATCTTGGTTAATTCAAAGTTTTTTTATATATTAAAACAAATTAAGATATTACACTTAGTCTAAGTGTTTCTGTAAGAGATTGAACCAAAGTTTGGCTTTCCCCAATTACATCCACTACTGTTCCAAACTTATACCTTCTACCTGCTACCCTATTCAGTTCTCAGGAATGGAATGCTAACTTTTCCCTGCCTCCACATTGGCCAATCTGCTAAAGTTACTGTTACAACACTTGCCCCTTCAGATGTCACTTGACATTCCAGCTATAGTATATTGCAAATCAGTGTCACTATATATTTTAGTAAACCGAGTATTCAATATAAGACTTTACAGTCATTCGAGAAGTCAAAAAGAATTTGAAGAAAAAATCAGAAATTGCGAAATAATGTGGGATACCACCAAACACTTTATCAAGTCAAATGACTCAAGTCAAAATGGAAAGAATTAGAAAAGAGTGAGACAACCGGAAAAATTCTGATGAGTACATGTTAAAGTTGTTCAAATAAGCACAGAATAAAAACATTCCTTTAAGTGGTCTCCTTGTGAGAAAGCTGAATGATTCCCTGCAAGTTCAAGGCTGGCACCGGTTTGAAAGGATAGTTTTTAAAGAAAGAAATGGTATTTCTTTTAAGTGTGTGCAAGTGTGAATCAGGATGCAGCAAATTCTTAGAAAGAGGATGTTTTGAAAATCACATCAACATTGATGAAACCAAGTTTGCTTTTTGTTAGCTTTCAAGGGAGATCATTGGTGTGAGGAGAAGAACAGTAAAGAGTGAGTCACATTACTGGTAGGGGCTAACATGGGTGGAAGTGAAAAGCAACCTTTTATAACATTATAATATTAAGCTTTTTTACTGACAAACCCTGGCATAAGTTAATTAATGAAATTTAGAAAAAAAATCCATCAAGAAAATATAATAAAATTTCCCTAGCACCATTTAACTTGACAATTGAAGAAAAAATCCAGTCAGGCTAGTTGGTCCCAGATTTGAATTGTGGTTTCCTAAATACAAGTCTGAAATGCTACTGTCTAAGTCTCAGTACACTTCATGTTTGCCTTGACTCAAAATGAAAAGAAACTTACGTTTTTAGGTGGGGTATTAAAAATGTCATCATATGAGCCCAAGGCCATTTTATTTTCTTTTTTTTATTTGAATTTGCTTGCTGGTTTATTATCCGTCTGTAAACACATCTTAAACTGGTCCATTTATCTCTGCATGCAGTTGCTGAAATAGATAATAGTATATTGTAAAATATTATATTAAAACAATTATTTATTAAACAAGTACCACACTAGAAGATGGGGTTTTATTATCCGTCTGTAAACACATCTTAAACTGGTCCATTTATCTCTGCATGCAGTTGCTGAAATAGATAATAGTATATTGTAAAATATTATATTAAAACAATTATTTATTAAACAAGTACCACACTAGAAGATGGGGTTTTTATTATCCGTCTATAAACACATCTTAAACTGGTCCATTTATCTCTGCATGCAGTTGCTGAAATAGATAATAGTATATTGTAAAATATTATATTAAAACAATTATTTATTAAACAAGTACCACACTAGAAGATGGGGTTTTTATTATCCGTCTGTAAACACATCTTAAACTGGTCCATTTATCTCTGCATGCAGTTGCTGAAATAGATAATAGTATATTGTAAAATATTATATTAAAACAATTATTTATTAAACAAGTACCACACTAGAAGATGGGTTTTTATTATCCGTCTATAAACACATCTTAAACTGGTCCATTTATCTCTGCATGCAGTTGCTGAAATAGATAATAGTATATTGTAAAATATTATATTAAAACAATTATTTATTAAACAAGTACCACACTAGAAGATGGGGTTTTTATTATCCGTCTGTAAACACATCTTAAACTGGTCCATTTATCTCTGCATGCAGTTGCTGAAATAGATAATAGTATATTGTAAAATATTATATTAAAACAATTATTTATTAAACAAGTACCACACTAGAAGATGGGGTTTTTATTATCCGTCTGTAAACACATCTTAAACTGGTCCATTTATCTCTGCATGCAGTTGCTGAAATAGATAATAGTATATTGTAAAATATTATATTAAAACAATTATTTATTAAACAAGTACCACACTAGAAGATGGGGTTTTTATTACTTGGAAAGTGATTACCAACATTTTTATGAGAATATTAAGTGTAACAACATAAATTTTGTATTTACTGTATACTTAAAATTATTCACAGGGGTCCCCATCTAGGGGATATGTGGAGGGCGACCACAAGGTGCCCAAGCTGAGCAAAACATTGCTTCCATTTACTTGTATTTTGCTCCTTACTTTTATCTTTAACCAATTTGGTATTTATTCCTTTTCTAGTACCAGATCCCTGTTTTTACTTTCCTATCCAGTCTCCCTTGACTGACCTCTTGTTTTCTTTGACCCTGATGGTATTAGAATATTTGAGGCCGAAAGGTTCATTTCTGTCTTTCCTATATCTCTTTCTTTTAACCTCGTGGACACTCACCTTGAATGCCCACATACGCTGCAAGTTCAAATGCAGCCCCATTGCAACTTATAGCATAAGTATCCGATGGACTCGTGTCATCAGCTATGGCTGGATACACGTTATAAAGAAGAAGAAAAGATAGAATTTTTCTTACTTCAATTTTATACTAAGTACACTGTCTATTGTGTGTATTAATGCGGGGCGTTGTCTGTTGTCTATATTCACTGTATAAGCTTTGTCTATTGTTGTCTGCATTTATCTTCCTTGTACAAATTTAATGAGCATCGATTTGGATATTCTTTACAGCTATCAATCAGTGAATATTTGCAACGGACCACTAGTTACTAACTATATCAATGGTTATTAAAACTTATCAGAAAATATTTGTGCTAGTAACATGGTTATCATTATGTTCATTTACATTTCTGATACAGCTAATTTGCCAACATGTTTATTCAGGTTAGGTAAGTTAGATTAGATAGGTACTCAGCAATCTTCATCTTTTTGTTTGCAGTGTTTTCATAAACGATTATAAACATACTCCAACAACAATCTGTCATATATTCAATTTTTTATGTCAACTTCTCATTCAGTTTTCAAGCATTTTCTGGTTAAAAAAAAAGATGCTATTATATGCCAGGAGTCCATTTATACTCATTTTACTTCATTAAATGAGAAAATGGTAAAGTTAGTACAGCAGATTAGTTTCCAGTTTATTGGAAAACCTGGTGCACCATAAGGAGTTGGCTATTCTGTTTGAACAGTGCTAATATAAGTGGACTTCTGGCATAGAATCCTCCCCCCAAAAAAATATATATGAATTGCTATATGATTCACATACTGCTACAATTATTTTTGTGGTGTTTTGTTTTTTATTTGAATTTATATATGCTTAGAAAAAAAAGAATGACCGGCTTCAAAACGCAGAGTCCCTATTATGACCCACTGTGCATACTCAAAGAGTTAAAGCTATGGTTCACGAGGTAACGCATTGTTAAATGTTTTAAATATGCAGTATTTGGTTTTAATCATTTTAAATAGTTAAAGAATAATGAAGGAGTGTTTGACAATATTACCCAAATTGCGACATTTTGAATAAAGTTCAACTCTTGTGCACATTGTAAAAGTAAACAAGACAACTATGGTTTAGATGATTAGTATCCGATATTCGAGTAGCGTAGATCGTTAAACCAATTATGAGAAAATGAAATATATATGACAGCCAGGCTTCAAATCCCTCGACAGTGATTTTTTTATTTGTATGTCTGCAAAATACATCCTAAATTTCATTCAACCCAAGTAATCTATGTCCACTTTACACTATTTTAAGTAATATTCCTGCCTTTGTAAACTCTATAACACCACCTATTTAGCTACTGGTATAAATTTAATTGTGTGTGCATTATCACGTTTTAATAATAATGCTATAAACTTTTGTGATAAAAGATAGTATAGCTTCAAATATTTATTTATTTATTTATTCATTCATTTATTACATACTAGTGAGAAAAAAGTTTCACCCTTCAATTAAAATACTTTGTTTATATAGATCAAGTCCAGTCTAATAATAGCCCATAGATGATGTACAATGATAATAATAATTTTTATTAAGGATTTTCTCTACATTACAATAGTTATCCTTCAGTCCAATTGTATTTTGCTCTGCCACAGATTTCTATTCTCAGCATCTTCTTTGAGATCTCTGCTGAACATGTTTCTTCTCACTTCATCCATCCATTGTTCCCTGAGTTTCCCCATCCTCCTGCCTTCAGCATTCCTATTCTGCATCATTCTTGGGATTCTATTATTCTCCAACCTCTTCAGATGTCCATACCATTTCAATCTTCGTTCTTCTATTATTTATATAATATTATGTTTAACATTCATTATTTCTCTAATTTTTTGGTTCCAAATGTTCTCCTTTCTTGATGCCCTTCACCAAAAATCCATATGTTATCCTCTGTCATCAATAATGTTTTTTTTTTGCTTGCTGTCTACCTAAAGTCCAGGTCTCTGCACCATACAACATAACACTTTGTACTAATGATTTAAATATCAATGTCAGTTTTATTTGTAACATTTCTACTCAATATCACCGAATTTAGCATTCCAATGACTTTTCTTCCTTCACTAATTCTTTTCTCAATTTCACTACAACTATTCCCATCTGATTCTAAAATTGATCATCCTAAATATTTGAAATTTTCAACTTTGTTAATTTCTACATTTTCACATTGTAATTTCTCTTCATTCTCTAGTTCTGTCGTGAGATATTCAGTTTTCTTAATATATATATATATATATTTAATCCCCATTTCCTGTATTCCTCAATTAATTTCCTTGAAATGTATGATGCATCTTCCATGTCTGAGTAATCACCACTTCGTCGTCTGCAAATAATAGGTGGTGTAACACATATTGTTGATTAATTGGAATTCCCATGGTTTACATTTTCTATTCCAATTTCTTAGGCAAACTTCTCTAAATTTTTAAATAATAAATAATAGTTTTAAAAAACTAAAACAACACGCTTTATTAGAAAACCGAACTCAAAAATGAAAAATAATTTTAATTTCCAACACGCTTGGGATAAATTTAAAGTGGTCAACAAAAAAATCATCTCCAACACATATAGAATAAAACTAGAATTATCAACAAAAAGAAAATAATTTTACCATCAAAAGCATGGGGTGCTCTATATCAATTAATATATTTGATAATAAACAGATATTGGTAAAAGTAAAGTCTGTAAGAAGAAAATGTAAAAATCATAAAAAGCACCCCACACTTTTGATGGTAAAATTATTTTCTTTTTGTTGATAATTCTAGTTTTATTCTATATGTCTTGGAGATGATTTTTTTGTTGACCACTTTAAATGTATCCCAAGCATGTTGGAAATTAAAATTATTTTTCATTTTCAAGTTCGGTTTTCTAATAAAGCATGTTGTTTTAGTCTTTTAAAACTATTATTTATCTTTTTGTTTTTTAGTTTTAATATTTTACAGAATAAGATAAGAATGTAAATATCTTTAAATTCCATACTATTGTAGTATGAGCTAAAAGTATTACTCTTGTAAAAAAAAATCCTCCCCAGCCGGATTCGAACCAGCGACCTATGGATTACTGAAATTATATACCACTAGTTCACCGCTCTACCAACTAAGCTCTTACAACGATTGACTAAAAAGTCAAGTCCGTAACCTGTTATACCAGTTTTAATTGTTTTGATTTTCTGATGATTCTGGCCAGGAATTTAGAAATGAAATATGAAATTATTGTAGTGTCATGGGTTCTCTACAAGTATACAAAGTTTCAAGTTGATCCAATGGGAAAAATGCGTAGAAAGATTCAGTTACATAGATAGATATAGGTCAAGCTAATATAAAGCGTGTAAAAATGGTGACACACAGCAGCTTTGTAGTATAAATATATACTTTGGTATACTTTGATAGTATAAATTTCTCTAGATAACTTACTTCCCATTTTCATTTGGCATCTATTTCCTGAATATATTGGTTCTAACATTTTTATTGTTTTTTCATCTATTATTGCTTCTTATAGTGCTGCTGTAATAGTTTTCTTGGGACACTATTGTATGCCTTTCCCAATCTATGAACATCAATCCTACATTTCATGATATATTCTTATTAATAATAATAATAATTATTATTATTATTATTATAAAATAGTAATACTTCTAAATAGTTAGTTCATTTTTTAAGAGTGGACAGACAGAATAAAATAGAAAGCATTGTAACAATTAAAAAAATTTAACCTCATCGGGAATCAAATGTGTGACCTCTTGGATATAAAGCAAGCATTAAGGCACTGAGCTAAGCACTCACTGGCTTGCTGTGCATAAAATAATTAATTTCTTTGGAGGATGGGGAACGTATTGTGCAATTAGTTTACCCGTGTGAATCGCACGTTAAAACTTGAAATGTTTGTGATCGAGAGTCCACTCATTTTTTTTTTTTGCTACGTGTAGGCCTACAGTGATATATGGCTTAAAATATCCGCTGACTTTTTTAACAAAATCTGAAATGAAGAGGGTGATATGGAACAAGAAAGTGAAATTCTAACACAAAATTTGGATACTGTCAGCGAAATGTAGGCAACTGCATGATACAACGGACCACAGGTTGCGAACTATACGGTCTCGGGTTGGTTACCGAATTCCCGAAATGTATTCTCAAATTCTACTGTCTGAGCTAACTCATAAAATTTATACACAAATTATCCAGTAATGTGTAAAATTTTGGGCGCCGTGGTAGCCAACAATATATTTACCCACTATATTTATTACGCACTTAAACACTACTTAAATGCAACAAATATTCATAAAATTGTGTATTATTTAGCCCCGGAATGTAATTATATTTAACTCGTGAATTAGAAAAAAAGTGTAAGTAAATATTTTGTATTGTACAACCCCACCAAATTTTAAATCTTGGCGTTAATTCTAGATCAGCTAAATGTAGAAATAAGAAATTATAACTTTTACAATGGACTAAAAATGGCATGGTAACTAGATATTAAAGTGAAATAATTGCAGTCCTCTACTATTATAAACATTTTATAAAATATTAGATCCAATCTAATGTATGGTTACATCGACAATCTAATTTGAATGTGGTGCTTAAATTAGTTTCGTCTTCTACAAACATAAGAACACTAGTCGCTTGAGACAAAACGAAGCTTACGTGTTTTATTGAGCTGTCTTGCGATATCAGTCCACAATGCCCACACGATATCTCGATTTGTATAATCCTCATTTGCTACATCGTACAATGCTTCTCTTTCCTGAACTAATTTCAATAATAACTCTGTTTCCGTCTCATTCCAAGACACCATATTATTCAAGTATATCTGCGAAACATATTTATATTCCAATTTGGATTAGGTCTTGTAAGATCAGCTGTTCATTTTTTTCCAATACCATAGAGAAATACTGTAAGCAAAGTTGCACGTGCCATCTAGTGCTGTTATTTAAAAATACAATCGATAGTTTCTGAATGAATGTATTTTTATGGAAACCCTTAAACCAGAGATAACCCACTATAGCCTTATGCTGTGGTTTATCTACGACGCAACGCGCCAGCGCAAAAATTGCTCCCCATATATTCAAATGGATGTGGTTTATCTACAACGCAAATTGCTGGCGCAAAAAAATTTGCGCTGACATGTCGCGTCGTGTTTTGGAATCTCTTGAATCCAGGACGCAATTTGCCAGCGCAAACAAAGAATATAGAAGATATTACCCATACTCATTGGTGTAATTGCTAATGCTACGGTTTATTATACAGCGTGTCGCGCCCGACGTGACGCGAATTCGCGTTTCGCTCGGCGTGATGCTGGTTCCACATGGAGCGCATACGCTACAGCGCATATGTTTATGGAATTGTCGCCAGATGGCACCACATATATGGAAAATCAAAATGACCAACGTTCATAATAAATTTCCAAATGTGTTTACAAAAACTAATGTATACAAACCTGTCCCTGCATAACCTAATAAAATAAATTACTTACATACTATTTAGTAAACTGTAAACTAATTTGATGTACACTAAACTGGCCCATCGGAATCTAACAAAATGAAGTGATTGAATATTTATTTCTTAAAATATGGTTTGGAATTAAATGCAAATGTTGGTAATTCACACATATGTCCTGCCATCTGGTGGATCTAATTTTATGAGCGTTCATGTATGCCAACTTCAATTCTAATAAAGAACTTTGAAAATTAAATTGAGAGGAAAAGTCATAATTTGTGTACATTGATAAACATATTAAAATTCTTCATAAAAAAAGTTTCAAGTGTCGTTGCAAAACGATTAAAATAGTTCGAAATATTTGTAAAGACAGAAAAAAGTACCTAAGCAACAGCATCATATGAATGTTGTATGGAAAATCATAGAATAAATTATTCTTTAGTTCTTAAATAAACATATGGTTGATGAATATACCAAATTTTAGAATACTTCAGATTTTCGCCTGAGCAGTTTTATCAGGTTTTGAATTTAATAGAAGACGAAATTTATGCACATCCATAATATCCCCGAGATACAATATTTACAGCTTTTATTTATCTCTTGACTAAGTTCAAGCCACAATAATTTTTTCTGTACATCTCTGTACTCCTTCATGCTCATATTGTAAAAAACATGTATAGATCTCGATGATTTGCAACAAAACTGTCTAACTTTCGTCGTTAAAATTGGAAAGTTATAAAACAAGTATTGTATTTCCGACATTTTGTTAACAAATCTTAGTTTGTTTTTAGCAATTACACCAATGAGTATGGGTATATTCTTCTATATTCTTTGTTTGCGCTGGCAAATTGCGTCCTGGATTCAAGAGATTCCAAAACACGACGCGACATGTCAGCGCAAATTTTTTTGCGCCAGCAATTTGCGTTGTAGATAAACCACATCCATTTGAATATATGGGGAGCAATTTTTGCGCTGGCGCGTTGCGTCGTAGATAAACCACAGCATAAAAACAAACTAAGATTTGTTAACAAAATGTCGGAAATACAGTACTTGTTTTATAACTTTCCAATTTTAACGACGAAAGTTAGACAGTTTTGTTGCAAATCATCGAGATCTATACATGTTTTTTACAATATGAGCATGAAGGAGTACAGAGATGTACAGAAAAAAATTATTGTGGCTTGAACTTAGTCAAGAGATAAATAAAAGCTGTAAATATTGTATCTCGGGGATATTATGGATGTGCATAAATTTCGTCTTCTATTAAATTCAAAACCTGATAAAACTGCTCAGGCGAAAATCTGAAGTATTCTAAAATTTGGTATATTCATCAACCATATGTTTATTTAAGAACTAAAGAATAATTTATTCTATGATTTTCCATACAACATTCATATGATGCTGTTGCTCTAGGTACTTTTTCTGTCTTTACAAATATTTCGAACTATTTTAATCGTTTTGCAACGACACTTGAAACTTTTTTTATGAAGAATTTTAATATGTTTATCAATGTACACAAATTATGACTTTTCCTCTCAATTTATTTTCAAAGTTCTTTATTAGAATTGAAGTTGGCATACATGAACGCTCATAAAATTAGATCCACCAGATGGCAGGACATATGTGTGAATTACCAACATTTGCATTTAATTCCAAACCATATTTTAAGAAATAAATATTCAATCACTTCATTTTGTTAGATTCCGATGGGCCAGTTTAGTGTACATCAAATTAGTTTACAGTTTACTAAATAGTATGTAAGTAATTTATTTTATTAGGTTATGCAGGGACAGGTTTGTATACATTAGTTTTTGTAAACACATTTGGAAATTTATTATGAACGTTGGTCATTTTGATTTTCCATATATGTGGTGCCATCTGGCGACAATTCCATAAACATATGCGCTGTAGCGTATGCGCTCCTGCATAATGCTACGGTTTATTATACAGCGTGTCGCGCCCGACGTGACGCGAATTCGCGTTTCGCTCGGCGTGATGCTGGTTCAGCATGCAGCGCATACGTTACAGCGCATATGTTTATGGAATTCTCGCCAGATGGCACCACATATATGGAAAATCAAAATGACCAACGTTCATAATAAATTTCCAAATGTGTTTACAAAAACTAATGTATACAAACCTGTCCCTGCATAACCTAATGAAATAAATTACATACATACTATTTAGTAAACTATAAATTAATCTGATGTACACTAAACTGACCCATCGGAATCTAACAAAATGAAGCGATTGAACATTTATTTCTTAAAATATGGTTTGGAATTAAATGCAAATGTTGGTCATTCACACATGTCCTGCCATCTGGTGGATTTAATTTTACGAGCGTTCACTTATGCCAACTTGAATTCTAATAAAGAACTTTGAAAATAAATTGAGAGGAAAAATCATAATTTGTGTACATAGATAAACATATTAAAATTCTTCATTAAAAAAGTTTCAAGTGTGTGTCGTTGCAAAACGATTAAAATAATTCGAAATATTAGTAAAGACAGAAAAAGTAACAGCTTTTATTTATCTCTTGACTAAGTTCAAGCCACAATAACTTTTTTCTGTACATCTCTGTACTCCTTCATGCTCATATTGTATAAAACATATATAGAACTCGATGATTTGCAACAAAACTATCTAACTTTCGTCGTTAAAATTGGAAAGTTATGAAACAAGTACTGTATTTCCGACATTTTGTTATAAAATCTTAGTTTGTTTTTAGCAATTACACCAATGGGTACGGGTAATATCTTCTATATTCTTTGTTTGCGCTGGCAAATTGCGTCCTGGATTCAAGAGATTCCAAAACACGACGCGACATGTCAACGCAAATTTTTTTGCGCCAGCAATTTGCGTTGTAGATAAACCACTTCCATTTAAATACATGGGGAGCAATTTTTGCGCTGGCGCGTTGCGTCGTAGATAAACCACAGCATTATGCTACGGTTTATTATTCAGCGAGTCGCGCCCGACGTGACGCGAATTCGCGTTTCGCTCGGCGTGATGCTGGTTCAGCATGGAGCGCATACGTTACAGCGCATATGTTTATGGAATTGTCGCCAGATGGAACCACATATATGGAAAGTCAAAATGACCAACGTTAATAATAAATTTCCAAATGTGTTTACAAAAACTAATGTATACAAACCTGTCCCTGCATAGCGTAATAAAATAAATTACATACATACTATTTAGTAAACTATAAACTAATCTGATGTACACTAAACTGACCCATCGGAATCTAACAAAATGAAGTGATTGAACATTTATTTCTTAAAATACGGTTTGGAATTAAATGCAAATGTTGGTCATTCATACATATGTCCTGCCATCTGGTGGATTTAATTTTATGAGCGTTCACGTATGCCAACTTCAATTCTAATAAAGAAATTCGAAAATAAATTGAGAGGAAAAGTCATAATTTGTGTATACAGATAAACATATTAAAATTCTTAATAAAAAAGTTTTAAGAATCGTTGCAAAACGTTTAAAATAGTACGAAATATTAGAAAAGATAGAAAAAGTACATAGAGCAACAGTACCATATGAATGTTGTATGGAAAATTATAGAATGAAGTATTCTTTAGTTCTTGAATAAACATATGGTTGATGAAAATACCAAATTTTAGAATACTTCAGATTTTTGCCTGAGCAGTTTTATCAGGTTTTGAATTTAATAGAAGACGAAATTTATGTACATCCATAATATCCCCAAGATACAATACAATATTTACAGCTTTTATTTATCTCTTGACTAAGTTCAAGCCACAATAACTTTTTTTTCTGTACATCTCTGTACTCCTTCATGCTCATATTGTATAGAACATGATGATTTGCAACAAAACTATCTAACTTTCGTCGTTAAAATTGCAAAGTTATACAGAAGTACTGTATTTCCGATATTTTGTTATGAAATCTGAGTTTGTTTTTAGCAATTACACCAATGAGTACGGGTAATATCTTCTATATTCTTTGTTTGCGCTGGCAAATTGCGTCCTGGATTCAAGTGATTCCAATACACGACGCGACATGTCAACGCAAAATTTTTCGCGCCAGCAATTTGCGTTGTAGATAAACTACCTGCATTTAAATACATGGGGAGCAATTTTTGCGCTGGCGCGTTGCGTCGTTGATAAACCAAATGCCTAGAGACGAGAACCATACCAGAACAATGGACAAGGGCTACCCTGAAAATGCTGTATAAAGGTAAAGGAAACACGGGTAACATGAACTCATACAGAGGCGTTGTACTGAAGAACACCCTGTTCAAAATCTTTATGAAGATACTTACAAACAGATTGATGGACATCACAAAATTAAACATCCCAGAAAACCAATTCGGATTTATGCTACGGTTTATTATACAGCGTGTCGCGCCCGACGTGACGCGAATTCGCGTATCGCTCGGCGTGATGCTGGTTCCACATGGAGCGCATACGCTACAGCGCATATGTTTATGGAATTGTCGCCAGATGGCACCACATATATGGAAAATCAAAATGACCAACGTTCATAATGAATTTCCAAATGTGTTTACAAAAACTAATGTATACAAACCTGTCCCTGCATAATCTAATAAAATAAATTACTTACATACTATTTAGTAAACTGTAAACTAATCTGATGTACACTAAACTGACCGATCGGAATCTAACAAAATGAAGTGATTGAATATTTATTTCTTAAAATATGGTTTGGAATTAAATGCAAATGTTGGTAATTCACACATGTCCTGCCATCTGGTGGATTTAATTTTATGAGCGTTCACGTATGCCAACTTCAATTCTAATAAAGAACTTTGAAAATAAATTGAGAGGAAAAGTCATAATTTGTGTACATTGATAAACATATTAAAATTCTTCATAAAAAAAGTTTCAAGTGTCGTTGCAAAACGATTAAAATAGTTCGAAATATTAGTAAAGACAGAAAAAGTACCTAGAGCAACAGCATCATATGAATGTTGTATGGAAAATCATAGAATAAATTATTCTTTAGTTCTTAAATAAACATATGGTTGATGAATATACCAAATTTTAGAATACTTCAGATTTTCGCCTGAGCAGTTTTATCAGGTTTTGAATTTAATAGAAGACGAAATTTATGCACATCCATAATATCCCCGAGATACAATATTTACAGCTTTTATTTATCTCTTGACCTCTCTTGACTAAGTTCAAGCCACAATAATTTTTTTCTGTACATCTCTGTACTCCTTCATGCTCATATTGTAAAAAACATGTATAGATCTCGATGATTTGCAACAAAACTGTCTAACTTTCGTCGTTAAAATTGGAAAGTTATAAAACAAGTACTGTATTTCCGACATTTTGTTAACAAATCTTAGTTTGTTTTTAGCAATTACACCAATGAGTATGGGTAATATCTTCTATATTCTTTGTTTGCGCTGGCAAATTGCGTCCTGGATTCAAGAGATTCCAAAACACGACGCGACATGTCATCGCAAATTTTTTTGCGCCAGCAATTTGCGTTGTAGATAAACCACCTTCATTTAAATACATGGGGAGCAATTTTTGCGCTGGCGCGTTGCGTCGTAGATAAACCACAGCATTAGGAAAGGAAAATCCACTCCGCAAGCAGCATCCGCATTATTATATGAGATAGAAGCAGCCCTCAACAGACCGAAAGGGAAATACTACGTGGTCTTCATAGATTATGAAAAAGCGTTCGATTAAATAAACAGAAAAAAACTACTCACGAAGATGAGGGACATGATTAGAAACGAGCACCCCACTGTTAGAATAGTACACGACGTAATGAGGCGAAACTGGTTACAAATAACAGATGAGGTTGCGGCATCAGACGAGGTTATGCAAACTAATGGGATACTACAAGGAGACCCCATCAGCCCGCTACTATTTAACATAATGACGGCTGACATTGGGAAAGCAACAAACGGGACCACGCTGGTAATGTATGCGGACGACATGGCCATTGTGGGGCAGAAAACAAAGAAGAATTGCAAAAAGCCATAGATGGGATACAACGATGGGCTATGGAAAATGAGTTCAAGATAAACAGCAACAAGACCGTACAAATGGTTTTCAAGAAAGGAGGAAGAACAGCAGCAAGTGATAATCTAAAACTAGGAGAAAAACCGATAAGAATGGTCAACAAATTCAGATATTTAGGCATAACACTGCAGCCAACAACAAAGTCTTTCAGCGCACATGTGCAGGAGAGAGCAGCAGCATTTATAAGATATATGTGCAGTATCAAAGACATCACATCGTTAAAATTAGTCACAGCCATGAAATTATTCGCATCAGTGATCACCCCGATCGTCACCTACGGGATAGAACTGATATGGGAGAAACTATCGACCAGCGATTTGGAGAGGTTAGAAAAAGTAAAACCAAGATTCATCAAAAAGGAATTAGGTGCAAGCAAATACACACCAAATATAATGGCCTATATGCTAGCCAGAGAAACCTTCTTCCTAGAGGACCAGAGGCAAAGGATACTACTGCCAGCAACGGAGCCACCCCAGGCCAACGCAAATGGAAGAGAGTGATGCCAGGCCTAGTTTTTTCTGCCAACGCTTGGAGGCGCTTCAGTCGCTATGTCGAAAAGCAAATTCGTCTGTAGTGACAGTGCAGCCAACAGACTCCCTGAATTAAATATTTTTTTAATTATTTGAAATGAGCTGACCTACACTTAATTTAAGGTTAAGGCACTGAGCTACAAGCCGGAGGGTCGAGGGTTCAAGTCCCGTTGGGTTCAGGATTTTTAAATTGACCCAAACCCTCTGGCGGCACTATGGCCCCGGGGTCGACTCAGCCTCTAACGGAAATGAGTACCAGACTCTTGTTCTGGGGTAAAGGCGGCCGTCACGCAGGGCTGACATAAAGGGTCGATTGTCTAGAAAAAGTGGGAGCCCTAACCTTCTACTACCCCAAGTGTCTCCGGGCCTATCGTGGGATCAATTTACTTTACTATGAGGTTTTATTTAATAATAATTACTCAAATTTTACAGCTTGCCTCATACTTTTGTAAAACAGAGGACCAGTTTCGAAAGAAGTTTCCCTTTCGAAATTAGTCCTGAGTTTTTCAATAATATGAGGTGAGCTGTAAAATCTGATTGATTAATATTATTCCAGGCATTATTTAAAATCTGGTATTACAAACGCCGAAAGTGACGACTGAGCCACCGGGGTCAACACTGATTAGTTATACTTTTATCGATAGATGTCGCAAAGTGTTTTGCCGATAATACAGTAAGCTGTAATTGGTTAGTGTTTTCTGCCAATGCTTGAGGTCTCTGGAGTCTAGGCATCACTGAATAACATTGGCGCTGGTCATCAGAGTAGATCAGAGTTTATTAATTAATATATGTGCAATTTATTTGGTTAGATGTTACAGCAAGTTAGTATACATCCATGTTTAATAAAAACATATGGATATTAATTGCGAAGATGATTATTAATATTTCACAGATATGTGGTTCCATAAGCATATGTGCATGCGCACTATTATTCTGTAGAACTTCAAAAAATGCATTGGTAAAGTTATTCTACAGTTTTTTCCGAATTTAAGGATACAGTTTTCATTATGTGACAGAAAATTTTCTAAATCCAAAGTAGACTACATGCACCACTAAATAAAAGTGGATACAATTTAGAAAGACACGATGCAGTCAACATACATAGCTCATTACCAACTACAGAAGAAATGCCTCGATATTGAAGTCTTAAAAATAAAAACTAGCTGAAATACAAATAATAACTCTAACCTTAGTTTTGTCTTAGCTAGGAGTTTGATCATGTATTAATCCATCTATAGTAATTCTGCCCGAGGGCAGGTCTTTCACTACAATCATAGCATTTTCATGCAATACTTTCCAGCTTTACTAAGGAATTATAGGTGCGATAGCTTCCCATTGCTTTCCACACCGGTGAAGGATGATGATGATGATAAGTATAAGGATGATGATGATAAGTATAAGGATGATGATGATGGCCGGATGATTTTCAGGGACCGTTGGGCCCTAAGCTTCCTGACATTTGTCTTACAAGTGAGGAAAAACCCCGAAAAAAACTCACCCAGTAGCCTGTCCCAACCGGGAATCTAACCCGGGCCCACTGCGTGACAAGGCAGCATGCTACCTTGAGACCACAGCGGTGGACTGATCATATCAACGGTAGGCAATGAAAACCTCATAACTCCATCATCATTGAAAGCCACATAACTCCAGTTGCCAGCACAGAAATATGTGATGCATATATATATAACTTTCACAAGGAAAAAAGCACTATGAGGTTTAATTTAATTCATGTGATGCATAACCTGTTGAGAACATGGACTTCAAATTTATTAATAACATGACTTGTATTCTGTAGTAAAATATTTAGGAACTATTGCTTATCAATTTTCATAATTATTTAAAACAGTTATTTGTTTCTCCTGTAAAATTTACCAAAATGGAGTTACGAGGTTTTCATTGCCCACCATCGATATATAGTATAGAAAATTTAAACTTAAAAGTTATATGTTAGCTGCAATGGAAATTATTATAGGAACTTTGGAATTTTATGTGGCTGCATTGGAACATCATTATTGCTTGAAAAACAACATGACTCTAAAATCAATTGGAAATAAATAGATAATTATGAATTGTAAAGAAGAGAATTAGAATAATTGTTAGAAAAACTTTAAAATACTAATATTATTTAAAACAAAACCATAAGAGTACAATTGACACAATTGTGCAGGCTATTTTGGGGTATTTTTAAAGTTGCCACATACATTTTTTTTTTCAGACTCTACAGTAGGTGCAGTGAGGTTCTCCTTCAAGAACATTGACAACAAATTTATTGCAAGAACATACCAGTACATTATAGACTATACAGAAATGTGCTTGTGATTTAGTAAAAAACAAATTAATTATGTTAATATTGTGTTACATAAATTTGAATTTATCGTTACATCTATCTTGTTGAGAACTTTCTACACCTTTTATACTTGTTTAATATGTGCAAAAAAAATCTTATGGTAATTACTAAGAGAACCTAACTGTTCAGACAACTGAGCCTTTTATCAAAAATAATTTGACCTGACCTTTGACTATTCAGTGATTTCTTGGTAATAATGTGAAGATAGGCATTGATGTTAGAATTAAAAAATGTTTAAGACTAAAAAAATTCAAACTATTTGGTTTCTTGTCACATGTAGATGTTGGGACAACAGTTGGCTGATAGGCCAATGGCGTTCTCAGTCGAAAATATACATTGAATTTCTTCTATAATGAACTGTTAGATTTCCTAAGTAAAAAGTAAAGGTAAGTGATTCCATTAATGGATTCGGAAGGCTTATGAGATAATAGTAACTAAATATGCAAATAGACTATAATGTTACATAAAAAATAATTATGTATACTGTAGAATTATTGAATCTTGAACTATGTATGTGACTTCAGTGTGTACAGTAATTTCATTGAGAAAATTCTATTCCTCTTGAATAATGTACTTCCTACAGTGACCATAAAATGTATAAAATGTTTGTTTTTGAGAAATATTAATTCAAAACAATAAATGAATTAGTGTTATTATAAAATCAAATTAGTGTTATTTCGTTTTCAAAAACAAACTAATCGTGACAAGTCTGGTTAAGAGTTAATGTGCGCACATTCACATATAAACATGAAAAAACCGTTCAGATTAGAGAAATTATGCATAAGTTTCAGTTAGGATTTTTTTGCTACATTCTTCTAAACTTAAGGTATTTTTAAATTAAGTTATTTTTAAATGTTCATTATCTATAATTTTATGTTTTTTATTATGCCAGTAATTTTCACTCGTACTTAAATTACTTTGTTTTCTTAAAACACAAAAGAGCATATTACTACTCATTACACCAGGCTCGTCCAATGTTACTGCCATAGCATATACATTATCCAGATCCTGTTCAATACTTCCTATTAAAAATGACACAAGAAATGTTACTTTGTAAACAATTTTGCATTTTTAATTGTTATTTCTTTTGAAAAAGAATTACAAAAAAATTTGCCAATATTTTTCTTGTGTAACTTTTTCATTAACTTCCTAATAAATAGTGATCTGCTTTATCTACTTTTTTAATAAATGCTTAGGAAATAATGTAAATTATTTTAGTCAACTTTCTTAATGAATTCTGAAAGATAGAAAAAAAACTGAAAATAATTTATAGTTAAAGACATCTGAAAAGTTGGCAAATTCCTTGTAATTTTTTTCTGAAAAGGGTAAGAATTAAAACATGCGAACATTGTTTACAAAGTAGCATTACTTGTATTGAGCTTTCAATTTTATTTTTAAATGGATGGGAGTGTATAGGGTGCTTTCCATGTGACTGATCCACCGTGACTGAGCCAGCGAGGCTGGTTTGAAATTACGTCCCGGTCAAATTCAGATGATGTTAAATTGTTGTAAAAAATTAACACAGAGAGGCGCCTCTATCGGTTCTCTATGTAATAAATTCCCAAACGTGTTTATGAAAAAATGGATGTATACAAACCAGTCCCTGCATATCCTAATGAAATAAATTACATACATATTATTTAGTAAACTATAAACTAATCTGATGTACACTAAACTAACCCATTGGAACCTAACAAAATGAACTGATTGAACATTTATGTCTTAAAATATGTTTTGGAATTAAATGTAAATATTTGTCATCCACACATATCCTTCCATCTGGTGGATTAAATTTTATAAGCGTTTGCGCATGCGCACTCCAATCCTAAAGAACTTGAAAAAATCATTGAGAGGAAAAGTCATAATTTGTGTACATAGATAAACATATAATAATAATTCTTCATAAAAAGAAAGTTTGAAGTATCGTTACGAAACGTTTAAAATAGTACGAAATATTAAAAAGGACGGGACCTAGAGCAACAGCATCATATGAATGTTGTATGGAAAATAATTGAATTAATTGAACACATTATTTAAATAAACATATGGTTGATAATAATGCCAAATTTTAGAATACTTCAGATTTTTGCCAGACCAGTTTTATCAAGTTTAGAATTTTATAGAAGACGAAATTTATATACATCCATAATACCTCGAGACAGCGGCGGACCAGATATAAATAACAAACTAAATAAGTTTAATTATATAACAGGAACAGTCCACCGCTGTGGTCTCGAGGTAGCATGTGCTGCCTTGTCATGCAGAGGGCCCGGGTTAGATCCCCGCTTGGGACAAATTTCCTGGGTGAGGTTTTTTTGGGGGTTTTTCCTCACCTGTAAGACAAATGTCAGTATACTTTAGGGACCAAACGGTCTCCGAACATCATCTGGCCTTCATTATCATCAATATCATATTAACCTCATTAGATTAAGTTTAGCTTTAAGGCCTCTTCTGGTGCATCATTACCCATCGTCATCACCTATCATATCATTGGGACAGCATAACCCCGCCTTCCAGGTGCCCGAACCTCAGAAGTGGGTTCCAATACACCAATGCCAGGAGAGATTACCTGAAATGTCGAATGACAAACAGGTGGCATTGAACAAAAAAATAACAGGAACACTAAAAAGAACTTTGAAAAATAAAGCCAGGAAAGACACTATAATGAAATTATACAAACAATGTCAGTTCCTATTATTACTTATGGATCCAAAACATTGACAGTGACAACACAACAATCTGCCAGAATACAAGCTGCTGAAATGAAATTCCTCAGACCAATAGCAGGACATCAAAGAACTGACAAAAAAATACAACACAGAAATAAGATAACTAAAAGTAGAGGAATTAAATACAACAATAGTGAAATATAGGACAAACTGGAAACAACACTTAGGCTCGTATCTATGAATGCATTCTAGCGTAAAAGGTGTACTCAGCTGAGTAAGTTCCATCCAAAGAAGTTTTGCATATTCAAGAATCTGTTCATGCAATAATAATTGCCAATTCAAGTGGAAATTCCGTAAGCTAACCGGTACCTGGCGAGGTGACTGCGCTTTCAAGCGTGAAATTAAGCTTTTGTATATTTGTCTAAAATGTATATTTTTTTCTTAATTTCGTAAAATATTTGTCATTGCATGTTACGACTTATATGTCTCTTATTTTAAATAAATAATTTGTTAATATCATATGTTTCTTCAAATATGTCGTAAACATTTTGAGGTAGTTCTAATAATACATACAAAACTTGGTTAAAAATAATCTTTAATAATTAGATGAATGAATGATTTTTCTATTATTTTGTATGTAATTATAGTTAGTTATACATGAGTTTAAGCCTTATTAGCACTTTTGTTTGTTAAATAAATAATAATGAATTACATAACAGCATTTTTACTTAGTTTTTAATGGGACGATAACACGAATATCAAAGAATTAATAATCTATTTTTAAAATAAATCGGTATCAAATGGAAGTCTAAAATAATTATTTTTCTATTATTTCATAATGTAATTGTAGTAAGTTACACATGAGTTTAGGCCTTATTGCACTTTTGTTTGTCAAATAATTAAAAATGAAGTACATAAAAGTATTTTTACTTAAGTTTTAATGGGTGATAATACAAATATTTTATACTTTTTATTAAAATAAATAGGTATCAAACTGTAGTCTAAACTAACAATTTTGCTCATCATGGTAACAAAATGTATTTATAACGAGGATGGTACTCTGTGGTGATAATTTAACATATTTAAGAAATTTTACGATACATTAGTTTATGCCTATTTTTCAATTTTTTACAGACTTTCATAATATGTGTGTAACATCTCAAAAAACACAATTGACACACTGAGCCCCATATGGACAAAACTATACAACAAATGTATAGAACTAGGAAGAATTCCAGAACAATGGAGAAACTCAACGAAAAAAGTTATATACAAAGGAAAAGGGGATCCAAAAGACCCTAACAAATACAGGGGCATCACTCTTGAGAGCGTTCCCTTCAAGAACCTAACAAAAATGATAACAAATAGAGTAAGGGGAAAAATCGAAGAAACGCTCCCTGACAGGCAATTTGGATTCAGGAAAGAGAGATCAACTCAAACGACAGTGAAACTCCTCCTTCAAAACATAGAGGAAGCACTCAATAGAAAACAGAAGTTGTACACTGTCTTCGTAGATTTTACGAAAGCCTTCGATCTAATGGACAGAGGATTAATAATAAGCAAATTGAAAAGTATCCTAGGAGAGGAGAACGTGTGGACCCAAATCATTACATCAATAATGAAAGAAAATAGCATAGTTATATCAGATAGTCTCTCAAAATCAAAAACTATACTGCAGACAAAATGGGGTATTGCAAGGAGACCCATTGAGCCCACTGCTATTCATAATGGCAGCCAAAGAACTGGTAAGGAAATTAGAAGACATAGGAGAAGAAACTTTTGTATATGCATATGCAGACGACATCGTAATCGGATCAACGGATATAGGTAAACTTCAGAACGCCATAACAACTATGGAAGAATGGTGTAAAACCCACAGCTTCTATATAAACAAAGAAAAAATAGAAATGATGATGATCAGAAACGGAAGAAAGATCCCTGCCTCAACAGAAATAAAACTGGACAAAGATAACATCAAAATAGTAAAGGGGTTTAAATATCTAGGCATTACTTTACAACTCAGTGGAAGAAGCTTTGCAAAACATTTAGCAGAAAGATCAACGCAAACAATATTGGCAATAAATGATATACACAATATACAAACCCTAAGCCTGGAATCAGCGATGAAACTATTCAATGCAAAGATCCTCCCAATAATAACTTACAGGATAGAAATCATATGGCCACATCTTACAGAAGCTAATCTGAACACGCTGGAAAAAGTGAAAGCTACATACATAAAAAGAGCAATAGGAGTATAAAAAACGACAAGAAGCCGTCTAGTGTACCTAATGGCAAGGAGACTTTCCTTATGAGGACTTGAAAACAGCATACCTGCTACCAACCACAGAACCCTATGAACATGTGCTACAAAGACTACGCAGGAAAAGAGAGGAAGTATGGCCGGAATTCTTCAGCACATGAGCGATGATAGACAGGAATTGGACAGAAGCAAAATTCCAGATACGACACGTCTCACAAGACTAAGCATGCATGGATTCCACTACCTAATGTGTAGAGATAAAACATTCCATGACCTGAAGATGTCATGCATATGCGAAGTATGTGAACAGAAATGCAAAAGATATCACATCGAAACATGTACACAAAGAACAAAAAAAATTTGTGATTACGCAAGACAAAGTTAAAGTGTTAGTGATTGTTAGCTGTGTTATCACCTTTGCACATTTGTGCGCAATCCATTTATATGTAATATGTGTGTACATTTTGCAAAATGATCTATGGCAATTAATTTTGATAAAGAATCGTCATTCATGGGTTAATGATTGATAGGGGTATTTCATTATATCCCATTATTAAATAATCACAACATTACTAAAAAATCTGTCTTGTAGTCTAATATTTGTTATCATAGAGAGCCTAAACTTTTTTTTCCTTTGTGTTATAACTCTGTCAAATATTGCAATAAGATATACACTGCTCAAAACAATTAGAGGAACACTTGTAATAAATTGAATAAGTAATTGTTTTTAAAGCTGTGATGCTGAAAGTTGGACAATATGTAAATTGAATTATTAATTTTATCATTGGATACAAATTTTAAAGATCCATGGCCTAAATACAGAGAAATTACCTCAAATAACAAATATAGAGAAATTTTTTATTTTGGATGGCACTGGCCACTTCTAATTGGTAAGCTTCCTGATGTTGCTATAGTGACGAATGTTGATTATTGCCTTGTTTATTGAAGTCTCTGACAAAATGAGGCATTTAAATGAGTTTGAAGTGTATCATGCTCTACATCTTTTACAACAAGGTCAATCTCTGCAACAAGTGGCTAGAGAGCTTGGGGTTTCTCCTTCCGTGGTGTCCAGGTTACGCAACAGGCACAGAGAGACAGGCCAGTATTGTAGAAGACGTGGCCAGGGCCGTAAATTTAAAACAAGCCCCCAGGATGACAGATACATTGTTCTTTCTGTTCTTCGACAGCGTACAAAAACTGCAAAAGACCTGCAGAATGACCTTCATATGGCTTCCAGAATCCGGGTTTCACACCAAACCATAAGGAACAGATTAAGGAAAGCGAATATTTGTCCAAAAAGGCCCGTTAAGAAACCACGCTTAACAAATGGGCATAAGGCAGCAAGACGTACGTATGCTGAAAACCATGGTGATTGGAACCTGAACCAGTGGGAGTCTGTGCTCTTCTCGGACGAATCCAGGTATCGTCTTACACATTGTGATGGTCGATTGAGGATGTGGGGACAGCCAGGAGAAAGATTTTCTGCAGAGGCTGTACAGGAAATTGATAGATTTGGAGGAGGTTCCATAATGGTGTGGGCTGGAGTTATGTACAACAATCGTACGGACCTTGTACTTGTTCCCCAGCGACTGAATGCTGTCCGGTATATCGAGCATGTTCTGGAAGAGCATGTAGTACCTGCTGCCATTGGAGTAGGCCCTGGATTTCTGTTTATGCAGGATAATGCCAGGGCACATTCTGCGGCTGTCACCAGGGATTTCCTGAGGAGGAGTGAAATTGAGGTAATGGAATGGCCAGCGGTCAGCCCAGACCTCAACCCTATTGAACACTTGTGGGATCTTCTAGACAGGAAGGTCAGGAACTGACATCAAGCTCCACAAACTCTGCAGCAACTTGGAGATGCTCTGAAGGAGGAATGGGAGAATATCCCGCAAGAGGAAATCCAGAATCTTATTGGGAGCATGCCACGAAGGTGCCAAAGTGTCATCGAATGTCATGGAGGCCATACACGATACTAACTCTATATAACGAGTGTTTAACTTTGAAAAATAAGCACAAGATTCAATTGCTTACATAGCGGAATTATTTGAAAAGTTAATTGTCAGCGTTATTCATTTGTTTTTACTGACATGAGGAATAAATAAATAAATAAATAACCAAATAACCACAAATAATGTACTTTATTAATTTCATGTTTGTACCTTTATCCAATAAAAAAATATTTGCATATTTCATAGTGTTCCTCTAATTGTTTTGAGCAGTGTATGTATGTATGTATATATATATATATATATATATATATATATATATATTAATTTACACAAGCTAGTAGATAAACTCTGTGATTTTTTTTTTCAGCAGACATAAAAATCTTTGGAAAAATTGCATTTATGTAACACTGGGTTAATGTCCTTATCAAAGAACAGTACAGCATATTTGCTCATACAATTAATCCAGATATTTGGTATCTACTTAATCTCCAATTCCATGGCACGAGAGATCTAGATCTACCTGCTGGCTTCACATCCATATATGTAAATCAGGGAGGTGGATGAACATCTAGCCAATATTAGGGTGAGATGTAATCAGCATATCAGATCCCCAGTCATTATAGCTGATTTTCTATATCCAAATTCCAACAATGTTGGGTGGGCACCGGTCCCATATTGGCCAAAGATAATTGAAAAAAAAAATCTGTTCGCATGGGGATTTGAACAAGCACCAATGCATCCAGTGTTAAACTGCTTGGCTATATGCAGAACTACCCACTTAATCTCGTCAATACTCTATGCTGTATGTGGTTTTAATAGCTAAAAAAAAAAAACTATCCCATGAGGTTTTAAACTCAGATCTGTAGATCAAGAGGCAGGTGTGTTACCATCTGACCTAACATAAGAGTATTTGGTTAATGCAGATAAGTAGAATTAAACAGTGCTATTAATATGCAGTGTACCACATTATGCCTTTTTTTAAACTACAGCATGATTATGCTTCTTCTTCCTTTCATGTGATAGACCTAGGGGTCTGTTACAGTCTCAATCCAACATTTGAAGGGTCTGCCCAAAGATAATAATTATACAAACAGAGCAAATTTGCTTCAGATACATCATTTTCAAATTCATAACATTTGCATACAGAAAAGAGGATGATAATCTAGCACTCATAAAACAGATTTTTTTTCAAATTCTGTGATAAACAATTTATTAAATTTTAACATCCAATTGTGACTCTAGGCATAACTGTAGTAGATTCTATTATTATCAATATCTATATTTTATTTAAAAAAATAACAAATGGAAACTCTTTATCTAATGGTTTAAGGCATGCCGATGCTGTGTCTCCTCTGCTATTCAATTGTGCACTAGAGCAGGTAATCAAATCTCTAGATGATAAAAGAAGAGGTATAATTAAAATGGTATTAATACATTGTTGGTATATATTGATGATGCATTATTATTAGGAGATCTGATAACAGAGTTCTTAGGAAAAATTTTAAATCAAAAAGAGATGAACAGACAGGTGAATGGAGAAGACTACATAGCAAAAAGCTACACATGGTATTTATGGGAAACCAAATATAATGAGAATGGTTAAGTTTCATAGACTGTGATGTGCAGGACATGGGGATAGAAATAGGGGCATGGAAACTAATTTAACAGTAACCATGATTTGAGAGAGGTGAAATTATAAATACCGGATACAGCCTGTAGATAGTTTTTTTGCAGTTATTGAATTTTCAAAAATTTTGACTTTTTTGGAAAAAACAGTAAGATTGTAACCTTGGAAAACTCAATTTTGAAATGTTGGATTTTGAACGGATTTTTTGCATTTTAAATCCTGGATACACCCTCTAAATAGTATTTTTGCAGCTTTTTAGTTTTCGAAAATTGACATTTCTTGGAAAAACAGTAAGATTATAACCTTGGAAAACTCACTTTTGAAATTTTGGATTTAGACCGGATTTTTTGCATTATAAATCCCGGATACACCCTCTAGATTGAACTTATGCAGTTTTTGAATTTTTGATAATTTTGACATTTTTTGGATAAACAGTAAGATTATAACCTTGCAAAACTCAATTTTCTATAGCAACACTTACATAAAATATTTGACAAGGCAGTTGAAATATATTACGGCAATAACCTAATTTTTTAGTAAATTCATGTCTTTTGGAATCAAATGCGGGACACTCAAATATCAGATGTGAGATAGTCTGGCTGGAGTTCTTGCAAATACAGGTATCTGTACCTATTTTAAATCATTTCAAATAATGCCCAAATTTACTGTATCCAGTCATAAATTGTGTTAATACAAAATTTGGTTCTACGGTGTTTGCACTTTATTCGGTCAAAAACAGTTTGGAAAAATAATGTTCTTGTCAAAGCACCATTAATACTGTTTAACCACTCAGCATTCCAATTTTGCATGAGATCATTTCTTAATACTTCTTTAATATATGATAGAGGACAGAAGGAGTAAAAGTAATCCATATTTGAATTAGCAGCTGATTTGGCAAGAAAATCTTAACAAAATTCATTCATGTAATCATGTCTGAAGAAGGTAAAAAGTACCCAAACAGTTGTAACACATTTACATTGTAATAAATATGAAAATCATATAAAACTTTAAGCTTCATTCTTATTTAATTAAATAACCAATCAACGAAAATCTGCACAAGCAAAATATCCTGAAGAATTTAAAAAACTCAATTTTGAAATGTTGGATTTTACCGGACTTTTTTGCATTATAAATCCCGCATACACCCTATAAATAGTATTTTTGCAGTTTCTGAGTTTTCGAAAATTTTGACATTTTTTGGAAAAACAGTAAGACTATAAACTTGGAAAACTCAATTTTAAAATTTTGGATTTAGACCGGATTTTTTGCATTATATATCACGGATAGACACTCTAGATCGTATTTTTGCAGTTTCTGAATTTTCGAAATTTTGAATTTTTTTGGAAAAACACTACGACTATAACCTCGGAAAACTCAATTTTGAAATTTGTTTTTAGACAGTATTTTTTGCATTATAAATCCCGGATACACCCTCTAGATAGTATTTTTGCAGTTTATGAATTTTCGAAAATTTTTTAATATCTTGGAAAACCACTAAGACTGTAACCTTGGAAAACTCAATTTTGAATTTTGGATTTAGACCGGATTATAAATACCGGATACAGCCTGTAGATAGTTTTTCTTGCAGTTTTTGAACTTTCAAAAATTTTGTCTTTTTTTGGAAAAACTCAATTTTGAAATGTTGGATTTTGAACGGATTTTTTTAAATTATAAATTCCGGATACACCCTCTAAATTGTATTTTTGCAGTTTTTGACCTTTCGAAAATTTTGACATTTTTTGGAAAACTCAATTTTGAAATTTCGGATTTAGACCGGATTGTTTGCATTATAAATCCAGGATACACCTGTAGATAGTATTTTTGCAGTTTTTGAATTTTTGATAATTTTGACATTTTTTTGGTTAAACAGTAAGACTATATCCTTGGAAAACTCAATTTTGAAATTTCGGATTTAGACCCGATTTTTTGCATTATAAATCCCGGATACACCCTCTACATAGTATTTTTGCAGTTTTGGATTTTTAGAAAATTTTGACTTTTTTGGAAAAACAGGAAGACTATAAACCTTGCAGTTCACAATTGTGAAATATTGGATTTAGACCGGATTTTTACATTATAAATTCCGGATACACCCTCTAGATAGTACTTTTGCAGTTTTTGAATTTTCATAAAATTTCGATTTTTTTGGAAAAACAGTAAGACTATAACCTCGGAAAACTCAATTTTGAAAAAATTGGATTTAGACCCAATTTTTTGCATTATAAATACTGGATACAGCCTGTAAATAGTTTTTTGCAGTTTTTAAATTTTCGAAAAATTTGTAATTTTTACTTAAAACAATAAGATTATAACCTTGGAAGCGTCAATTTTGAAATTTTGGATTTATAACGGATTTTTTGCTTTATAAATTCCGGATACCCCCTCCTGATAGTATTTTTGCAGTTTTTGAGTTTTCGAAAATTTTGACATTTCTTGGAGAAACTGTATGACTATAACCTTGGAAAAGACAAATTTGAAATTTTGGATTTACACCGGATTTTTTGCATTATAAATCCCAGATACACCCTCTAAATAGTATTTTTGCAGTTTTTGAGTTTTCGGAAATTTTTTACATTTTTGAAAAAACAGTAAGACTATAACCTCGGAAAACTCTATTTGGAAATTTTGCATTTAGACCGGATTTTTGCATTATAAATCACGGATACACGCTCTAGATAGTATTTTTGCTGTTTTTCAATTTTCGAAAATTTTGAATTTTTTTGGAAAAACAGTAAGACTGTAACCTTGGAAAATTCAATTTTGAAAAATTGGATTTAGACCGGATTTTTTGCATTATAGATACGGGATACAACCTGTAGATAGTTTTTTGTAGTTTTTGAATTTTGAAAAATTTTGACATTTTTTGGAAAAACAGTAAGATTTTAACCTTGGAAAACTCAATTTTGAAATGTTGGATTTTGAACGGATATTTTGCATTATAAATCCCGGATACATCCTCTAAATTGTATGTTTGCAGTTTTTGAGTTTTCGAATATTTTGAAATTTTTTGGATAAACAGTAAGATCATAACCTTGAAAAACTCAATTTTAAAATTTTGGATTTAGACCGGATTTTTTGGATTATAAATCCCGGATACACCCTCTATATAGTATTTTTGCAGTTTTTGAATTTTTGATAATTTTGACATTTTTTGGATAAACAGTAAGATTATAACCTTGGAAAACTCAATTCTAAAATGTTGGATTTTGACCGGAGTTTTTGTATTATAAATCCCGGATACACCCTCTAAATAGTATTATTGCAGTTTTTGGATTTTTCGAAAATTTTGACTTTTTGAAAAAACAGGAAGACTATAACCTTGCAGATCACAATTGTGAAATTTTGGATTTAGACAGCATTTTTACAATATAAATCTCGCATACGCCCTCTAGAGAGTAGTTTTGCAGTTTTTGAATTTTCGAAAATTTTGACTTTTTTAATAAAAGCAGTAAGACTAATCTAGCAGAACTCAATTACACATTTTCGTTTTGGACCCGATTTTTTGCATTATAAACCCCGGATACCCCCTGTAGATAGTTTTTTTTGCAGTTTTGAATTTTAAAAAATTTCGACTTTTTTGGAGAAACAGTAAAGACCTTGAAAAATTCAATTTTGAAGTTTTGGATTTAGACCGAATTTTTTGCATTATAAATCCGGGATATACCCTCTAGATAGTATTTTTGCTGTTTTTGAATTTTCGATGATTTTAAATTTTTTTTGGAAAAACAGTAAGACAATAAATAACCTCGGAAAACTCAATTCTGAAATTTTGGTTTTAGACCGTATTTTTTGCATTATAAATCCCGGATACACCCTCTACATAGTATTTCTGCAGTTTTGGATTTTTAGAAAATTTTGACTTTTTTGGAAAAACAGGAAGACTATAACCTTGCAGTTCACAATTGTGAAATTTTGGATTTAGACCGGATTTTTTGCGTTATAAATCACGGATACAGCCTCTAGATCAGTGGCACTCACTAGAAATTAAAAGAGAGCCAAATATAAGAAACAATATCTGTTCGAAAGCCGCACGAAATTTCACAGTTGTCAGTCTTGGTAACACGCAGCTTTTTTTTTTTTTTTACATTTATGGACAAAACGCATTTACTGATATCCTGTCATTTAATTTTTGTTAATAATTAACTGTTTATTATTTTATTATTATTATTATTATTATTATTATTATTATTATTATTATTATTATTATTATTATTATTACGGTACTGTACATAATTTTAAGGCAAGTTACAGTTGTGTAGATTACTACTGTGATGTTGATGGTCGAACACTGCTACTCTCCTGCACAATTTTGTCAATACGAGTTGGTTGATTTGCTACACATATCCGAAGCAGGTTTTCCAAGTTCACATTGGTGAGGCGAGATCTATATTTACCCTTGATGAACTATATCTTACTGAAAGTCATTTCACAAACATACGTTGATCCAAAAAGACACAGAATTTTATATGCTCACGACACCAAGTTTTCGATCTGTTTTTCTGGAACTGTATTCCAAAACTCTGAAATTGAATTCGTTTTTCGTTTCTCTTGATAAATACCTTCCAGTTCTGAATCCTGCTGGAGATCAATAAGTTCATTTTTAGATTTCTAATCTCAGGACCAAAAATTGACAACCCAGTTACATCTGTTGTCGTTATTGACCAGGGATTTTCAACTAATGGAAACGGTTTCGAAACTTTCTAAAATCATTAAATCTCGCGCCGAAATCATGGTGTAGTACAGTGAGCAATTCTATGACGGGTTGCAAGTTTATTTCTTCCTCTGAATATTCTTCAATAAGATGTTACAAACATGGGAAACTAGTGAAATCATTATTACTAAGTTCTTCTGTAGACATTTTTAATTTTTCTTCTAAAGAAAAAATTGCACTTGTGAGCTGAGTAATAAGTTTATTTGTACCTTGCATTTTAATTTGAACATCATTCAGTATTCCTGTTATGTCAGCCAGGAAGCCAACTTTTAACCACCATGAAGAAGAGTCTAGTTCAGGGTATTCTTTATCTCGTTCACTTGAAAAGAAGATTAAAAAATCGTTCCAAAACTCTTCCTTTACTCAGCCACCTGACCTCACTGTGATAAATAACATCATACTGTGAATTAAGCTCTTTGAGAAATTCTATGAATTGCCTATGATTTAATTCACGTGATCTAATGAAATTAACAATGTTAATTACTTTATTCATCACAGATCTCAAAGTTTCGTCTAATTTAGCAGCAAGATTTTCTTGATGTAAAATGCAATGGTATGTTAATAAGTGGTCTCTATTTAAATGTTTTTTAACAGAGAAATGAATCCTATATGACAACCTACCATTGAGGGACAAGCGTCGGTGCACACTGATAAAAGTTTGTTTAGGTCAATTTTGTATATGTCAAAAAAAGATTTAACTGCTTCAAAAAAATCTATCCCCGTGTCTGACCTGTCATAGGTATTACAGTTAAAAATTCTTCCTTTATAATCCCTATCTTATTACGATATTTAACAAATAAAAACAACTGAGAGGTGGAACTAATATCTGTGGACGAATCCAGAGCAAGGCTGAAATAGTCACAAGTAGAATCGGAAAGTTGTAACTTTTGTATGTCACTTTTATCTGTTTTGCATTTGGAAATTTAGAAAATAATGTGTCACAAACGACTAGAAAACACTCCTTAAAAATCTCTGCATCGGCAAACGGTTTCATTTTGCGTGCTAAAATTTCTGCTACTTCATATGATGCTTTTGTTATCAATTTATTTTCACTTACGGTATCCAACATCATTTTCCGTTCAGACACTATTGACATTTTTAAAGCTTTTAGTGTTTCTGCTCTCAATTTAGAATCTTTAGGATATTTGCACTCAAAATTTGAATGCACCGTTTTATAATGCCTATTAAGATTAAATCGTTTATAACCTTGAACTGCGTCTCGACATAATAAACACATCGCACTGCCTTCCTTTTTAGCAGGAATGAAGAAATATTCGTGCTCCCAAGTATCTTGAAAAACTCTTCCTTCATCTTCGAGTTTTCTCTTTTAACCTTTCGAAAAAACACCAGCCATTATTAAACACTGAAATTCACTTCACTTCACTTCAACTGATTAGGTAACACACAGTATCCAGTCACTTATTCATAGAAACTAGACTGTATAATATTTCATTGTGAAAAATTCGGACGACAATGTAGAAGTTTAAACGGTTTTAAAAACAAATGTAAAAGTAAGGTAAAGAGATCCCACAACAGGCCCGGAGGCCCTTGGGGTAGTAGGAGGTTAAGGCTCCCACTTTTTCTAGACAATCGGCACTTTGTCAGCCGGGTTGTCAGCCCTGCGTGACGGCCGCCTTTACCCCCAGAACAAGCGTCTTGTACTCATTTCCGTTTTAGGCTGTGTCGACCTCAGGGCCATAGTGCCGCCAGAGGGTTTGGGTCAGTTTAAAAATCCTGACCCCCAACGGGACTTGAACGACAATGTAGAAGTTTAAACGGTTTTAAAAACAAACGTACACATATTCAAAACCAATAACACTAGTCAGGACATTGCAATGTTGAACACGTGCGGAACTGTACTGCTCGAAATGACACAGGGATATCCAAAGTTTTGTAGAATATCAATAGAGATAATATTATTTTATACTTACAATTTAAAATTTAAATGTAATGTAGTGAAGGTAAAATTATTCCAATAGCCTTACTATATATCTTCAAGAGCCTCATGCGACCCGAGGCCCGCGTAATGAGAACCACTGCTCTAGATAGTATTTTTGCAGTTTCTGAATTTTCGAAAATTTTGATTTTTTTTGAAATATTGGTTTTAGACCGTATTTTTTGCATTATAAATCCCGGATACACCCTCTAGATAGTATTTTTGCAGTTTATTTATTTTCGAAATTTTTTAAATATTTTGGAAAAACACTAAGACAGTAACCTTGGAAAACTCAACTTTGAAATTTTGGATTTAGACCGGATTTTTTTGCATATAAATACCGGATACAGCCTGTAGATAGTTTTTTGCAGTTTTTGAACTTTCAAATATTTTGACTTTTTTTTTTTTTTGGAAAAACAGTAAGATTATTACCCTGGAAAACTCAATTTTGAAATTTTGGATTTAGACCCGATTTTTTACATTATACATCCCGGATACACCCTCTACATAGTAATTTTGCAGTTTTGGATTTTTGGAAAATTTTGACTTTTTTTTGGAAAAAACAGGAAGACTATAACCTTGCAGTTCACAATTGTGAAATTTTGTATTTAGACCAAATTTTTACATTATAAATTCCGGATACACCCTCTAGATAGTATTTTTGCAGTTTTTGAATTTTCAAAAATTTCGTTTTTTTTTGGAAAACCGGTAAGACTATAACCTCGGAAAACACAATTTTGAAATTTTTGTTTTTGACCGGATATTTTGCAATATAAATCCCGGATACACCCACTAGATAGTATTTTTGGAGTATTTGAATTTTCGAAAAATTTGTCATTTTTACTTAAAACAGTAAGATTAAAACCTTGGTAGAGTCAATTTTGAAATTTTGGATTTATAACGGAATTTTTGCTTTATAAATTCCGGATACCCCCTCCAGATAGTATTTCTCAGTTTTGAATTTTCGAAATTTTTGACATTTTTTGGAGAAACTGTAAGACTATAACCTCGGAAAACTCAATTTGGAAATTTTGGACTTAGACCGGATTTTTTGCATTATAAATCACGGATACACGCTCTAGATAGTATTTTTGCTGTTTTTGAAATTTCGAAAACTTTGAATTTTTTTGGAAAAGCAGTATGACTGTAACCTTGGAAAACTCAATTTTGAAAAATTGGATTTAGACCAGATTTTTTGCATTATAAATACCGGATACAGCCTGTAGATAGTTTTTTTTGCAGTTTTTGAATTTTCAAAAATTTTAACATTTTTTTTGGAAAAACAGTAAGATTTTAGCCTTGGAAAACTCAATTTTGAAATGTTGGATTTTGAACGGATTTTCTGCATTATAAATCCCGGATACACTCTCTAAATAGTATATTTGCAGTTTTTGAATTTTTGATAATTTTGACATTTTTTGGAAAACTCAATTTTGAAATGTTGGATTTTGACCGGACTTTTTTCATTATAAATCCCAGATACACACTCTAAATAGTATTTTTGCAGTTTCTGAGTTTTCCAAAATTTTGACATGTTTTGGAAAAACTGTAAGACTATAACCTCGGAAAACACAATTTTGAAATTTTGGATTCACACCGGATATTTTGCATTATAAATCCCGGATACACCCTCTAGAAAGTAGTTTTGCAGTTTTTGAATTTTCCAAAATTTTGACTTTTTAAATAAAAACAGACTGTAACCTAGCAGAACTCAATTTAGAAATTTTCGTTTTAGACCCGATTTTTTGCATTATGAACCCCGGATACACTCTGTAGATAGTTCTTTTGCAGTTTTTGAATTTTAAAAAATTTCGACTTTTTTGGAAAAGCAGAAATAAAGAAACCTTGAAAAATTCAATTTCGAAATTTTCGATTTAGACCGGATTTTTAGCATTATAAATCACGGATACACCATCTAGAAAGTATTTTTGCAGTTTATGAATTTTCGAAAATTTTGAACTTTTTTGGAAGAACTGTAAGACAATAACCTCGGAAAACTCGATTTTGAAATTTTGGTTTTAGACCGTATTTTTAGCATTATAAATCCCGGATACACCCTCTAGATAGTATTTTTGAAGTTTATGAATTTCGAAATTTTTTTAATATTTTTGAAAAACACTAAAGACTGTAACCTTGGGAGAACTCAGTTTTGAAATTTGGATTTAGACTGGATTTTTTGCATTATAAATAACGGATTCAGCCTGTAGATAGTTTTTTGCAGTTATTGAACTTTCAAAAATTTTTACTTTTTGTGGAAAAGCAGTAAGATTATATATAACCTTGCAAAACTCAATTTTGAAATGTTGGATTTTGAACGGATTTTTTTGCATTATAAATTCCGGACACATCCACTAGATAGTATTTTCGCAGTCTTTGAATTTTCGAAAATTTTGACATTTTTTGGAGGAACAGTAAGACGTTAACCTTGGAAAACACAATTTTAAAATTTTTGATTTAGACCGGATTATTTGCTTTATAAATACCGGATGCAGCCTGTAGATTTTTTTGCAGTTTTTGAATTTTTGAAAAATTTTTACATCTTTTGGAAAGAGTAAGATTATAACCTTGGAAAACTCAATTTTGAAATGTAAGATTGTGAACGGATTTTTCGCATTATAAATCCCGGATACACCCTCTAAATAGTATTTTTGCAGTTTTTGAGTTTTCGAAAACTTTGACATTTTTTGGAAAAACGGTAAGATTATAACCTTGGAAAACTTAATTTTGAAATTTCTGATTTAGACCGGATTTTTTGCATTTTAAATCCCGGATACACCCTCTAGATAGTATTTTTGCTGATTTTGAATTTTTGATAATTTTGGCATTTTTTGGATAATCAGTAAGATTATAACCTTGGAAAACTCAATTTTGAAATGTTGGATTTTGACCGGACTTATTGCATTATAAATCCCGGATACACCCTCTAAATAAAATTTTTGCAGTTATTGAATTTTTGATAATTTCGACTTTCTTGGAAAAATAGTAAGACAATAACCTTGAAAATGTGCAAAAATGCAAAATTCCACCAACCGAGTGATTCGTGTGAATGCAAGATATGCGACCAAAAGTGTGAGCGATACCATTACAAACAATGCAGAATATGGTCAGGATCACTGAACGAACTCATAAAAGACAAATCATAAACTTATAACTTAATGCTCTTTCGAGTGCCTCTTACCAATTTATTACCATAACCTTGAAAAATTCAATTTTGAAATTTTAAATTTAGACCGGATTTTTTGCATTATGAATCCTAGATACACCCTCTACATAGTATTTTTGCTGTTTTTGAATTTTCGAAACATTTGACATTATTTGAAAAAACAGTATGACTATAACCTTGGAAAACTCAATTTTGAAATTTTGGATTTAGACAGGATTCTTTCATTACAAAACACGGATACATCCTGTAGATAGTATTTTTGCAGTTTATGAATTTTCGAAAATTTTGAATTTTTTGGAAAAAACTGTAAGACAATAACCTCGGAAAACTCAATTAAGAAATTTTCGTTTTAGACCGTATCTTTTGCATTATAAATACCGGATATAGTCTGTAGATAGTTATTTTGCAGTTTTTGAATTTTCAAAAAATTTGACATTTATGGAAAAATAGTAAGATTATAACCTTGGAAAACTCAATTTTGAAATGTTGGATTTGGAACGGATTTTTTTTGCATTATAAATTCCGGATGCACCCTCTAAATAGTATTATTGCTGTTTTGGATGTTTCGAAATATTTGACTTTTTTTGGAAAAACAGGAAGACTATAACCTTGCAGATCACAATTGTGAAATTTTGGATTTAGACCGGATTTTTGCATTATAAACCCCGAATACACTCTCTAGATAGTATTTTTGCTGCTTTGAAGTTTCCAAATTTTCGAGTTTTTCCAAAAAATGACAAAATTTTCGAAAATTCAAAACTGCAAAATTACTATCTAGAGACTGTGTCCGGGATTTATAATGCAAACAATCCGATCTAAATCCAAAATTTCAAAATTGAGTTGTTTTCCAAGGTTGTAGTCTTATTGTTTTTCCAAAAAAATTCAAAATTTTCGAAAAATTCAAACACTGGAAAATTACTATCTACATACTGTGTAGAGGATTTATAATGCAAAAAATCCGGTCTAAATCCAAAATTTCAAAATCGAGTTTTCCAAGTCTATAGTCTTGGTGTTTTTCCAAAAAATGTCAAAATTTTCGAAATTTAGACAACTGCAAAAATACTATCTACAGGGTGTGGCCGGGATTTATAATTCAAGAAATCCGCTCTAAATCCAGAATTTCAAAATCGTGATTTTCAAGGCAATAGTCTTGGTGTTTCTGCAAAAAATGTCAAAATTTTCCAAATTTCAAAATCTGCAAAAATACTATCTAGAGGGTGTGTCCGGAATTTGTAATGCAAAAAATCCGATCTAAATCCAAAATTTCAATAATCAGGATTTCCAAGGCTATAGTCTTCTTTTTCCAAAAAAAATGTCAAAATTTTCGAAATTTCAAAAACTGCAAAAATACTATCTAGAGGATGTGTCCTGAATTTATAATGCAAAAAATCCGGTGTAAATCCAAAATTTCAAAATTGAGTTTTCCAAGGCTATAGTCTCGGTGTTTTTCCAAAAATGTCAAAATTTTCGAAAATTCAAAAACTGGAAAATTACTATCTAGAGACTGTGTCCGGGATTTGTAATGCAAAAATTTCGGTCTAAATCCATAATTTCAAAATTGAGTTTTCCAATTTTATAGTCATTATTTTTCCAAAAAAAAGTCTAAAACTTTAGAAAATTCAAAAACTGCAAAATTACTATCCAGAGACTGTGTCCGGGATTTATACTGCAAAAAATCCGGTCTAAATCCAAAATTTCAAAATTGAGTATTCCAAGGTTATAGTCTTATTGTTTTTCCAAAAAATGTCAAAAATTTCAAAATTCAAAAAGTGGAAAATTACTATCTAGAGACTGTGTCCGGGATTTATAATGCAAAAATTCAGTCTAAATCCGAAATTTCTAAATTGTGTTTTCCAAGGTTATAGTCTCATTCTTTTTCCAAAAAATGTCAACATTTTCGAAAATTCTAAAACTGCAAACTTACTATGTAGAGACTGTGTCCGGGATTTATAATGCAAAAAGTCTGGTCTAAATCGAAAAATTTCAAAATTGAGTTTTCCAAGGTTATAGCCTTACTGATTTAAAAAAAAAATCAAAATTTTCGAAAATTCGAAAACTGCAAATTACTGTCTAGAGACTGTGTCCGGGATTTATATGCAACAATTCCGGTCTAAATCCAAAATTTGAAAATTGAGTATTCCGCGGTTATAGTCTAATTGGTTTTCCAAAATATGTCAAAATTTTCGAAAATTCAAAAACTGCAAAAAATACTTTCTAGAGGGTGTGTCCGGGATTTTTAATGCAAAATATCCGGTGTAAATCCTAAATTTAAAAATTGAGTTTTCCGAGGCTATAGTCTTAATGTTTCTCCAAAAAATGTCAAAATTTTCAATATTTCAAAAACTGCAATAATACTCTCTAGAAGGTATGTCCTGGATTTATAATGCAAAAAATCCGGTCTAAATCCAAAATTTCAAAATTGAGTTTTCCAAGGCTATAGTCTTGGTGTTTTTCCAAAAAAATGTCAAAATTTTCGAAATTTCAAAATCTGCAAAAATACTAACTAGAGGATGTGTCCGGAATTTATAATGCAAAAAGTCTGGTCTAAATCCAAAATTTGAAAATCGAGATTTCCAAGGTGCTTATCCAAAAAATGCAAAAATTTTCGAAATTTCAAAAACTGCAAAAATACTATCTAGAGGGTGTGTCCGGGATTTATAATGCAAAAAATCCGGTCTAAAACCAAAATTTCAAAATACAGATTTACAAGGCTATAGTCTTCGTTTTTTCCAAATAATGTCAAAATATTCGAAATTTCAAAAACTGCAAAAATACTATCTATAGGGTGTGTCCGGGATTTATAATGAAAAAATTCGGTGTAAATCCAAAATTTCAAAACTGACTTTTCCGAGGCTATTTCCTTTATGTTTTTACAAAAAATGCCAAAATTTCCGAAATATCAAAAACTGCATCATTACTATCTACAGGATGTGTCCGGGATTTATAATGCAAAAAATCCGGTCTAAATCCAAAATTTCGAAATTGAGTTTTCCAAGGTTATAGACTTTTTGTTTTCCAAAAAATGTCAAAATTTTCGAAAATTCAAAATCTGCAAAAATACTATCTAGAGGATGTGTCCGGAATTTATAATGCAAAAAATCCGCTCTAAATGCCAAATTTCAAAATAGAGATTTGCAGTCTTCGTGTTTTTCCATTAAATGTCAAAATTCTCGAAATTTCAAAAACTGCAAGAATACACTCCAGAGGGTGTGCACGGGATTTAGAATGCAAAAAATCCGGTCTAAATCCAAAATTTCAAAATTGAGTTTTCCGAGGCTATAGCATTGGTGTTTTTACAAAAAATGCCAAAATTTTCGAAATTCCAAAAAACTGCAAAAATACTATCCAGAGGGTGTGTCCGGGATTAAAAATGCAAAAAATCCGGTCTGAATGCAAAATTTCGAAATTGAGTTTTCCAAGGCTATAGTCTTAATGTTTTTCCAAAAAATGTCAAAATTTTCGAAATTTCAAAAAGTGCAAAAATGCTATCTAGAGGGTGTGTTCGGGATTTATAATGCAAAAAATCCGGTCTAAATCCAAAATTTCAAAATTGACTTTTTCCAAGGCTATAGACTTGGTGTTTTTCCAAAAATATGTCAAAATTTTCGAAATTTCAAAAACTGCAAAAATACTATGTAGTGGCTGTGTCCTCGATTAATAATGCAAAAAATCTGTTCTAAATCCAAAATTTCAAAATTCAGTTTTCCAAGGCTATAGTCTTAGTGTTTTTCCAAAAAATGTAACAATTTTCGAAATTTCAAAAAATTCAAATATACTGGCGATAGGGTGTGTCCTGGATTTATAATGCAAAAAATCCGGTCTAAATCCAAAATATCAAATTCGAGATATCCAAGGCTATAGTCTTAGTGGTTTTCCAAAAAAAGTCAAAGTTTTAGAAATTTCAAAAACTGCAAAAATAATATAGAGAGGGTGTGTCCGGAATTTATAACGCAAAAAATCCGGTCTACATCCAAAAATATCAAAATTGAGTTTTCCAAGGCTATAGTCTTGGCGCTTTTCCTAAAAAAATGTCAAAATTTTTGAATGCCAAAACTGCAAAAATACTATCTAGAGGTTGTGTCCCTGTATTTATAATGCAAAAAATCCGGTGTAAATCCAAAATTTCAAAATCCTGATTTCCAGGGCTATAGTCTTGGTGTTTTTCCAAAAAATGTCAAAATTTTCGAAATTTCAAAATTACTATCTAGAGGGCGTGCAAAATATCCGGTATAAATCTCAAAATCTCAACAATGAGTTTTCCAAGGCTATAGTCTTGGTGTTTTTCCATTAAATGTCAAAATTTTCGAAATTTCAATATCTGAAAAAATACTATCTAGAGGGTGTGTCCGGAATTTATAATGCAAAAAATCTGGTCTAAATCCAAAATATCAAAATCGAGATTTCCAAGGTGCTTTCCAAAATATGTCAAAATTTTCGAAATTACAAAAACGCAAAAATACTATCTAGAGGGTGTGTCCGGGATTTATAATGCAAAAAGTCCGGTCTAATTCCAAAATTTCAAAATTGAATTTTCAAAGGCTATAGTCTTGGTGTTTTTCCAAAAAATGTCAAAATTTTCGAAATTTCAAAAACTGCAAAAATGCTATCTGGAGGGTGTGTCCGGGATTTATAATGCAATAAATTCTGTCTAAATCCAAAATTTCAAAATAGTGTTTTCCAAGGCTAATAATTTTGGTGGTTTTCCAAAAAAATGTCAAAATTTTCGATATTTCAGAAACTACAAAAATACTATGTAGAGGGTGTGTCCGAAAGTTATAATGCAAAAAATCCGGTCTAAATCCAAAATTTCAAATTAGTGTTTTCCAAGGCTATAATCTTGGTGGTTTTCCAAAAAATGTCAAAATTTTCGAAATTTAAAAACAGCAAATATACTATCTAGAGGGTGTGTCCGGGATTTATAATGCAAAAAATTCGGTCTAAATCCAAAATTTCAAAATAGTGTTTTCCAAGTCTATAATCTTGGCGGATTTCCAAAAAATGGCAAAATTTTCGAAATTTCAAAAACTGCAAAAATACTATCTAGAGGGTGTGTCCGGAATTTATAATTCAAAAAATCCGGTCTAAATCCAAAATTTCAAAATAGTGTTTTCCAAGGCTATAATCTTGCTGGTTTTCCAAAAAATGTCAAAATTTTTGAAATTTCAAAAACTGCAAAAATACTATCTAGAGGGTGTGTCCGGGATTTATAATGCAAAAAATCCGGTCTAAATCCAAAATTTCAAAATAGTGTTTTTCAAGGCTATAATCTTGGTGGTTTTCCAAAAAGTGTCAAATTTTTCGAAATTTCAAAAACTGCAAAAATACTATCTGGAGGGTGTGTCCGGGATTTATAATGCAAAAAATCCGGTGTAAATCGAAAATGTCAAAATCCGGATTTCTAAGGCTATAGTCTTGGTGTTTTTTTAAAAAACGTCAAAATTTTCGAAATATCAAAAACTGCAAACATTCTATCTAGAGGGTGTGTCCGGAATTATAGAATTGGAAAACACTATTTTGAAATTTTGGTTTTAGACCGGATTTTTTGCATTATAAATCCCAGACACACCCTCTAGTAGTATTTTTGCAGTTTTTGAAATTTCGAAAATTTTGACATTTTTTGGAAAACCACCGAGATTATAGCCTTGGAAAACACTAATTTGAAATTTTGGATTTAGACCGGATTTTTTGCATTATAACTTTCGGACACACCCTCTACATAGTATTTTTGTAGTTCCTGAAATATCGAAAATTTTGACATTTTTTGGAAAACCACCAAAATTATTAGCCTTGGAAAACACTATTTTGAAATTTTGGATTTAGACCGAATTTATTGCATTATAAATCCCGGACACACCCTCCAGATAGTATTTTTGCAGTTTTTGAAATTTTGAAAATTTTGACATTTTTTGGAAAACCACGAAGACTATATGTAGCATTGGAAAACATTATTTTAAATTTTTGATTTGACCGGGTTTTTTTAATTATAAACCCCGGACAACCATCTAATAGTATTATTGCAGTGTTTGAAACTTCGAAAAGCCATTTTGGAAAACCCACCAAGATTATCGCCTCTTGGGAAAAACACTAATTTGAAATTTTGGATTTCAGACCGAATTTTTTGCATTATAAATCCCGGACACACCCTCTCTTTAATAGAATTTTGTAGTTTTGAAAATCTTCGAGAATTTGACAATTTTTTTGGGAGGAAAACCAAGATTATACCCTTGGAAAACACTATTTGAAATTTTGGATTTACGGAACGGAGTTTTGCATTATGATAAATTCCGGACACAACCTCCATATAGGATTTTTGCCAATTTTTGAAATTTCGAAAATTTTACATTATTTTGGAAAAACCAACCAAGATTATAGAATTGGAAAACAATATTTTGAAATTGGGATTTAGACCGGATTTTTTGCATTATAAACCCGAAACACACCCTCTAGATAGTATTTTTGCAGTTTTTTGAAATTTCGAAAATTTGACATTTTTGGAAAACGAAGATTAGAGCCTTGGCAACACACTATTTGAAATTTTATATTTAGACCGGATTTTTTACATTATAATCCAGGACAAACCTCTAGATAGTA